>JAWWMU010000005.1:22230532-22269523 GCA_035048155.1 Cinnycerthia olivascens
TCTGTGTGTCTGTGTGTCTGTGTGTCTGTGTGTCTGTGTGTCTGCCCTTCCCCTGGCCCAGCCAAGCCCATCCCAGCCCCTGCTGCTGGGATAACTCTCTTGGCAGGCTTGGAGCTGGCACCCCCTGGCACTTCTCCACCCCAGCCAGGGCTTTGCTGTGGGCATGGCTTGCCACAGGAAGGTGGCTCCTTGGCACAGGTGCCAAGGGATGTGCAAGATGTGCTCACCCCCAGCAAAAATCTGCTGCCTTAAATATGGGCTTCTTGAACAGTGAGTGTGAAAATCCTGCCTGCCCATCTGTTCCTTAAAGGTTTCTTTCTTTTGCTGTGTGTTAGAATTTCTCCCCAGATCTTCCTCAGTGGCACAAATCACATCAGTGGCATTTATGGGTTAGGTAAATGGTACACTGCTGATATCATCTAAGCACAGTAACAGACACACTCAGGCTGTCTGTGGATAGCTTTGATGCTATGGACTTCAAGCTCCATTTAACCTGTTCTCAATGAGCAATAATTAAAAGGTGCAGCAACAGAAGTATTGCTCTGAGAAGCAATAGCCCTACCATGCAAAAACCAGAAATTTTCCCAACAGAAGAGAGCACTCAATCAGCAGTTTCAACCATGGCACAGAAGTGAAAAAAACTCTGGTGTTTAAAATTTAGAGAGGAAAGCAGCACAACAGTAAAAAGATGAGCTTACCCTGCATGGAGTCATCTTGTCTCAGGCCCAAGGAGCAGGTGCTGTAAATTTTTGCCACTTCAGACTCTGCACATCTGGTTGTTGCAAAGTGATTTTTCTTCCTGGCCATTCCTTACTATTTTCCCAGCCTGCCTAGACGGCACAGCTCAGGAATTACCAATTTCTCGGCAGTGACACAATTGATTAAGTATGAGCAATACCAGCTTGGGTTTTGCATTCAGTCACAGCTCTGTAATGGCAGCAAAAGGGGCCTTGCTTGTTGAGCAAGAAGGGCTTTATGTCACTTGTCCCTGGAGCAAGGCACAAGTGATCTTGATGGAGAAGGCAGCGAACATACTGTCAGAAGCCATATTCACAGGGAAAAGGCAGAACAATGGAGATTAAATGACAGGGCAGAAGCAAGGAATTAAATCATCCCTGAGGCTCAGATATTCCAGGCTTCCCCATGACACCTGCAAGAGGCACAGGGGAAGACCTGGAGCAAATCCCTGTGGAAGTCTTGCTGTCTGTACCAACACTCTGATGGAAAACCTGCAAAAATTGCTTCTGGCTCTTCTGAAAATCATGGACCATACAGCCTCGTGTCCAGCTGCACACTCACTTTTCAGCCAGTTTCCAGTCTGAAAACTGGACTGGAAAACAACAGTAGAATTGCTTTGAATCCGACTCTTTTTAACTCTTTCTTTCTGCAAAAAGCATAACTCCTGCCTGCCCTCCTGCTGTACTAGTGTAGTTCATTTCCAAGTGGTAAAAAGAAAGGAAAATAATTGCTTGCTATAAATCAAAGGAGATTGTGTAGGCCACTTACACTCTTCTAACTTGGTAATAACTTCATTCTTCCAAAGGACAGGAGGCATCCTGAACCCACACCTGCCCTTTCAACAGTGCACCCAAACCACCACGGCAGAGCCCTCTGCACATGAGCATCTTTTCCTCCAGATGCTCTTCTGTGCTTCCATGGACCCATGAAAGATATTTTGGCTGAGAAGACAGTAATGAGAGATTTCAGATTGTCACCTGAGAGACACAAGCACTGTTCCAGGCCTGGTGCCAGGGAAAAGCTAAGTTTTCCACAGACAGGGAAAGAACTGTGGGGGAAAAAGGAAAACTAGAGGTCTGTTCTGTCTGTAGCAGCCTGATAACTACAATATCTTCTGAGACCAGAGGGAAAACACCTTTGCTTCAGACTGAAGAGAAACCCCTGGTCTGAGTGAGATGGAAAACTTAACCCTTGGTATTGCCTTTCCCAGATTTGTGCTGGGAATGGCACAATGGCTGTGCAAGAGTGAACAGGAACATTTCAAAATCTTGGTAAATAATCTCAAGATCCAATTACAACAACTTACTGCTTTGTTATATTGAATCAAAACCACTTACTTCTGTGGAGCAATGGTTCAGGCTGGCTGTAGGTTGGTGAAGTTTCCTTTCTCCTTTCAATTCAGTAATACACAGGGGTGATGGGCACAGCTCACTTTACAGCTCTGTATGCCTCTCCTGCTGGTGTGCTTCCTCAGGTTGGCACAAAACTCAGGGATCTTCTGATCTGCTCTCAGCTCTGTCAGGAACATTGCAATGGTAATCTTGAATTTTTACATAGCTCTTCCATCTCTTGCCTGTAAAATGGAAGTGACAATAGTAATTACTTAATACTAGAAAACTAACTGTATTTATAGACAGTCTCTCTATGCCCCATTTTCCAAAGAGCTTCAGGTATGAATCCTTTCAGGTATGAATCCATCCTCCTGTTCCTACTTAGTTTCAAAACATGAGGGCAGGAAAGGCCCCAGACAATTGGCATAGTCCTGTATCCAATGTCTCATTGCCAAACCTCTGAGCTTGCAAGGAGGCTCCTCTGATTCTTTCCATGGTTACAGGGCTGTGCCCAGGTAGAGGAAGACACATTTGAATGGTATCGAGGATTGTGAGGTCTTAGTTGAAACATGAGACCACTAACCCCTACCAGTACAAAAAAATAATCTTCAGTTGGTGCCAAAGAGTCTGTAGGCCATGCTCAACGTCTTCACTAAAACAGCATCCTGTGCCTGCTTCAAACAGAAGAGGAACAAAACAGGAGCCACCCACCTGCTTGGGAGTGGGCCTGAAATACAGCAGCTGCAACTGCTGCTCTGCTCAAACAAATCACAGGGAGCTGAAGTTACACAACTCAGTTGCAAGGGGAAAGTGACCAGCAGCAATAGGAAATAATTTATTTCATTCATTCACCTTTACTTCATTCATTGTCAATATGGGACTGTTTCCCTTATGCTTTTCTCCTCATCAAAACAGGTTTTCTATGCAATTTGCTCCCAGCTTCAAGTTGGGTGCAATCCTTTTAAAACTAGCTGCTTAAAAAGGAGAAAACTAAACTCTATCATGGCTTTGGAAAATTAACATCATTTGTGTCACTAGTAGGCTATCTCTGGGGATTTTGTTTAGCCAGAAAGGCTGTGTTTAGGGCAGTGACTGAAACACATCTTGGAGACCCCTGGAGTGGGTGTCCCTCCTCACAGCTTCTGCTTCCCGTGGGGAATCGTGAGGCTGGCACTGCCCTGCTGCCACCACCACACCTCAGCAGAGAGGGACCTGCCTTTAACACCACTCCATGGTGCCTTTAACACCACTGCTGATGCTGCCAGTTTCCCTGTACCTGCAGCTGCTCGTTGTTCAGACAGCTTCTGTGATTTTGGGGAGCTGCAATGACTCGAGCCCAAAGCAGCATTTTCACTGTAAGCACTGCTGCTCAGCCCTTAGAAGTGGAGCTAAGTAATTCTGGGAGAATTTTATCTGACAAATGTAAACATGGGATGTGTGAATTTTCATTAATATTTCACATGAAGGAAACAAGGCTGAATCAATCTGATTGTATTGCAATTTAGCCACTATCTCTGGTGATAAGCAACCACACCAAATCCACAACTCTCTTCAGTTCCCTCAGTTTAAAATTATTGGGGACATTTCTTTGTGAACAGCTTTTTGCTTGTTGGACTTTCTCTTAAGAGCTTACTTACGTATTTTGATTTATAACTAAAGTCTGAATTTTATTTTTTTTTTTTAAAGTTCTCTGGCTGCATTCCATGCTCCAAAACACACAGTCCCTCCTGGGCCCTTCTCAACCTGAGCTCCCTTCACCTCTGCAGCTGCCCTTGCTTTACTGCACCTCCTCCTGCAGGGCTGCACAGGGCACAGGAGGAAAGGAGTCACCTGGCAGCAGTGAATTCCACAAAAGGTGATGGAAATAAATCCCACCAGCCTCAGAAGGCTTCATATCTACCTGTTAGTTGTACAACAATCCTCCAAAGGACACCTTCAAACTGTGCAACCACAGAGCTGAGGACACCCTGCCAAAATTCTGTGTTTCATTGCAAAGAAGCATCTAACTCCTCCAATGGAACATTGAGCTAATGTCAGCATTAACCCAGAAACACAGAGCTGTGTAACAGCAACTTGAACTGATTTGAGAAGCAAGCAGAAAGTATCAAACTAACAAAATGCACATTATGACCTAGTCCACACCTAGTTTTAGACACCTCAGAGACCCTTAATGGTTTGGGGCCTTTTTCTTTGTGGGGGTTGTTTTCTGGGTTTGGTAATATTTCATTTACAGGAAGGTTGAAGACTTTATGCCAATATATGCACTTGCACCATATTTCTTTAAATATGTTCCAGGAAATGCCATACTGATGAACTGCTCTGTAATGTAATCCTTCAGACTGGAGCAATTCATAAGATCCCAAGAATAAAAAAGCTTTTTCAGCAGGTATAGTTAATCAGGAAGTGAGTACATGCCATATTAGTATCCCCTCAGGGTTTCCAGTCCTCAGCCAGAGCATGGCCAGTTTGTTGTTTTGCTGGGAAAGCTGTCACAGGACAGACAGACTCATTAGAGCTCCATTTCCACTTCTCTGGAGTTCAGAGCAGAAGCTTTGCCATGTCTGCTCTGAGATCTTTACTGGTTGTAAACCAGGACAGACTTGAAGGAAAATTCTCAGCCCTACGGTCCAAAAAGTTCACAGTGTAAGAAACAATTCACACCAAGGATAAACTGTGAAATACCTTCCTTAAAGTGTTTTATTATCATTTTTTCTTTAAGCCTGGTGCTGGAGGTAGATATCTCTTTGACACAAAGCCCTTTGTCCCACAGCCACTGTAAGAGCTCCAGGGACAAAACTGCAAATTGGTTTCCAAGTCTATTTTAGGAATGGCTTAACAATCAGAAGAGGAAACGTGATATTGAAAATCAAAAGGCTAAATTTTTTAGTAATCAAGGTGACGGGGTGAGATCTGCTCTAACAGCACAGAACAATAAAATGCAAATAATGTAGCACTGAGTGCCTTTGCACGGGCCAGCACCTGCTGAAGTCACACATTTCTGCCTGCAAGGCTGTTGGGGAGCTCCTAGGGAATCCCAGGGGGCTGGGGCTGCTGTCCCTCCCCCAGCAGAGCACAGCAATGATGGTGAGCAGCACTCTGGCTGCAGCTGCATCCCCCAGCACATCACCACAAACTCCAGCAGCCCAGCAGCCTCCAGCAATCATCCAACAGGGAACACTTATTCCATCACATGAACACCCCAAAAGGCAATAGTTTGAGGGACACAGCAGCTCTAAATATTGCACCTTCCTTCTCCCTGCTGGAGTAGACTCTGTTTGAAGGGGATAACGAATTCCATCAGGCTGGCACAGCAGGCAGTGACCACCCCAGCACTGAGGCACCCTGGAGCCTGGCAGGATGTGACACAGGCACCTGGCAGCTGAGGGTGACATTCAGTCCAGCTCATCTCAAACGCCACTGCTTCCCAAAACTCTGCTGATAGGAGAATACAAATATACACGTGACTAAACTCAGGTTTGTTTGTGATTAGCAGAGAAAGGTTTCTCAGTGCTCACATTAAGCTATTTTTGAACTGGTACAGTTACTTAGTGTTCACTTGCAAAAGCACAAGGCTTTTATGTATTTTTGCCAGAGAAGTAAACCAAATGTTACCAGGTGACAGCATAACACAAAGGCACCAAAGAGAATGGAGCAATGCCTATTTACAGGAGCAAAGGATCCAGCCTCCAGCATTCTCTGCACATTCAAATTAAATGGACACACTGCAACCTTTCATCTGGCGTACAAAGTTCTGGAAAATCACTGCTGGTGCAACACCAGCTGTGCCTTTGTCCTGTGGAGCACATCATGGGCATTTGCTTGGCCCAATTCACAGAACAAGGCACCCAACCACACACCATGGGTGTGAAATCCAGCCACATGCTGCTTTAGGGGTGTCTGTATACACCACTGCTCAAAAATCCAACTGCCAGTGTCACTGGCACTGGGGACAACTCGGTGAGATGTGGCCACTTATGGGAAATGGGCATTGCTCTGCTTGTCCAAGGGTCTGTCAGCATAGGGAGATTTACTGAAGCAATTATTCTGCCTGCAACAGAGCACTCACCTGCTACAGTCACACTGATGCAACTCTTGGTACTGAAGTACTTTCCTGCAGTTCACATTAAATTGCTTTGAATGCAATATAATTATTACACTGACAGAATCATAACAGCAAATATCGCTCTGCAGACAAGTTCTAAGGAGCAAAAGGCTTTTCTGCCCTGGAAAAGATTAGGCAGATACAAATAATGAATCATCAGATTTTTTTCTTGCTCCTATTATCTGTCTCTGCTAACCGCCTACATGCCAGGAAGCTTGAGCTAATGGACTGGGCACGGGTTTAGGACAATGAGTGTCTCCTCTCTGGTTTTCACATGCTGAGTGACAGCAGGTAAGTCACCTGTTCTTTTTGCCTTTTGTTAGTAGCACCAATATTTTTTCTGGCAAGTCAGTAGAGGCAAAATGCCAATTTAATAGTCACTGCCTAATTTTCCTATTTCAAATGTTTTTTCTTAACACTGATTAAAATAAACAAGCTATCTATTGCTCCAGCATTCCACGTTACCATATTCCCCACAGAAATATGGCTCCTCTGCTCAATGCACCTGATGCTGACAGTTGCAAATATTTGCAAATTTAGAAACTGAGCTCAAAACTCAGGTCCTTTGTGTGAGTCTAACCAGCGTAGTTCTCAGGAGACAGAGAAGGAAGAGCAAAACCACATTTGATACAACACTGTTAACTTCAAGCCACAGAGGAAGAAGCTTTTTGTTTCAACGCAGCGTTTTACTGCAGTGCTGCAGAGATGGCTGTGTGACCTGCAGTGATGCATGTGCCATCACAGATCTCCAAAAATAGGTCTTTCTACATTAGCTCACCCTGTGACATGCAGGAGGTCACTATCTGATTGAAATTACCTTAAAGTCTATTTGCTGATGGGTTAGTGTTGGTCTAGTCTCAAAAACCACATCTCACCACAACCCAAGGGCTGTGGCACTGCTCCAGACCATGATGGGCTGCAGAGACAGCCAAGCACTGGCTCGTGGGAGCCCCTGTGCCTCTGGAGACCCTGATCCAGCATCTCTCATTCCTCTGTCAGCCATGGCTCCCTACTCCCAGTAAAGGCTCTGTATGTTCTTCATAGGCACCAATCTATGCCCTAACTAGGAGGCTTTCAAAATCAGGGGATAGGTGAGGTCATGTATTTGAGGGCTGGATGCCTGGACCATCAAAATGACTTCCCAGCCTTTCTTAGGGGTAGCCAAGCCATTCTTACCTGAGACTGACTTTCTCTGCTTGCTTAACTGACAGGTGGGAGCTAGGGGCAATCTTCCTTCTGATCTTCAGGTGCCTGCCAGCACACAGGGATGTGGGCACAGCTGCCAGCAGGAGCCCAGTCACGGTGAGAAGCAGCAAAGCTCCAGAGCCCCCTGAGGCATTCCTGGTAGGGAGTCCCACAGTGGGAACTCCCTAGAGGAGTTCCTAGTGGCATCACCACTGGGGGAACTGTGCCATGCTGCAAAATGACCAGTGAAGAGCTCAGCTGCCCTGTGCCCTTTGGGTCTGGGCTCTGTACAGTGCCCTGTACTGAACACGTGCTGTACCCTGCCCACATTTCACCAGAGTCCTGGTGTGGAAGAAGTGTTTCAAACAAAGAGCCATGAGAAACTTCTAGGCAGGTAACAGCTTGACATAAATGAGAGGGAGACAGTACCCCCTTCAAACCCAGCCTGCAAATAAGTGAAAAAAGACACTGCTCCCAAGGCAACAGCCCGAGACAATTCATCTTAAAAGCCAGTGATGTGCCATTATACTCCTGAAAGCACCTTGGGATGTGAATTTTTCCCCTAGTATTTCTGAATAGCAAAGTGTAAATCGTGTGAAAAGGCATGTGTGTCCTTCTCCACCCAGCTGGCACAGGCCACGGTTAGCAGCTAAAAGAGATGATGTGTCCTGTGAAATGCCTGTGAGAAAAAAACATGGGGGATGTGCCAGCACAGGAACATGAAAATATCAACCATTTTGTTTCCTCATAACATGGAAAATGTGCATCCATACTGTTTTCCACAAAGCAGCTAAAATAAAAAACAATAGGAACGTCTCACACAGGGACAGTTTTTGATAAATAGAAGCAAAGGTGGAGATACATAAAGGTAGCATTTGCATGGTACCCATTGGACAGTTTCACACACTGAAATGTTTCCATCAAGTCCTGGACTCACTGAGATTTGAAGTCAGTCTCATCCATTGAGAATAAATGAGGTCTTCCATTCAAGAGAAGAGGGATTTCAAATTTAGGTCCTCAGTGGTGGTAACACTTGGAAACTTTCTGCATTATCATATCTTTGCTTTTTTACTCAAAAGTATCCTGAAATACTTAAGTTAGTATGTCTCTGAAAAATTCACAGCTTAATAAAGTGTAACTGTCATATGTTGCAATTATTCACTTCACATAATCAAATTACCTGTATGATCTTGCAGGTACTAAAATGTGCACCTCCTTACCTGACAAACAGAAAAAAGTTGATTTCCACGTGGATCACACTTTCAGGTACGTGATGTGATTCCTGGGGTTGCCTTCTGCAGGGCCAGGAGCTGGACTTTGATGATCCATGTAGACCACTTCCAACACAGGATATTCTATGATTCTGTTAGCAGAATGATACATTTTAAAATCAGTATTCCCAAAGCATCTAAATGTATGATTCATGTAAGTGTTTCACTGTACAGCTTCATACTTTTGAATGAGGTTGTTCATATTTGCCAAACTAAAGAAACACAACTCTTTGAAGGCATGGGGAAAAGTCTGAGGCTTTAAGCTGTATAACAAAAAAAGAAACAGAGATCACACAAGCAAAGAGATGACCAAGATCAGCATGACATGGCTACCTCACTTTTGGGGTGCTTTTAAGAAAAGTATTAGATATTCAGGAGCTGCTGAGTATTTACCTTCAGAGAAAAACCAAGCCCATCTGAAGGTGTCAGACAATCAGCCTGCCCTTGAGTTTCACTTCTCCTGTGCCAAGAGACATTCTGCCTCACCTCAGCAAACCTCTGAACACCCTGTGAAGGCTGTGAAGGTGCCTTACTCCAGGACACATGGATATCACAGCACTGGGAGTCAAGGAAATATCTGGAAAAGCCATCAGCTACGGTGGGAACACTGCTTTCCTCCAGGGTTTTTCTGCGGTTTTTCTTGTTTTCAATTTGGTGCATCCTTAATTTTAATCTCTGGCCTGGAACCGAGTGGGGAGCGGCGTGGGTCATCCCAGGCAGCATCTTGAGTGCTCCAGGCAGCTGCTCCAGGTGCCAAGGGCAGCTGGAGATGAAGGCATTGTGCACTTTTTTAGGCGTAGGTTGTCAGCGAAGTCGCTCCGCCTGACGCGCTTTTGGTGCGGGCACTCGTTCCTAGGAAACACTTTGGTAAACAACTTGGAAGTCAAAATGAAAAATTACAGCCTGAGTGCTTTTTTTTTTGCTTTTATCCATCATACCTTCATGACTGTGCTCGTCCATTTAAATGGCAAAGCAGTGCTGAATGCAAACAGCCTCCTTCTGCAGGCTGTCTCCACAGTTCAATTACCAGTGCTTTACCAGTGCTAATTAGCATTCCTCAGAGCTAGATCTCTTTGAGTGACAGGTAACCATGGAGAGTCACAATCCTGTAGGTGATCAGCAAGAGTCTGACTTCTCTTTTTAATTAAAAATTAGAAATGCCTTAAACAAAAATAATAATTCACTGATTTATGCTATTATCCCAGGGTTGCCAAGCTGGTGAGAATAACATTAGTGTAGTAAAAATGAAACAATTTTTAAATTAATAGACTAGGGCGATAGAAAAGAGAGCAGGTTTATTATCTGTAACAAGAGAATGTACTCATAATGATGGTACAAAATAGTAGACACTTCTCTAGAGAGTTGGCATGGAGACCAAAAATAGGACACTTTCCTGAATGTGGGATGGGATTGCCCCAATTTATTTTAGATTTTAACAAGATAGATAAATACCAAGTCTGTTGCACAAATAGAAATTTCACAGGGATATCGTTTCAGTAAAATTTAACCATGAGTTATATTGGGAGATAATATTGCATCTGGTCCAAGTGGGAGCCAAGACTGGAAATTGAATCAGCCAGATAATCAATTAGTAAAAATTGTTTTCAACGTAACTGTGCCATTTCCCGTCAGCTAATGATCTAGGTCTCCTTCCAGAAATGGACTCCAGCAGCAGAAAATTCACAGTCATATTTCTGAACACATCAGTGGGTCTAAGTCAGCAGTGTTGACCCAACCAAATCTGAATATTATTCATCAACAAATAATAAAGAAAATTTTAAGCTGAACATGCCAAAGACAGGAGGACAGATATACAAATATTTGTAATGAAATATTTCCCAAGACCAAGAAATTTCAACTCAGCAAGCTCATTAATTGTAAATTCTAATGAAAATAAGTGCATATAAGACAATAAAAGGAAACAGATGACTGAGCAAAAATTATTCTAATAACCAATAATCACAATGCAGAACTCTAGCCATTGTTCGTAGGCAAAATCACGGCTGTTATTTGTGAAGCATCTATTCAACAGGGGATTTTTAAACCTTCCCCATAGAATTTCTTTCCTATATGCAAAATATCCAAAAAACCCCAAACCCCAAAATCAATATGGTTTGTTTTCCTATGGAGGTATTTACATCTTTAATTGAAACGAGAGAAAGATTTTACCTTATACAGGAAGGAAAGAACTAAAGGTAATTTCATCCCTATCAAAATCTCTGTCAGATTGCCGAGTACTACTTCCATTTAAAACTGAAATGTTAACCAAAAGGTTCATTTCTACAAGTCCTGGGAGGAACACTTTAGTAAAAACACAAGTGCAAAAACCCAGATAGCTTTCCAATTTACCGAGTATAAATGTATAATAGGGAGCAGTAAAATAAATACCCTATTTTCAGCTCATTTATTTAATGTTTTAAGCTTACAAATGGATAACAAAGTATCTATCTACAGCTGTCAAGATATGCAAACAGCCAGGGCTAATCACAGTTTTACTGAAGTTTATAATACAGTCAAAGAAAGAAAGAAAAAAGAATGATGAGACATCTCTGAGTCTAATATTATCTTTCATTTTTTCTGTATTTACAGAAATATCAGCCACTGACAGATTTTTAACTCCACCGAATGCTCTGAACTTTCTCTTTTTGAAGGAGAAATTTTACAAGCAAACAAATCAGGGATGTGGCAGTGTGCTGTGAGGAGGCTCAAGTGCTTCCCAGCCTGTGAGCTCTTACCCAGAGGGATCTGAGCGCGGCCGTAGCACCAGGCTGCCTCAGCCCCAGCCAGCCCTGGTCACTCCCTGCAAATTCAGTTTCACTCTTCACTGGTTACCCACACACTCAGGCACGCGTCTCCAAACTTGTAGGTCTTGCAATCTTCTTCTTCTTACCCTCATATTTCAAGGAAATCATAAATTCAGTTTTACGATGGAGCTGTTTTGCTGTGAATTCAGTGTATCCGTGTAGAACGGTTCATTCAAATACTGCAAACTTTAGTCACTGGCATGGACAGAAAATTCTTAATAAAAGACAATTAATTAGTAGAAAAAGAGTCTCAGAATAAAGGCAGCCTGCTTTGGAGACTGGGTTTGTCAGCTTATTTTAAAGCTGTTCTGCTTTCCTTAGCCTCTACTGCAGTGCAAGGGGAGAGAGACGGCTCATGCAGGAAAGGAGTAGGAAAATAAATCCACCACTCTCTCTTGCCACAACTGCTCCTGTCTGTCCTTGCTCTTGGAAAGAAACTCTTTTTTATCTGCTAAACTATCACCTACTTAAAGAGAAAGCAGATTTGAGCAACTACAAAAATTGACAAAGATCCCTGCCATTAAGTTCCAGATTTAAAGAGAAATAACCATTATCTGAAATGCTGAAGAATTTTTTTAAAAATAAATGTTCTTGGTTCAGGGTTTAGTTAAAATCAATTATTCAAAAATTCAATTAAAAAAATTAAAAATGAAACTTTCTATAATATTATTGTCCTATTTAACAGTTTATATCCTACTTGCCTAAATAATAATATCCTGGCAAGTTTAGTGTTTCAAAGAGTAATTATCCTATCCAAAGGGGATTCATTTCTTTCCCTACATGTTGGAAAAGCTATCAATATTCATATATCATACTACCAGGCTGTAGTCCACTCTCTGCAGCATCAGAAATGTTGAAATACAAAACATGCTCTCTGCTAGCTCTCAGCACAGGGATGAAGTTCACTGACAAAGGGAGCCGATCAACTCCCCCCAAAATGGCTCTGAGAATTTCTCAGTATTGCAGCCTCCATGCCTTGCCCTGTGACTGCCAAGCTGGAAGCACTGCTAACTGAAATATCCTGGTTTCTTCCCCAAAATCTTTGGCAATATCTCCATGGCTCTCATCCCTCCCTAAAACATCAGTGCAAGCAATCAGATTACCTTCAGTGGAACTTGTACCAAGACTTAAATGTGCTCCTGTTGCCAACTCTGTGATTGATTCTGATGGATATTTTGGTATTATTAAATATTTATAAAACTTCAGAATTTTATAGGAGATATTATCTTTCCTCTTCCCTGACAGAAACCCTCTGGCTATGAAAATTGGCTGGCATTTCTCTGAAACCACTCTGCTTCTCTTCTTTGAACTTTCGCTTCACACATCTTAAAAACAAAAATAACCTCAATCCAATCCAGTCTTACCATTAATCTACACGTAGGTAGGCATCATAGGGCAATATCAACAATATTTTCAATTTTTTTTCTTTAAAGGGTCCATAATTCCTCACCAGCCTTTGACTGAGAACAGAGATAGCTCCCAAAAGCAGGAGTTTTCACAGGTGGTGCTTTAACACACTGCCTCTGCCCCTGCTGTGATAACCTCATCTTGCTTTCATGATTTCTTTATGCTTTGAAATGTTTACAATTTGATGCAACCCATTTTCTGAATAACATTGTTGGGCATACTAAAACTCTGCTGTTTAGAGTCCCTCTGGATGAGAGAACAATTATATAGCTGAAAATACCTCCTTCAAGATAAGAAGCAAAACCTGAAACCATTAAATGATTAAAGTGGAAAGACTGCTGTCCTGAAGAATAGAACATAATTCTGTGAGTTGTGCTTCCTGCTGCAGAGCCCAGGCTGCCTGGAATCTCTGAGCCCTCCCCAGGGTTTGGGATTGCCCAAGCTGGACCCTGCCACAAGCCCTCAGCCATCCCTGCAGGCTGAGACACAAAGCAGGGCTGTCACCTTCTCTTAACTGTACCCTGTGCTGGGTTTCCATCAGCCTCAGAGGAGCTCCCAGGTGTGTTCTGCTCCCAGGAGCAGGCACACTGCCCGTGCTCAACGAGGAATCCACGCTGCTCCTGACTCCAGCACCACCTAAGGGGTCAGCAGTTGAGTGTGGCACTCTCTGTTAGTTATTTTCCTATTGTATTTTGTGTGAGGTCCATTTTGGAGTCATTTTATATGGATGGCAAACTGAGATTAGACTGTGGATCTGTTCTCGGGCTCCCTTGTGAAAGCACACATAGGAATGGTGCTTTTTGCACGTGGCTAAATTTTGGTTAAATATGCGTGGCGCAAGAAAAGAGAAGGGTGTAAGTCAGACATTAAAAAAAAATAACTTTTGCATCTCTGTTTTTAAAGAGGCTCCTGGAAAAGCTCCTGGCAGCTGCAGGAGCCCTGCCTGGTTTGGCTACTCCTTTAAGACTTGGTGTCAAAATGGAAAATTTCAGTGCTGTCCAACAGAGATGCTGCATTTTGACTTTCCCAGGAACACGATAGAAAGTGGAAACTAATAAAAGCCTACTCTAGTTTTTCCTTTGGTGGCAAAGCACCTGAAACAAATCTGAAAGCCTAGAAAGAGAAAAAGTAGGATGCAGCTTCTGATTCCAAACAAGAGGAATTAATTGCAAAGAAAGAAAATATTACCACAAGATCGCATATTGAGTTTAAAACGTACGTATGCAGGTAGGCTGTGCACACGTTAGAAAAATTCCAGAGGCACAGGGGATAAATTTAAGTTTCAGCAGTGTTAAGAAGCCATTTGCTACTTAGTTATTTCGGCAGGCCATAAGTGATTTTTACATTCAGCAGAACAGGAGAGAATGTATTTCCTTTAGGTACAGCAAACTAAGTATCTTGCAATGAAAGGCTGCATTGTTTTGTTCAAACTAAAGAGAAATAGCTGATGAGTGAATAAGAGCATGATCTAAAGCCTATTGAAATCAATGGAAAGATTCTCATTGACTTCTGCAGGCTTTGGATCAAGCCTCAAAAGAGAAGCTATTTCTCTCTGATACAGCACGGAATCAATTCCCTCTCCCAGCGGTACTCTAAATAATTCAATATTTTGTCTCAGATCATTTCCTAAGAAAAATGATGAGGATGTTGTTTAAGTGGGCGATACCCTGAAGTGACAGAGTTTCCAGGGCATTCAGCCATGTGAAACCTGCTCTGTGCTGTGTGGCTGCACAAAGGCAGGCAGGGCACCCTCGGATGCTCAGGAGTCCCTCCCCGCCCGCCGGCCGGGGACAGCACGGTCCCGCTTCTCCTCCCTGGCCAGGAGAGACACAGGGATTTTCCTAAATTTCAAGGAATGCCCATGCCGTGACAATTCTTTAAAGAAGCAGCATTATTTTCTCTTTGCAGTAAAATCACGATCTCTTTGCACAATTTTTTTCCACGTCCATAGAAGGGCAGAAATTGCAATGCTGATCGTGTTATTTGCCAACAAAATTGATGCTCTCACCATTCTTCAATGCTTTTGCTTCATAGAGCAAAACGCTCTATGGATATGATATCTTCCTTCTCAGCTCTTTTGTTCCACATGAGAAATTACTCAGTACAAAGCAAACCAGCATTAGATTGAGGAACCCTGTCCCAAACCTCAGCATTACCTTACTAATTTTTACTCTCCTGCCATAACTCGGTGGCCTTCTGCTCATTAATCCTTTTCTCCTGTAAACTGGAGAAGCCTGCTGCAAGTTTGGAGTTTGGAGGTGAGGCACAGCATCCCTGCTGTCTCCTGGCCACAGAGGCTGGCAGGGGCACAGCCCAGCTCCCAGCCATGCTTCCTTTGAGCCAGCAGCAGGGCAGCGCTGCGATGGATTCTCCCCGTTTCCACAGGACAGGAATTCGGGAGGGGGGAGATAATCCCACTTCTCCACTCCCACCTGGTAGCTACCTAGAAACAGCTGACAAATGGGCAGGATGAAATTGGTACTGAGCTGTACCAGGGCCATGATCCCCCTTCTCTGTGAGTTACACCTGTGGGGAGGAACTCGCCAGCAGCGCCCGTGATGACTGCAGGCACGGCAGCTCTGGCACACCCCTCTCTTCATTCCCCACACAAAGCACAGCCATGCTTTCACCATCATTTGTGGAGAAATATTCATCAGCACCTGTCCAAGCATGCTCCTGTTTCCCTCCCAGCCTCCTTCCCACAGCTGTACTCACAACTCCTCACTGTGCATTTCAGGTGTTCACAGCTCTGGGTGCTGCCTCAGGTGCACTGCGGTGTCAGTCCCAAAAGCTTGTCCTGACTCCTATGCAAAGCCTGGAAATCCTCACACACAGAGAGAAATTTGCTGCTGAGGCCAGCTTCCCCTGCCAGCCCTTCCATAAGAGCAGGATGAGGGACAGGCCCTTCCCCTCGTAGGGGCTGCTCAGTTCCAGGTGGGTTTCAGAGATCAGCTGGGTATTTGTGCCAAAGCCCACCCCGCTGCTCGGCTGCTGCTCACCCCTGGCACAGCTGGGACAGCCACAGGGCATGGCTGACTGCCCAAAACACTGGAGAAATCGTCCTCACAGCTGGTACAAAACACACCTGCTCTCCAGGAAGCATCTGGTCTTGGCAAGGCCAGAGAAGGGGATCCTCAGCATCCTTCCTCTGCCCCTCGCCTGACACTGCCACATACAGCCTGGCTTCCCAGCTACCCCCCAAAGCTCTTCTGCTCCAGTTTCAAAAGATTATATTTGCTAAATTCAGCTGCTACCCAGAAAAAGACACTCGGAATATTTCTGACATATCCTTCGATTTTGTCAGAAAGCGCCCTTTTGATTTCTCAGGCATTGGGACATTTAAAAATTATGAATTCCAAAGACATGATAATAATCAGATAGTGAAAAACAAACAGCATCCAGACTTCTAGTCAGAGAAAAAAAATTGTCTGTAGATAGATGAATGTATTGCAGTAATTGAAAGTATTTGATTGTTGCTTTTATATTATTGTCATCAAATCTCGTACTTTTCTGGAAAAGGGTTTTAGAATAATGCAGCAGTGAGCCCTCAGTTCTATATCTTTTCATATAAACAGTATTCCCAAACCTTTCAACTCAGATTCTTCCTCCCAAATCGATTTTTTCATTAAACAATTTGTTACAATACCAAGGGGGATTTGGCAAAATAATGTATGTAGGAGTCACTGTACAAAAAATATGAACCATCTCTTTGATTTGCTGGGTAAACCTAAAGACGAGTTAATATCAACATCACCCAGCCATTTGAATTGCAGTAACAATGCTTCATAGCATTGCAAACTCTGACTAAGAACAACCATTTGAATTCCTTGGTTAAATTCACATTTTAAATTGGGTTTTAAAGGGAGCATAAACAGCTTTTTGCAATTTTGTTATGAGCAACAGACAAGAATAAATATTATAGTTAGAAGCTTTGTTTTAGTACAAATTTAAACTAATTTATAAATGAAGCATTTCACCTTCTTGCATAGAAATTTAGGCACTACACACAGAAGACACGTGTTTCTTCCCCCCTCACCACACATGAGCTCCAAACTGAGTCTTTACCCCTTTTCTTTGTGCCTCAGAGCACTCCACAGCTTGGCTGTCACACTGAAACCACCCTGGTACACATCTGTGTGCATCACAGCAGCCCCATCAATAAGGCACAGAGTAATGCCTACGTGTACCTGCACCTCCAAGCATTTCATTTAAAGAACAGGACAAGGCTCTGCCACAGTCCCATGAGTAAAGGAGAAAGGCAGCATGAGAATTTAGGAGTTAGCATATCTAACCACAGAAAGAAATTAGCTGTTAAAACACTCCTTTGCTCCTTTTCTAATGAGCAAATTTAAACAGCAATGAATGAAATAAATTTGAGAGCAGCTATTTATTACAAGCAAATTAAAAATGCTGGGAGCACGCAGAAAGCAAATTTATCAGGGGAGGCACTGCATCCAGTTTTCAAATGTATTAACCCCTGACTGAGACAGGGGAGAAATGTTCAGCTTTTTCTTTAACCAACCTTGGTCCATGTTATTAAACACTCCCCCCGCTGTTGATAAAAACCAGTGGCACAGGAGACCCCACACTGGCTGTCCTGCCTCTTTTCCACCCCGAGCATGGCTCTGCCTTCGGGAGGCTCCCAGCCGGATCCCACACTGCCAGGAGCATGTGTACACCCACTCTGCTGCCAGACACACAAAACCTCATTGCAGCCCCTTTGATTCTGCACTTTCTGTCCCTGCCTAGATAACTTTTCAGAAGCTGACAGAGCCTTTACAATTTAATTGGTGTTGACACCTTTTGAAGCAATGCCTTGAGGCGCCGAGGGTCATTGTCTACTTTATCCTGCTTTTCTGCTGCTGCCTCCATTTGGCTACCTTGCAGCCTGTGGTGCTGTGGTGGCCCCTGCACTCTTCATTCATGTTTGTACTTGTACTGAGTCCCGTTACAAGGACCCTTGTTAAACGCCCAGCAGGCAGCACTGAATAGAGATTTTGACTATCTGGGGTTTGAAGGCCTCTAGCAATAAGGGAGAAAGGCCTGTAAACACAAAAGTATCCCAGTAGCAGTGGGGCGTTAACGTAATCACGCATTTATGCCACAGGACCTCAGGACCAAGCTCCTTACTGTTGATTCACTGGCTATTAAGCCTTGGTAATTAGGTGGTTTCCCGTGACTTTTCTTTCCTGGGATTCACCAAATATCATTTTCCATATGTCCCTTTTTCCCAGAGCAGCTATACACCCTCACACATTCAATAAGCCAGGCAGATGGTACCACGGACCAGGCTCTGAGCAGCCAAAGCCAATTCCGAGCAAGAAAAAGGATTTGGCGTGGCTGCCCAGGAAACCTGGATCCAAAAATCACGGAGGTCACACAGCCCTGTGATGGCAAACACATCTCTCCAGGTTCAGCCCTGCAGTGCCTGTAACCAGTGAGAGGTTTCTGGGCAGTCACACCCCCAAAGTACCACTAGCACAGAGAGTGAACAGGGCAGAGCACTTTGAGAACCATCCTTCACTTCATAAACAACTTTTAATATGCACTTTCTCTGATGTTTTCCAGGTTTAAATAATTAAGTCTCTCAAATTTCCTACTGAAAGTGCAAAGGACTCTCTCACTTCATTTGGACCTAAGTGCCAGTCATCTTGGGGCCACACCTCAGTAAAACTCAGCCTCAAACACTGTATTAAGACAGTGAACGAACAAGACCATAACCAAATAAAACAGAAAATAACACTTCAGTTAAGTAAATATTTCAGTTAAGCAAGATATTAAAGCATGGCCAGAATGACCTCAGTGGCAATTTCCTACTTGAAAAATTCCCTGCCCTCCCCCAAAAAACAGTCTTGCTCATCAAACCCTGTGGCTGAGCATTGCATTTTCCAGCATTCTCTCTGCCACATTTCAGACTCTGCTTTTCCACAGCGACTCTGGACTCCAGCACTTCACCTAGAGAGCTCTGACAAATGAGACCTGTAATTCCACTGTGGTGCTGCCAAATCCTCCCACGTTCAATATCATTTGGTCCTTTGCCATCTGGGGGATGTGTGTCTCTGTATCCATGATCCATCAACCCCTTGCTTCTATCATGGAAAAAAGCCATCAGAAACAGGCTCCCATGCACACCTGCATCCCATGGAAACTGGGATCTGACTCCAGATCTTTACTCCTTGCTACCCTGCAGTCATGCCTCTCATTCACAGCCATTCTCCTTCCCTCTGTCCCCAGCCTGCTGGAAAGAAAGCTGCAGCTCTGGGCTCTGTATCTGAACCAGTGCCATAATGATCCATTTCCATTTGCCCAGCTAACCTGCGGCCATACCAAGATTCAGAACAAAAACCTTTCCACACACAGACAAAGCTGCATTCAGCTGTGATAAAGGACTTACCTTTCTCATGCTTTCTGAAATCCCTTTGCATCTTTCTGTGTGCTTCTCTGGCATGGCGCCTGGGGCTTTATGGAAGAACATCGAAGTCCAACAAACAGGGCAAAAAACACCCTGTGCAGGCACAGGGGAAGAAAGGAGGGGTCCTGGAGAGGCCAGGCTGGCCTGGCTATGAACACACAATACAGAGATGCACACAAACCACCTCCAGTGGCAGGTGTGCTTGTTCAATGAGCTGAATGTAAATAATGCCAAGGACAGCTCCCAGCTCAACACACTTCAGGCAGCTCTGCCAGGAGAGGTTTCCTTTGGCTGACAGAGGAAAATGCCTGGTGCAAAGATGAGAGTCCCACCAACACCGTGAGCAGTGACACTTTGCTCCCAGGCAGCAGAGGAAGTCACTGGATGAGAGTTGGTTACATCCACCTATGCATCTGCTTCCTTGAAGGCTAAAGTCAACCCAAAAGTTATCACAGCTAGAGCACATGCTGGGGCAGAACTTTGCCTTTCTTCTATTTTTATCACCTCAGACAGAGTCTGCAGGCAGGGATGCTGGCTAGGAAATAGAAAGTAAAGAAGAGCTCCAGACTGACCATTCTAGCTGAAGTTGTCACTTGCAATGATTAAACCAAAGCCATAACTCTTTCCTCATGGAGGCAAGGACTTCACAGAGTCCATTGCAAGGTACAGGATATTATCTATGTACAGAAACAGCCACAAGTCTGGTCAGCTGAGAGGCTAACCTCCCTTTTTCTGTAAGTGACCTTTGTTCCCTTCTGTTTAAAAATCCTTGGTGAAGCTTGCCTTCCATTATTGTGCTCAGACTCTTTCCAAGTCCCACCACTAGATACCCACCCATTCTGGAATCATGATGCTCATTTAGAATATTTGGTGTTTCCTTAATGATTCATCCAAAATAGCACAAAGTACAGGAACTGTTCCCTCAGATAGAAGAACTTTCTGTTGTATGCTTGTCTTGTTACCAAAGGGTTACGGAGAAAACACTAATTTTTGTTTCTGAAACAGTGAATATCCCTCTTTTGCTGCTTTTTTCTTTGTTTGGTTTTGGTGGTATTTTTCTAAACTCCCCATATTCTCTCTGAGGTGGAGAGCATATTCTGTTCAAGAACTTTGACACACAGAAGCTGCTGAGCCAGAGGAGTGCCCGTGTCTGCCCTTCCTCCAACATACTTTATGAGGGAGCCCTCTCCCACCCCTTCCTTGCCTCAGCCACAGGCAGGCAGGAAGGGCTGTCCCTGCTCTTTTGAGAGCTGGCAAGGAGAGGCACAGCCCACATCCAGCAGGGCACAAAGGCTCCCCCAACATCTGCTACTCAGACTTGTATCCTTGGGGCTAAACAGTCATGCTGATTACAATGAGCTCCAAAATCTGCTCATTTTAGGGAGAAAAGAACTAAAACAGCCTAACTACATTTACAAGGAGACTTTGCTCTCCTTTGGGTTAGATTTATATCTGTCCTGGTTGTTGTCCAGGAGTTTACTTCTGATCTCCAGGATGCTGAGGACGAAACTGTCCATCTGACTCTGGTTACCAAAAAAAGCAATACTGATCCTACCAGGCGTCAGAGGGGAGATTACAAATGAGAGAAGGAGCCACCCCAGCTGACTGGACACACTTCTAAATCCTTTCCTTTCTGTATCCTGCATTTGCTCTTTATTAAAGCAAAAAATAATAATGCACTGTTTACATAGTGCACAGGGTAGCTGTAAAATTTAATTAATCACTGTAGCTTAGCTTGCTGAGATTTTTCAATGAAAACCACTATAAAATGTAATGCTTGCTATAAAGAAAACCCCTCAAAATTGCCTGACTTCCTGCTTTGGTAGTGTACCTTATGGGACCAGAGACAGGACACTGCTGACAGTCCTGATTCAGCAAATTACTCAGAAGTAAGCACATACCTAAGCCAGGGGACACCAAAGTGTGCATTGATGTGATGGACTTGGGATGACTTAAAATTGGTGCCCTATAGACTGGCTGCATCTGCATTTCCAGACTCCTCCAAGGGAGTCTGAATTACCAATGAATCTTTCCTTTCTCACTTCCAGTTTTCCAGACACTGAGTCAAAGCATGAGCCTCTGTTTAATAGTACCTTACTTCATGAATATCCCATAGGTCTGAGTGAGTAGGGACTTCACAGTGTGTTATTATTATATTTAGGATTAGTGACCTAGGAAAAGTGAGGTTTCCCACCCCAGCCCATACCCTCCCCAGAACTTGCCCCAGCGTGTAACACAAGAATGCACGTGGTGGTACCAAAGATCAATGCTGTATCTCAAGTGCTTCTTTGTCTTCTGGGTAATTCAGTTTTATCACATGAATATATACTCTTACAAGCTGATAATTCCCCCCAGATCTCTCTTCTTCTAAATCATATATGCTAGCAAATGTTATTTTTTTTTTCTTTTTCCTAATTTACAGCCTTAAATAAAGATTAGGACACAGGGATGGGCTGAACACACAAGGTTTCCTCCCCCTGCAAGTATTATTCTCCCTGTTCCAACGTGAGCACAGAAACCTCACGGGTTAATTTTTTTCAGTTACAAAGAAAGGCAGTAAAGAAGAGGGCCCTTAGCGAGGTACAATAACATGTGCAGGTTTCCTTGGATCAATTGCCAGCATTGACACTGCATCCTTCACCTGGCAGTCTGTGATGAATGGTACCCTGTAGCACTGGAGAGAGCAGCAGCAGCCAGGCAGCATGGGTGACTGCGTGCCCTCCTAACTGGCTGATGAATCAGGAAACTCAAGAGAGACCCCGAGTGTGGGAGCTGGAGTGGTAAATGTTTTCATCTTTCTCTTTTATGATCTTCCCTTCCCCATTTATATAGGACATTTTAGAGATTGAGCTTTGTTACAAACTGTTAGCCCAAGGCAGTGGGTTGGGGACGTGAGATCTCACGGAAAGACAGAGCACAAGAAAGTGTGAACAACTGGAACTACATGTGGTATTAGTGGTTTGTTGTTGGAGGAATTTTTGTTTGGATTGTAGTTCAGACAGTTGCCTTGATGTACTGGAATGAAAATCAGCACCCAATGTGCCTAGAGACAAACCACAGAACTGTCAAAAAATGGTTGCCTTTTTATCTCCCAGAATCTTGAATTCAAAATGAGAAGTCCCCATTCACCCACAGCACAAAAAAGCACAGCTCAGCACTCACAGCAGTGGGCAGTACTAAGGGAAACAAGAAAAAACAACTCCCCCAACTCCCCCCTAGAGCACCAACATGAGACATTGGCATATCCCACTGCCCACATTGCTCTGGCACATTCTGTGACACTGGAGAGCCTAATTTCAAGCAATCCCACCTCTGGTAATGGCCAAGAGCCAGGGAAGCACCCACTCAGATGGACCAGATTTCAATGTGGAATTCAGCTTTTGCTCTGCATTTTCTTTCACACAGTAGAGAAGAATATGGTATTTGGTAAGTACATTGTGACCCATATGAGCAAGGTTCTAACCTGTGCATGACCAGTTTGTTCACCTGTGCTGCAGATTCACCTCAGCCTGGTGTAAACTCTATTCCCCAGGAGCCAGGGATCCACAAAGGCCAAGGGTATGGGCTGGTGCTTGCACACCACGCTGAGCTGGAAGCAACACCAGGTTTGTCAGGTGCTTAAAACACCCAGCTCCAGCAGAGTTTGTGCATGGAGGTTGTGCAATGGCTTCCCAGAAAAGAAAAAAAACCCCACACAGGTGCTCATTTAAATAGCTGTAGGCCCCTATGAGTGCCAGGAATCTCCTCTGGTCTTAACTACCGAGATGAGAGAGTGGCACAATGAAAACGAGATCTTCCCTGGCTCCTAGAGAGCACAAACACAAAAATCTACATGGAGGGTCCACTGAGAGAAAGGAATACCTGGGGACACCCCAGGAACATTTTATCTCTCTAACAGTATGGCAACCTTATTCAAATGTTTTAATTTTACTGAAAATTAGTAGTGATACAATGCTATGAGGTAAAATATTTCCTTGGGTTTGCTACCACATGTCAAGGTGGGAATTACTGTGGGACTGAGCTCATTCCATGGGCACATTACAGAACTGTGTTAGATGGCTGGTAAGTCTTACTGGAGCTCCAGAACTGACAAAAATTAAAAATACTGTCTATAGATTGTTAAAATAGCCCTTTTTGTTCCTCTAATTGTGAGAAGATTAGTGGTGAGGTTTCCTTCCTGCCAAATAAATGGTTTGTTTTCCACTTGAGGCAAACCAAACTGCAAACTGGGAGAGCCCTGCAATGGAAATGGCTGAGGAATGGAATTCCCAGTTGTGAGGAACCGAGGGCTTTAATCAAAGGGAATTGTTGTTTCCTTATTATGTTAATCAGTTTACAAAATATGAGACCATAAAAGAAGAGGGGGAGTTCCCCTCGTTAAATATTTGCCATTAAATCTTTGCAGGACTCCTACTATAAGCCAGAGAACAAGAGAAATCAAGTCATTTGTTTCCTGCTCCATGCTGTACATGATGCCTGCAGGATGGGACCAAAATCTTCACCCTGAAGGCAGCATTAGGATGGAGCTTCTCCCTCTGAGTACATCTTTGATGGGTGTAGTTTCCTCTCCTCTTTTGCTCTTCTTCATTATTAAATTACTTCATAGGAAAACTTGAGATCTGTGGACAAAGCTTTTAATGATGGGAAATTGAATGAAGCAAGGCCAGGTTGGATGGGGCTTTGAGTAACCTGGTCTGCAGGAAGGTGGAAGGTGTCCCTGCCCATGGCAGAGACACTGGAACCTGATGATCTTTAAAATCCCTTCCAACACAAATCATTCCATGATTCTGTGAATGTTCATATTTAAATACAGAGTTTGATTTTCAAAAGCATAGGCTACAATTAATTAATTTACTAATTCAGCCTTATTTTCTAATAAATTTATTTTTGCAATGCTTTTTAGTTTGGTTTTTGAATATTTTTAGACCACATTTTGTCTGCCTTTGTTTATGGGAGTGGGAAATTTTGAGTCAACTAAACAAAAGTAACTCCCAGGTCTTTCAAGCAGATGAAATTGAACATGCATGTTCTACTGGGAGAAAAAAAAAAACAAAACTAAGTAAGCCACAAAACCACAGGGAAAACCACCATTTTCACACAGGTAGAAAAGAATTTGAAAAATTGTAATAGTAAATTCCCGGGCAATGGAACAAACCCTAGTGTTGTCAGCAACTTAGGAGACATTCAGTGATGGATTCTTGAGTGAGACAATCCCACATTAGAGATTATTTGACTGCACGGTCAAGAAAATCATACAGGCAACACTTTGAGTCCGTGAGGATCAATGACATACCCTTCTATTCCATCTCAACAAGAAAAAATAACAAGGAAAAGTCTTCCTTGGCCAACCACACCCATCAGACAATTTCCCCATCACCTTCCTGACGCTCACACAAAGAACTCATTGTTCAACTGTGTTCATCCAGCAGAGGGGCAACAAGGAGAAGGATTGAAGGCAACAGGGGACAACTGCAACATCCAGTGGCTTGGCCTGACAAATTGCAGGTCAGGCTGCCTTCAACAAGTCAGCGTTCTGACTGGTGTGGGTCACTCTAAGTAAAGGTTTTTGTTTATTTCTACTGGAAGAAGTGTCTGTGGAGGCCAATGGAAGAACCCAACAGATGTTTTGGTTACAGCTGCGAGTTGCTCTGGTAACCATGGGATATTCCAGGAATGTTTGCCTATAACAAAGCCTAAACTTGTCTGGAATATATTGAAGTTTCTTATAGTTCAGGCACACCTCATATGTAAATAGTCTGTGTCACTTTTAACAGAAATACTAGAAAAACTTGTTCTCCAAACAAGGCCAAATAAGGTTGCCAGAATTACTTCAGACGGGAAAATCAAACTTTCCTATAATTCCAGTAGGTGGTAAAATTCTGTGGCCTTTGGCCCTCAAAGTCTGGTCCCTAAAGCAAGTCACAGTGCTGCAGCACTAGGGTGATGAAAGTACCTGTCAATGGTTGAGCCCTCAAGTGTCCCAAGAGCCACAACACACAGAAGTCCCGAGTTCACAACATGACATGAGCTGAAGGATCAGTGCCAGACTGACCCATTTCCTCTAATCTGACTTTTGTCTGGTGGTATCCCACCTACTGGTTCAGTCTGGGAGCTGGGTGAAGCCCATGTCTCCATTAACCAAGAAGAAGGAGGGAAGAGGTGAAAACACCCTCACTGACCTTGTGGATCTCTGTTACTGTTGATACAAATCTTGGAGACAGTAGGGTCAAAACACACCACTGAAAAAATATAAATTTCCAGCCTTGAACTTTAGCCATGCAAAGACCAAATTTTCACCTCCAGCTCTCTATGATTTCATGCCAGGGGAGCCTGGTTTTGCCACTTGGAGTGGATAGAAATTCATATTGAGCAAACCTCGTATGAAGAACAACCAGTTGTCCTCCTGGCCTAGAGATCCAACACTGTGCACGTGGAAAATGCAAAAATGGCACCATTAAACAGCATCAAAGGCTCATTATTCCAAAGGAAAGATGAGGCAGAGTGAAAAATGAGTACTCACTATACGTACTTTAACAAGCAAAAGATATCAGACTTGGCCAGGTCAGTCCTGAATCCTTTGGAATCACTTGGAGCTTGATTTTTTTCTCCTGTATGTCAATAAGATCAAACCTCCAGAGTTAACCTCTCAATTTGCATGGTAATGAAACACAGGAGAAGTCATACATTCATCAATATAGCTTAGAAAAGATGGTATAATAGAGAAATATTCACTACTGAAAGTAAAACAGAAGGACTAAATAAAAGGACTCCACCTGCTTTTAATTTGAACCCGCAACACAAGGGAGAAGTTAAAACTCAAATAGGTATATAGGTTCCTTTGAAAAGCTAGATCTGTGCCCGAACAAAAGAAAGAGGCTTTTCACTTACCTCCTGTGGTATCAAAGAGCCCATTAAAAACCAATAAAATATTATGAAGCTTTTTCCCTTTGTGAAAAAGTGCAATTAATATCCTTCAGCAGATGATTATTGATTTTTATAAAGCAATTTACAGGCTTCTAAAGTCATGATTATTCAACCCTCTGGGGGCCAGAAAGGAAGAGTTTTCAGAAGTAGGAATTGTATTCTCATTTCCACATCAGCACAGCCAGAATTTACAGACTTCTGCTTTTTTTTTTTATTTATTTTTTGGGTTGTTTTTTTTGCCCCCAGGATATTTTTGTTGATGTTGCAGTGCTCCAGCACAGGATTAACCCTTTTATTCTCTCCCACCTGAGACAGATTTCTTTTGTGATCTGTTCTTGAAGTATATTGCCTGTCAGATATTTATCTGCTGCTCACGGCTGGTGGGTTGGACGCTCAGCAGAGTAGACTTTGTGTCAGAAAACCAGCAGCTGCTCATATATCACAGTGGTCATTAGCAGAGGATCATTCTGGACCTTTGCCCACAGCACCTTGCTATGGCAAGAGAAAGGCTATAAAACCCTAGGCCCTGTCAGCTGT
The DNA here is from genome assembly GCA_035048155.1 of Cinnycerthia olivascens. Taxonomy (NCBI): domain Eukaryota; kingdom Metazoa; phylum Chordata; class Aves; order Passeriformes; family Certhiidae; genus Cinnycerthia; species Cinnycerthia olivascens. The sequence goes on from JAWWMU010000005.1 coordinate 22,257,244, forward strand.
TGTCATTTAGGTGAGAATTTATCAGGTCTCAGAGTGCCCTCTGACTGGATTATTATGAATAATGAATGAAGCTTTATGCCACACTGAGGCATTAATAAGACTGGGATGACTGGGAGAAATTCAGTGCAACATCATAGCAGTAACTTTCTGTGAGTACACAGCTGGTGGGCTCCCTGGATCCAGCCTGTGCTAGACACTGCCCTGAAATGAGGAGCTCATTTAATTATTGAGCAAGGAGCACAATGCTTTTGGTTTTAGCCCATGGGTGGCATTACTGACCTGCTCACAGAAAGCTTGCAACAAAAGGCTTTCTACCCTCCAACCAAACTCATTTTCTGCTCTTAAGAAGCTGGATTGCTGAGCCCTCCCCAAAATAAAAACAGTGAATTTCAATCTTCATATTTACTATTAATCCAGCTTTTTTTAAAAAAGGATATGTAAGAGCAACCAGCTAACAATAACTCCCTAAAATCTGCTCACAGAGGAGTCATTTAACCTGTTGGTGTTCACTCTGGGGATATTAGCCAGGATTACTGATTTTCTTCCTTGTTTTTCCTCAGTTCATTCAGTATGTATCCCTACGGTGCACAAATGAGAAACAGGGAAGGAAGGAGATAAAAAGGCACCCACTGACCTAACTTGGAGGGGAAAAAAAGCAACAACAACAAAAAAAGCAGATGCACAGCAGAGACTATTGGCAATAATCTACCTCCTGGTGTGGCAGTTCCAGCTGCATTCCAGAGGAATGAGCCCACAGAGCTGACAAGCTCTTGAGGCTGTCATTTATCTTGGTACCAGCTCCACCAGGAAAATTATTTTATAGGGCTGGACATACTTTTACGGACTCTTTAGTACCTTAGGTGCATAATTTTGTCAAAACCTTAGGCCGTCAACATCTCATATTACTGTGCTCTCAGCAAAAACAAAAACTGCATGGCTTCTTTTAGATAAACATGTTCTCTAAACTTTTTTTTCCCCCTTTAATTTATCATGCAGTCTGCATGAAATCCTTGCAAATGTTAGGATAGACCTTCATTCTTCCAAAGGGCCCTAAATAAGGAGGCAGGGAAGGAGGAGCCAGGCTGAAGACCACCAGCTGGTCAGACAGAAATGTGTAATTCAGGAGGAATATTTCAACTCATTCCTCACACAGGGACAGTGCTGGGACTTGGCCTAAGTTTCACATCAGCTTCTCCATTAACTGTGCAGCAGAGCCACTGATGCACAAACAGATTATGAACAGAGCAAAACTTCATCTTTTTCAAAGGGAAAAAGCCTTTTTGGCAGGGGCTGGGCATAGGAAACACCCATTTGGAAAGGTTCAGTTCCCATCCTGCCCAGGCAGCGGCAAATAGAGAGCAGGAGAAACACAAGGAATGGCAGATTGGGGACTGGCACCAACCCCTGCCAGCAGGGACAGCCCTGGACACACAGCCCAACCACAACTTCAACAGCAAACACATCAGACAAGTTTAAGAAGCTTTTCCCCAAAATATTATCAACTTGGGTACAATATTAATGCTACAAGTTTTAAAATATACTGTAGCAACTCTCAAAGCAAATATTAGGTACATTAAAATGCCTTAACTTGTCCCAGCTCAGTTTCTGCTCTTTGATCCTAACTGCTTTGACCTCACTGACTCTCTGGTAGAACCCATTTTTGAGTATAATGTTCAAGATTTTGTTATTTAAGAAAAATCTCACCAGGAAAAAGAGGGAAAAACCCACACATACAATTTTTTGGTACAATACATTTCTTAAGACAGCAAATTTCATTGTAATAAAGGAAGCCAAGTCCAGTCTCTGTTTTGTGGTGGCAATAGGGTCCCTTTCCCTTTGCTTTTGAGAAAAGCAAATTATAAAAAGATGACAATCCCCTAATTCCTTTATTACACAAAAATATAAAATGTTTCATTTTCAGTATTTCAGTGCTAGACACCTCTAATTAAAAGAAAACTTGATGTAATCTGGAACTCTGAAACCCCACTGAACAACTACTGAAATAGCAGGATTCCTATAGATTTTTCATTTTACTGGATTTGAAATATTTAACATCACTGCCACTCGCTGTATATTTTTGTTATAATATCTTCATTATTTTATGGCTTTGATCTAGAATGCTTCATATTTGCATCCTGCCACTTTTGTTATGTATAGGGAATTTAAAGATGACAGTGCAGTCATGTATGGTTTTTTAACTTGTGGATCTTTTCATTCATCTGTCTTTCCCACAATGAGTCAAGAATTTAAAAAGTCTATGCTTGATTCAGGTGAAAAAGCTTTGAAAAGGTGTTTAGAAAGCTAGAAAACAGAAAACTGAGTTTTCTTTTTTTGTTGTTGTTTAATAATCTATGTCTTGTGGTTGTTTCCATCTTAGTAAGATATTTTGTACGCTCATAGCATTTCTTCTGTAAGGACCTCCTGTTTTGCTAAAAACAGACCCAGTCCTATTTTGGAGGGGGCAGCAGCATGAATGGGAGTAAAAAGTAGACTCCCAAAATTAATTGAAGCATCATGGCCACAGGCTTGGGTTTTTGGTTGTTCGGTAGGGTTTGTTTTGTTGGGGTTTTTTTCTCTAAAAGGGCTTTGTGTGGTTTGGGGATTCTTTTCTTTGTTTTTAAGGAATCTATGGGGATCTGGGTAACAACAGGAACTGAGTGTTCACCTCACCTGGATTTCCTGAGTGTGTCACAGGCTGAGCCTCATTTGTGCTGTTCATGGCAAATAACTTCTTTTTTCTGTTGAAGGTTTTTCCCCTCTTCTCCATTACTGCCTTCTCTGATGGAGCTTCCCTGTGTGGAGTTTGGGGTCAGCAGGTGCTGCTTAGCCCATTTCAGGCACCATACCCAGGCCCCCACCCCATGAGAGGAGTGCCTGAGCAGTCCCACAGTGGTGGATCCCAGTCTGTGCCTCGTGGTGCTCCCTCTGTGCAGAGAACATGGAGCCAACACAGCATCCCTGACACCCACGATCCACCCAAATTTCCTAACACTTCATTGTACTCTATTTCCACTAAAATGTTTAGAGGGCAGGCCTGCAAAGCCCCTGCAGTGCCTGCCCAGCAGGGAGGGTGTGGAAGCCTCCCTGCTGAGGGGACAGGCAATGGCTGGGGCACCAACAGCACATCCTGCTTCTCTCAGATTCCCAAAAGACAAACAGAAAAGTGTTTGCTTAAAGCATATTTATAAATGGGGTTACATACCCTTAAGAGATGATCTTTTCAACAGCAGAACAGAGCCAGGAGAAACCTGCCCAGTCTTGGCAGCCTGAATCCTCCCCATGTCAGAAGAAAAATCACCAGCGGCAAACATGTTTGTAGAATTTGCAAGAAGTTATTTTTAGTTTCTTGTGTGATTTTTTAAATAGCCATTTGGTATTGCAGATGTCTTGTTCCAACATAACATTGCCAGTGACACCTAAAATGTGAGAAACTAATGAAACAAAACTACACTTCTTTTTTAGACTTCTTTTCTTTTTAAAGCCCCTGCACCATGGTAGCAGTGCAGTTACCTGTGCAGTTACTATTAAGCAGTTATAATGTTTCAAGTTGTTCTCATGTTTAACAAATTATTACCACAATTCACTGGAAAGTGATGTTCAGAGGCAAACCATCCCCCCCTTTTCTCCCTGGGGGACTCAATGTCCAGGACTTACACAAGGCAAAACAGAGAGATTCTGGAGGAAAGAAGGGGGGAAAAAAAGAATCTGCTATTTGCAAATAATGGCAAAAAATGCAGCCTCAGGAAGCAGTGAAACAATTTGTGAATTCAGCTGCATTTTGACAACTGAAAACAACTAAACACTTACATAAATATATAAACAACCAAACATAGACATTCAAAGTTTCCTCCTCTGAGCAATGTTGAATTTCCACATGGCAACTCTTCCACCTTTTTTCTACTGTGCCATTATAATGGAAAAAAATATCTGGGGGGAAAAATCCCACTCTCTCAGCAGAAATCCCCCAGCTCAGATGCCATACTCATGGTAAAGTGCCCCATAAAATGTCCCTTTTCATTCCTTTGAGCCACCCAGGAGTTTTGAGTGTGTCTGTGAGCACCAGAAACAGCCTCTATGTCCACACGTGCACCTGCCCTTTGGAAGGAAGGATCCACTGATGAAATTGTGAGAGCCAGGAAACAAAGCTTCCCCTCATCCCCATCCCTCCACACAAATCATCTGGTACCTCCTGGCAGAGGTGCTGCAGCTCCTGGCTCTCCCCAGGCTGGTTTTTGCTGTCAGTGGCATTGTGCATCATTCCATGGGAGCTCTGTGGGTCTCCTCCCCTAATTCAGGCCAAAAAAAGGAACAGAGATGAGCCCAGCTGAGTTTCACAGAATGACAGAGGCACAGAATGGGCCCTGTTAGGAGGGAGCACAGGTGGGTCCTGGTCCCAGCTCCTGTCCCAGCAGGATCATCCCAGAGCACATTGCACAGTTTTGCAGCCAGACAGTTCTGGATTATCTCTCTGTTGTTGGACACCCACTCCAGCTTTTGCTTTGGATGAAATCCACAGGCAGCCACACTCATTTTAAAATGGGACTCTGCATGCAGGGAAATAACACTCTGTGTTTTAATTTTTTGGGTGCATAACCTAGGAACATTGTTACTGCCACCTTTTGATTGCAGTTGAGTTAATGGACACATGTAAGAACACAAAGCCTAACCAGCTTTATTTTATTATCAGCAATAATGAGTAGCAACCCATTAATTTAAAAAAGCTGAGGTATACACTGTGAAGTTAATGAGAACCCAGAGTCAATTAAAATAACAACAATTAGGCCATTTTATTGATTTTTCAGCTATCTTTTTTCTGCAGCAATTTTGTGGCACATACCACAGATCATCTGTGTGGTATATTTCAATGCAGATGATCATTTCCATTTAAAAACTGTTTTACTTTATTGTGACTGAACAAGACATGCTGCTTTCAAAATTCTGATTTACTATTATATATCTAAACTATGCCATTTATATGATTTTGTAAAGTTTTAAACCATTTTTCGAGCTTAACATTTCTTAAAAGTTGGATTAGAAGAGTCTGGGATTAGGTGGAAGAAGAGAATAATCTTTCCCACCCCATATTTTGTATGTGTTAATTCAAGGTTCTCTTCTGGAGAAGAACTTTTTTCTCCCTAAATTTATTTCCAACTACTTTTGTTTTCCTTGAGGGACCTTTGAAACACTATATTGCTACTTTTCATGTTTTTTATTTGCCCTCTGGAACAATAAAGGCTCAAAGGTTCATAAATATGCATTCTGTAAATGTATTATGCTGACAAAGTGTTGCTCAGATAGCTGCTTTTGCCTTTAGGGAATGAATAAGTTTACAGCATGCTTAAAAAACAGTGTAAGAGGAGAGAGGGAGAGAGAGAGAGAGGGAGAGCTGTGTCAGCGTGTGGGCTGAAAATGGAACAAAAGAGTTATCCTGAATGCACAGAAAGAGCAAATAAAGTTAGGTAAGACAGCACAGCTAGCACCTTGCAAGCAGCAGGGGTGGGGATTTGAGGGTGCTGCCCATCAGTGATGTGCTTGAGAGGGGATCATACCTTGTTTTCTGGGCAGGCTGCATACACAAGAGCTCATAAATCCAACCTTTTTTTGCTAATTTTGGCACATGAATCAGGGCAACTCCTTTGTTCTTCCCAAAACACTCAGCTCCTGGCAGAGTCCTTGTCCTGGTTCATTCTTACCTGGTCAGACACAGATCTGCTCCAGCCATCTCTGCCTCACTGAAAGCTCGGGGCTGGTGCTTGTCTACAGACACTTTTGGCAAAAAGGAAACGTTTAGCAATTAGAAATTAAACACATACCCCCAAACTGACTTACTGGTGCTGATGTGACAGTAGGCTTTGACAGCTAAGGCTCCAGACCTGGAGCTGGCTTTGCACAGCAAAGCCACAGGTGGCTCCTGTGAGAAGCTGCTGGAAGCCTCCCCCGAGCCTGATGGAGCCAATGGCAGCCAGCTCCAGGCAGTGGGGGCATATTTGGGATAACACTCAGGGGACAGGCAGGAACTGCACAGCACAAACTTCAGCCAGAGAGAGGAGAGAGAATAAGGGAGAGCAGCAGCTCTGAGACACCAAGGTGAGTGAGGCAGGAGGGGCAGGAGGTGCTGCAGGCTCCTGAGCAGAGATTGCCCTGGTGCAGCCCAAGGTGAGGCAGCTGTGCCCCTGCAGCCAGGCAGGTCCATGGGGCACAGATCCACCAATAAAGCTGGACAAGGAGCATTGCACAGTGGTGCTTCCTGTCTCCTGAGGATGCAATGCAGAGCTGAGCCAGCCCAAGCTGCTTCCATTCCCACCTGGAATCACAGGCACGTACACAGGCGTGCTCTGCCCCCCCTCCTCACAGGATGGTGACTTCTCCAAAAGGCATTATCTGTACTCACAGCTAAACTAACATGCCAGTACTGCAAGGCTACAGGTGATCTCTTGGCCCTACAAATTTTACATCTCTGAGAACTCATATGGATAAAATCCAAAGGGACAACTTAGCCAACCACTCACTACCCCCAATTTTCTAATAATCTTTGAGCTACTGGTTCAATATCTTTACAGTCCATATATTTTCCTACTTCATTATCTAGGTTTGTGTCTGGTCCTTTTCTTGGTGAGTGTCATGGAATCCCCTATATTATATACCAGTACTGGATACTAAAATTATTCTTTGTGACCTGAGATTGTCTTAAGCTAACTTGGTCACTTAAAAGCCAGTCTTTCCTCTTCTCCTTCATTTCATTCCTTTATTTTATGCTACGTTCCTCTTAGGCCAGCATTAAATATTTAAAGCTTCTTGATATTTTTTTCATAAGGGTTTTTTTTTATTCTTGCTTTGTTTCTTCTTCTCAACTGGAGGAAAGAGCAATTTCCATCTGAGCAGTCAAAGGATGCTCCTTTAGCCATGTAAACAATTAACAATGGTTGCAAAAGTAAAATATCCAGACTACAAAACCCCCATCAAATAACATCTGGCATGTTGAATTACACTCCTCTCAAAAACCCCCAAAACTTCTTACTTGAAACCAAGTTAAAAATCTTGTATGACTACCTACCATAAAGAAAAGCCAAGTTTACAATCTAAAGTTGCTCTCTTCAGAGAAGGCAATTCTTAGCAAAAATAATCATCAAGCTGTGCCTCACCAAGCCCTTCTCCAAAGGCTGCAAAGAGAACACGGCAGGATGTGTTTCCTGGTACAGCTCTCGGGATCCACCAGGCTGCTCTGCTGTCTGGTGCTCGGTGAAACCCCAGACACTGCTCAGGGCACGGCAGCAGTGTGAGAGCACAGAGCCTTCCCTCAGCCCTCTGATTATCCCGGTGCCTTCCCACCAGGGAGAGCCTGGACTGAGTCAGTGCCCAGCTGTGTGAGCGAGGCACACCTGGAGCCTGGGAAGGTGCCTGTGCTGCATTAAAGGGCTCCAAGGGTGCAGCCAAGGCTGTCTGCAAGCTCTGCCCCCCCTGGATGGGGATGAAGAGGCACTCAAATAATCACATCTTCTCCTGTGAAGATGTGAACCCATGTTCTGGCTTTGCCCCTCTTCCACAAAGCTTCCACGAGAAGCAGCAGGGGTCTAACAGCCTACAAAGCCTCAGCTTTAGCCTGAAACTCTCCCTGACTGGAGAATAAAGTATGAAACAGAAAATATAATTATTTCACTAGTCCTCTCTGTTCTTGTAACTCCACTGCAGCCTAGCACAGCTCTGGCCATAGGCAGACAAATCCCCAGAACCTGAGGTTTTTTTCTTAACCTGCATCAGAGGTCACTATACTATTTCACTGCCACTTTTACCATCCCAAATTTGCTTTGCTGAAAAGCAGTTCCTCTGTTTGAGTATATATTTCTTTCCATAAAGCTAATTTTGCTGAGGTAAAATGATTAAAATGGCCATCTTTGATGTACACTATGTTCCTACATCTAAAATTGGAACATTTGCCCAGTTATTTCTCAGCCCAGTTCTGGCAGTGACTCTGGATTCACAGCTAAATAAACCCACAAGAAAAAGCCTAAAAAAAGGGATTTCATTGCTTGAGACTGGACCCATCTCCCTCTTTCCCAACAACACAGAATCAGTAAGTTTCTAAAAAGCTTTTCTCAAAATACTTACGAGATGAACTTGCAAAAATGGAGCAGAGCATTCCAGGAATAAATCTGGAGCAAAACCATTAAAAAACTCCTGGTAAATACACTATTATTAAGGATAAGAGAGTATTAATTTATCTTTTCAGAGCAAATCTCGATACCTTTTCAAGTGACAAATTAACTCAGTACCACCTAAACCCATGCCAAACATGAGTGTGACCTGGAAGTGGCCGCTCTGTGGGCAGGATGTCACACAGATGTGCCACAGCAGCACAGGTGTGCCCTGAACTGTGCCAGACACTTTCCCTGAGCCCTCTGCAGGCAAAGCCACCATGGGCTGGGCACCTTGCCACGGGTGTGTGTCATTTATTTCCCTCAAATGGCACTGATGCAAACAAGTGAACAAAGTCAGATTGTTGGCTACCAGTTCAATCATACCCCTTGACAGTAAAAACAAATTTTTCTGGTATGGACCAGGCTAGGTTTTAAACTGAAATTGTAAGCAATACATCTCTGGCGATCAATTAAGGGCGAGGGAAGGGGGGATAAAATAATCCAGGCTGTTCTGTCTGCAAGCATTCATTGGCAGAAGAAAGGTGAAAGTCATAAAATGAAGAGGGGGAAAAAAAATGGGCTCCTGGGCTATTCAAGACAGAGACAGACACACTGTGAGGGCTTCCAATACAAAGATAACAGATCAAGACAGGGGATACAGATGCACACATGTTCTGCATCTCTCTCATAGATCTGGTTTAATAAAGCAAAAATGATGATTTTTTTTTTTATCTATTATTAGGTTTTTCAAGTGTGTAAGTGTGTCTTAATCAAAAGAACAGTTCCATACAGCTCTTGACATCAAAGAAGAGCATTTCCAAAGCTATTACAGTATCAAAGTAATATTCTGTGCAGAATCTAAGGTGAACCATTGGAATAATCCTTCTGGGATAGAGATGAAAAAATGCTGTATTCAGTGTTGCCCAGAAGCATCCAAAGCAATCTATCAAAAAAAGACATAAAAATATTGGGCCACACTTACTTGATGCATGTACTCAGCACTACTATTATTTTCCTCCATTTTCTCTTTGTCTGCTTAGCTACTAATCTTACCTTTGTCTGAAAGTTCCTGCTGTACATATGAAAGTACCAGAGCTGATTAGTGAGTCACAGGAGGAAATGACCTCTGATGTGCTCCAAATCCAAGGCCTTTTATGTATTTGAATCACATTATTAAAAAAAAAAAAAAGTGTTAAGGCAAAAATAGCATCATTGTAGCAGCACTGAGGTGAGAGTGCCGGACATGAGCAACCCTTTTCATGTGTCCTTAATGCCTTTTCACTGTGCTGTTAGACACCTCTCTTCTGCTTATTGAATATACATTTGAAGGTAAACTATATTTAACTGCAGTTTTGTTGGATAACCCATTTCAAGAAAAGGCTTTGCTAATCCTAGCAACCACCAATTTAATTGTATGTGCTGTACAATGCAGAGAGCTCTCCCTTCAGCTGCGTGAGTGAAGCACCAGTTCCCTTGCAGGAGAGATGGGCAGTGTGCTTGTGGTCAAGAGAACACAGGGGGTGAGGGCAGAGAGGGAGAGAAGGCAAGGAGAAGTTACCAAACACAAAAAAAAGCTGTTCCATCTGACAACAGTAGTTAACTTGCTCCTTGAACTTAACATCCGGCAGCATTTCATCTTCTGAACACTTGTAAAACCTTATGGTATTTTAGACAGTGGGAGTTCCCTTCCAAAAGAAATTTTAACAGTACAAAGAGACCACAAGATCCATTTCTTACTGGGCCAGAGGGTTTCTAATTCTCAACTCACAGCTTTCTCCAAGAACACCCTAGAAGTTCTTCCTTTGCGTAGTTTTTTGAGAGCAGTTTTAGCATTAATTTTCAGCAGGGATAATATGCATTTATGGAAAGGTTGCCTCGATATTCCTCATCATTAAGGAATAAATGTGGGTAGATACAGATATTTTTTTTTTCCCCTTAACTGCCTAATAAGGCCAGGATGGGAACCAGAGAAAACTTCATTGCTACCAAAACACATCTAAAATTAATAACCACAGAGGAACATGCAGTATTTTGTGAAACTCTGGTTCCCACCTTTGAATATCCAATTGGCAAGGGGTAAGGAACAGCTTCCCACCCCTGGAAGGGGGCACAGTGGCACGGATGGTGTGGGATGCTCTGCCCCCAGTGCAGGCAAACAGGGCCAAGAAAATGAAGCCAGTTAGAGGCTACCACATCCTAATTCCTTCTTCCCTCACAGTACTGCTAAAGCTGTACTTCATTGGGTTAAATGAAGACAGCAAAGACTGGTAAGTTTGATATTAAATGAGCTTTAAAGGAACTCCACCACTGCCAGTATGCAAGCAGCACCAAGAGTCACCCAGCCACAAAAACCAACACATCCCTCGTGGTTTGTAGGAACTGTTTTCAGCCAAGCTTCATTCAAAACACAAATGTAAAAAAGCCATTTAAAAGCGTTTCTTTCTGACACATTTGTATATTGTTGCACGGTGGCTGTCCTCAATACATGGAATTAACACCTGCCCCTTTTGGGAAAGATTATTTTTAAAAAGCAAAGGATGCGATTTAGGTGAGGATGCCTTGCTAAGTTGCTGGAGGAGCAGTGCACTCTGCATTTGCCTCTCTCTCTCAATCAGCACCACTGCCAAAGCATGAAACAAGCCTGTGATCATAAGAAAAATGCAATCCAAACCTGCTGTGACCCAAAATGCAATGGTTTTGCCTCAGTCTATGAGACAGCATGTAATACAGAGCAAACATGGAATGAATACTAAGTTTGGCATAAATACTACTTCAATTAAAATAGGGTTGAAGTACCAGCAAATACTAGGGATTCATTAAGAACCATCAAAATTGAAAAAAAACTGTGATAAACTGCAAAATTCATTTATCTAAAGGAAAAAAAGGGCAACATATACCAGAAGAAAGAAATATTTTTCACTGTGGTTAAACAAGATAATGCACTATAGAAAAAAATAATGGAAAACAGAATTCTTTTCCTTCCAGATTAAGTTTGTTCCAAAATTTATTTTAAAGCAACTGTAGAAGTAGAGACACCTGAAGACAGATCTTTTAAAATATTATGCTCCTAGAGCAGAAGAAAGTTCCAAAATAAAAGAACCAGACTGTAGTTTTAGCAATGCAGATGCAATCTGGAAGATTGATCCTGAACAACCTCAGGTACCAAACGTAGTGTCCTGAATCCCAAAGTAGGGCATCCAGGAGAAAGTCACCAAATCAGCTTTTGGAGGAACCTTCGCAAGAACACAAAGCCAAAACCATCCTCGGGAATTTTCTACCTTTACTACACAAAGGAAATTCTGCTTCTCACCAGGGCCCCTCCTTTTCCTCGACATCCTAACCGTACTTTCCTTAATACGGAGTTTAGGGAACCTCCCAGTGAGATCATTCCGAGGTTCTGCGGCAGCCGCGGCCCCAAGGGCCGGGAGCGGGGCGCCCTCAGGGCGGGCGGCTCCGGGGCCGCCGAGCCCCGTGTGGTTCCTCCCTCACAGCCAGACCAGTGTCTCAGTCTGCTTCCGAAAAGCCATTTATTCACGGCGTGATAACACAGAAACAGCCCGAGCTGGGGAGGGACCCCCAAAAAGGAGCCCCTGGGCTTTGTTCCCCTCACAGTCCGAAGGCGGGAAAGTTTCGGCTCTGCTGCGGCCTGCGCTCCTGCCGCCGCTCCCTCCGTGCCCTTGGCTGTGCAAAGGCTCTGCACTCCGCCTGTGCTCCCACACAGCTCAACCTGCATCCCAACCTGCATCCCAACCTGCAGCTGCAAACTGGGTTACCTGCACCAGGTGTATCCCACAGCTCCCGCGGCCGGGATGGATCCGCACCTCACACCCCGGAGCAGCCCGGGCACCGCTCCGGGTGCTCCAGGCTCTTACCCCGCAGCATTCGCCACCCCTGTGTTATCAACGCACGTTATAAAGTTGGCTTTTCGCAAATACTCAGGTGAGTGTTGTACGTGTAAGGTTGTTATAAATACGTATTATGGTATTGGGTTTTTCCTTTCTTTTTGCACCCATATTGGGTGGATACTCTATGCATGGCGTAGAAATGATTTTAAAGATACAGTTTTCCTTAGGAGTAAAGTTGATAAAGTGTCTCTGTAGTGAGTGAGCACTGCCTGGTCAGGATAACACCCAGTGCAGACCCTG
>JAWWMU010000005.1:22274243-22289243 GCA_035048155.1 Cinnycerthia olivascens
ACCAAAAATAACAATCAACAACAAAAACCACACCACAGGAAAATACAACCACAAAATGGGAACCCCTGTCCTGTTTCATCTCTGTATCCACGTAAGCTCTGGAGTGGAACTGAATTATGAAAATGGGATAACTGCACAAGGTTCTTCAAATTACTGACATTATTATTGGATGTTCCACACAAACTGCCTACCAGAACTCCCCCACTCAAGGCAGGAGTGTCCAGCCAGGCTGTGTCAGCCCCAAACGTGCACTCCAGAGCTCTCAGCTAAAGGAGAAAGGACAAGGATCCTTCCCTTTGAGCCCAGCCCAGTGCACCCTGCAGCTGAAAGCTCCTGTATTCCCAAAGCCCACCACACCAAAAACACTCTCTGCTGTACCATTTGAGGATCCCTTTCTTCCTTGCTGACTCAATAAAAGGTTTTAGGTAAAAGTTTTTTCCTCAGAAAGTTGTCTGATGTCTGTCCAGCAGTGCTTCTGCCTTGCAGCCACAGGCAGCAGCGTTTTACCTGCTCACCCCAGACTCCAGCCAGACATCCTTCCCTGGAGGTTGAAATCAGTGCAACTACACTTTCTGCACTTCTGGAAAACTCCTTCCCAGTAAACAAAAATACAGCAGGAAGAATTTTATTCCTAACAAATCACATTATGCAGAAATCACAATCTAAAATAATGGCTTGTTCCAGAACAAGAAACAAAAATGATTATTGGTAAAAATATGTCCTGAATTTAAAAGTGGTTAAAAAGTTAAAAATGCATACCAAATTTGATAATTACCTTCTCAAGTATTCTCCCACAAGAGTAAAAGCTCTGAATCATTTGCCACTCCTTTTTTTTTTTTTTTTTTTTAACCTTTCAACACTTTTAAAGCTCCAGTACAAGAATGACACACAGCCACCACCACCCTCCTGCCAGACTGGTAATTCTTAAATTATATTTTATAACATCAAGAAATTATTCTTGGTTTACAGAAATCGTTTCCTCAAAGAATTTGACAGATTTGAAACAGAATCAATTTGTCCTATTATTTATTTGCTCCCAAGAAGTTTGTTATCAGAAGTTTCATTTAATACAGGGCAAAATTTACCAAAAAAACCCCAAAAAAACCTACTGCTCTGAAAGCTGCCCCTGTTCCAATCATTTTCCTCCTCAAATTTCAATTTTGATAAATCTCTCCAAGCAAGTTCCCAGCAGACCCGAGTTTCCAGTGGCATTCCCAGAACCAGCAGTGATCTGACACCTGCTGGCTCCATTCTCTTCCCATCCCATCCCAAGGCAGGCTGCAGAAAACAGCAGCAGAGTTAAGGTCAGGATCCCAAATTCCCTGCTTCACCATGGTGGGCACAACTGTGATCTGCCAGGACACATTTAACAGATTTGAAAAGTAACAATTGAGAAAATCCAGGCCATAAACACCACCAGAACATTTGTACCAAGTTTTACTGCCAAAAGTTTTATTTTACACTCGAGTTGCAGATGAATATGGTGTACAGGTCATACAGGATGCACTACTACGTGAACACATTTGTTAGCAGTAACAAATCCCCAGAAAATAAAACATCCTAAGTTCTGTCTTTGTTCCAACACTTGACTTACCTTTTAGCCATACAGAGAACACTTGAGGAGTGGCAGAAGAACAAAGAATGGCCGTGACTTGTAAGTGAGGAGTTTCTGGCTGCTGGAGCAGGCTGCCCACAGAAGCATCAGCCTCCCCTGAGGGTTTCTAGACCTTGCTGAAGCCCTAAGCCCTGCTCTGAATTCAGCACTGACTCAGCTCTCAGCAGGAAGCTGGGCTACAGACTCGCTCTCAAGGTCCATTCCAATCTGAATGATTGGAAAATTGGATTCAAGCACAGTCAGCAGCCAAATTCAAACAAATCAGTGAATGCCTCCTGTTTTCCCCACTCCCAACAAAAAAGCAACATTCATCTTTAATGAATCATCTTTACAACAGTCCAGCATGACTGAAATCAAAGAAACAAGCAGCAAATTAAGTGTACTGAAGACAACACTATATTACAAGGTCTTTGCATGATTTAAAATTCTTTTTGTAACAGCACAGGTTTGTTTTTTTTTAATTGCTCTTCAAACATTTGCAATTATCAGCTGTATAACAATATCAAATATATCCTTAGTCATTTTAACCTGGGAGATGTCCTGTCTACACTCAGAAAGTTTCTACTGGCCCTCAAGACACTGGCAGTGCCATATTCCCTGCAAGTGTCCCAGGGAAGCCAGAGAAAGAGGGGCTGGGAGGTGGAAAGGAAGAAAGGAATCCCAGAACATCTGTTTTATCTTGGGGACAACTTCTCTTCCTGTTTGAGACCTCTTTCTATTGCTAGGGTATAATGAAAAGCAAGTAGAACTATCAGGAAGGACTCGATAATTTCCTATTTTTAAAATACATAACAGAATATTGCAATTAGACAGAAGATGTAAGGCCAACATCCATCACTAAGGCAGCTGTAGAAGAACCAACTGCACAAGGTGATACAAGCAGGCAACAAGGAATAAATATAAAACCTGAAAAGTACTAGAAATTTTTTTTTTTGTGCCAGCAAACAACTGATCCTCTAAAACAAAATAATTACTCCGGTGCAAATAAAAGGTCAATATGTGTGTGTATAACCACACCAAATGTGAGATTCAGCTCTATACCCTCCAGTTCCAAAACACCAAAGTTCTCAGTTTTAAAGGGATTTTTCTTTTCTAATCTCAACATATCTCAGGATAATTCTTATTACCACATTCTTATTTCAAGCAATGGTTAAAAGCACAGAAATCAAGTTGCTATAGCAAGAAAACAACAGTTAGCTGTATGTGCAGGAAAAAGCCAAGCCAAAGTTACAGACAGTAAATACAAAGTAATTAAGGGAAAAAATCTCTTTATCTGAAATGACAGAAATCTAAACACCCAAATTCAGACTTTCAACGTCCTTGGAGAAACAATTGATTCCAACTCTACAGCACTGAAATAAGATCAGATTTGTGGGATTCAGGCCTCTTTAAAACACAGAACAAGTAATAATTTGGTGGTTCCTTCTTCAGCACACAAAATAGTGGAAGCCCAATGACAGTTTAGTCCTGTCAATTTTGATACTTTGAAGGGAGAAAAGAAGCCAAAATGACACAGAGGTTAAGTCAGTGAAGATAAAAAGATAAGAAAGAACAGATAGTGAAGGAAGGTGGAATCTGATATATCTAACTCTGAGACATTTGATACACAGGCATGGGAGAAGTGTCAGAGATAGAAAGGTTGTGGCCTTGGAAAACAGGCACGTAAAATTGTCAGGGATGTTAGAAAATAGTCTAGAGGGAGTCAGAAATAAAAATTAGATCTTTGACTCTGAACAGGTCTGAGGCTGGCTGGATACTAAAGGAATAATCTGGAGATAGAACCATGGGAGAACCAGACTGGGGGGAGAAGCACTGGATTTTTGGGGCATTCAAATGAAGTCTAACATAAAAAAATCCAAACACAAACTGAAGAGATGTTTAGGTACGTGAAATGAGATGAGAGCGAGGAAAAATGGACAAAATATTAAAAGCCAGAAACAGCTATGATGATGGGCACCATCCCCTTAAAGACAGATGAAAGAGAAACTTGGTTGCTACTGAAGAAAGAAGTAATTCAATGAAAGGAATGCATAAAAGATGGGAAATAAAAGGGGCAAACTTGCACAGATAAGAGGCAGAGCAGCTCAGTTCAGAAACAGATTCTGAGAATAAAAACAACTTTGAAAAGGGTCTTGTCATGCAACAAAATCAACATTGAAGATTTTTGTAACAAGAATGAATGGAGAAGGAAAATGAACAACAGATCTGCAAGCAAGCTCAACAAGAAAAAAAAAGTGAGATAAAAGTGGTTAAAAAGTCCACTTGGGAAGAGCATTGAAGCAGGTAAGGCAAAGCTGAGTCCAAAGCTGTGTTGTGCTGACACACTCTTCAGATATTCAGAAAGGCTGGAATGGAAATTTAGAAATTAAAAGAGAATATGTCTGGAGGGATGAATGGAGACAGGGCAGTGTGAGAAGCAGACAGAGATAAAAATAAAGACCAGTGAGTCAAAAGAAGTGAGGCCAACGAAGGAAGGAGGCAGCAGTGAAGACGAAGGAGTCAAAAAGGTTAATAGACTGGAGATCCCAAAAGGAGTGAGTGACAGGGTATAGGAGAGAAAAAGACAGATAAGCTGAAAGAGAGCAGGTAGTGATCAGAGAAAGGGAATTTAGAAATGAGAGATAATAAAGTGAACAGTATTTAGTAAAGACAAGGTCATGGGAATGTTTGAGGCAGTGAGAAAATCTATCTAAAACTAGAAATCACAGGCATTGGGCTGGAAAAACAGAATGAAGAACACAGGATTAAAGTAGTGATCAGGGAAAAGAACTGGGCTTGCCCACGGGGAGGGATGGAATTGGAAAAGACAGAAACAGGCTGAGTTTAGCAAAGTCACAAAGAAAGATGCAAACTCATGACCACCAGGAAAACTGGACACAGAGGACTTCAAACCAGGAAGAGGGTACAGCTGACAACAGGAGTGATGGAGCAGAAACCAGGAGTCACAGAAATTTAGTGGGGAATATGAATGGAAAATACTTTTTAAAGAGCATCAGAGAAGGCAATAAGGGCTCAGAGAATGGAATAAAGTTTAAAAAACAACTCTAAACATCTCTATTTGAGTCATGTTCAGAAACATAAGTAGCATCCCACCAGGCAGGGTCAGCACCTCTATTTCCCTCCTTGCCAGATTTACTCACCCAGCTCAAACCAGAGATCAGGAACTCAAAAGACCAACACTGCCACTGGCTAGATAATGTGGGGATATGGCTGGGCTGGGCAAATTGTCACTGTTGAAGTAGATAAGGACTATTAAATACTACTAAAAATTATGGAAAAACAGTGATTTGACCTCTGCCATCCAGCACCTTTATGTCTTCCCAAAACAAGACCTGAAGGCTTTCACTGCCTCTCCCCCAGCCCCTCCTGCTCCACCAGCACTCCAGCTGGGCTGCTAAGATTCTCACCACTCCGTGTAAGAGCAAAGATGAGAGATTAAGCAGACAGATTGCTGCAAACAAACATCACTGCAGTTCTGGGGCCCATTCTGAGCTAGCTGAGAACCACTGGCAGAAAAGTTCCTCTCCACTACCAAGCCTCTGTCAAAAATTTCACTCTGCAGCTTTCTTAATCATGAGCATGAATAAAACACCAGCCTGCTCAGACACTTCTAATACTGCATTTCATCTTCTGCTACACTGGCATGTTTTTAAACTTTCTGCTCATTACAAAAAGACAACACACTTCTATTGCCTGCTCATACAATTGGGAGCTGCATCATTAGGAGTGCAACAGAAAAGGGGAAAAAAAATCCCAAATTATTCCCTGCTACCAAGCCAGTGACGTGCAGAGAGTATAAAAAGAGAGCTGAGCACATCATTTCTACCTACCCCTACTGATTACTGTTTATTGTTATGTTTGTGTTGATGTAGTTCACTCAAAATTACTGAAATTACATAAAAACCAGCTGAAATATAAACAAGAGCTCACAGGACTGGGGGCACTTAGTTATTTTTATGCTTTATGACATGTTTTAATATGGCTTGAAAATAATTTTAAATTTAGTTTAAAACACACAGCATGTTGGATGTAGTATTTTTAGATAATATTTTAACAAATCATACAAAAAAGGTTTTTTTTAGTGTACTGTCTTTTGTTACAGTCAAGAAATCTCACCTAGAATCAATAACTACTGGAAGCAGTTAAGTTGTGCACAAGATGGGCAGCATCTACTGTTACATATTTATACATATATATATATATATATATAAAAGAAAACTGGAAAAATATCATAGATCCACTCTAATTTTTACATTACATTTAATATCTGTATGTTTTATTTCTATTGGACTACTGCACAGCAGGGGAGCTTTCTAGATTTTCTGGGATTTTTAGATTTTTAAGGAATTTTATGCAATGTCATTCAAAGCACAAAGTTCACTCGTGACACAAGTTAACACTGGAGCATTACTGAAATAAAAGGAGGAGCTGGCCAGACATTTTGGGTAGAAATGTAACATGTTTTCTTTAAAGAAAATAAACACACAATGCCACAGCTTTAAACAAATAGTGCCAAATGTTATCATCAACGTATGAAAAACAGAATGGTGGTTTAGAAAAGACAATATTTTATAAGCACATAGCATTTATTGGAGTGTTATAACATGACTTACCATTTTCATATGTTACCAGGTATTTTAACTTCAGGGAGAGATTCTGCCATCCCCACTCAGGGAAGCATTTCTGTTAACCCACACTGGCTTTTGAATTACACACTGTGGTACCACACTCAGCTGCAGCATTCATTTCACAGATTTTAAGCCAGGAACAACTGTTTCTTTTCCTCAGCACAATATTTAATCATAAATACTAAAAAAAAACCCACACTGCTAAAAAAATTTAAATGCTTAAAGTATTTACATTTGCTAACTCTTAACTCCTGTTTCTTTTATTTAACATACTCTTGCAGGGGAGGGATATCTATCAGCACTTTCTGGCAGGAAAAGTTTTATATACTTTATGCATAATATTAGATACAAATAGCCTGCACTGCACGTGGGGGGGTTCGGTGATTTTTAAATGTTCTAGCACATTTCAGAAAAAAAAATTTATTTGAATACTTGTGCATATTAAGGACTAATTCTGAGAGTCAAGCAAAAATTGTGCTGCCTTTTTCAATACAAAGCATTTCATTCTATGACATGAAATATTATTGCAGAATATAACCATAATGTTTTAAATTATATAATCATTTAATAAATGAAAACAGATCTACAGGTTGCTAAACACAAACCAAAGTTTCTCAAATACTTGTTTCCAACAAACTGTTCCACTGAAGTTCTATAAGCTTAAGTGCACACAGAAGTGAGAAATAAAACTAGAATTTCATACAATTAGTCCTACAAAACCTGGAAGTAAAAAATAAAAAAAGTATGTATTAAGATAAACTGATTATCTAAATACCATCTAAAAACTCCCTTTTTTTTCTTTCCAAACACAATTTTCATAGTATTTGTAATTTTAAAAAATACAAAGTCCAAAAAATCCCTGACCCTCCCTTGAACGCAAACTCCACAAATAGTTTTTTTTTCTTTGAGCATTATATCAAATAAAAATTACAGCTGTAGAGAGAAACAAGCAAAAAAAAAAATCTGAGCATGAAGGGATGTGACTGATGCAGAACCTACATGTGTATGTACATACTGCTGCTTTTATTTGAACTGACTTTTTACCCACGTAAAGAAAAAGATTTTACCGACAGTAACAGCCCCTTAGCTGCTATCACTGGCAATAATTACCTTTTGACAGCTCTGTAAAAAAAGTTCAGTCTTGAAACTCAAGGAATTTCATTTCACTCTCCATTTTTACCACGTTTAAAAACAAGACACATTTCTTCCTTAAAAATTAAAATAATATGTAAGCATACCCCAAAAGGCACTAAGGTTTAACAAAAATATTCAGCATTTCTTTTTTAAACTAATAAAGTATCTGTAAGACAGTTTGCATATATAATTATTTTGCAAATTAAGGCATGGCAACTTTCTCTTAGACATAAAAGCTATAATTTACTTCTGTTAAATATAAAACTAAGTCTCAGGATACAGTATATAAAGATCATATATTTACGTAGAATACATTTTGTGTTATACTAAACTATTATATCTTTGCCAAAAGATTTCAGTATTTAGAAAAAAAAAATTAAAATTTAAATACACTGTAAGGTCACTGAAATTATTTTAAACACAAAAATCTACAAACAGTGACATATACACAAACAGTTGGGAAGCTGTAAGTGAAAGATCAAATCTTTTAATCAGATCTTTAATTACCTGCTCGAAGGACAGCCACAAAAGAACTCTATTTGCTACAAGAAGCATCTGCATGGTTTTAAGTTTTTAAGACTGAACTATGCAGGCTCCCACTGCCCCATGGCAGTGCTGCACAGCTCTCTTGAAAATGACCCAACTGCTCCATCAACACCTTAAATTTTCCCAGAAAACCTCCAACAAATATTTTTTGTATTATGAGAGACTAAGAAAACAGAAGGGGATGTTACAAAAATTTCAGCATGACAATTCTTCCCGAAATTATTTTTCTATTGCATTTGGCCAGCAGAGAACTAATTCTATTCCTTCTCTACTCTTACAGCAAGAACTGCAGACTACAGGTCAATATAAAATACAATCAGCTCCTGTAATAATTCTGTTCCTCTTGGAACCAAGATTAAAATAAAGTTAATTGTGCTGATTCATACTTTCCATAAATTACTAAAAAGGTGAGAGATTCAGACATTTTGCTTGTTGATAATAAGCCTAATATCTGTATCATGTGCAAAAGTGCAACTGCGTTTTAGAACTGAGGCCCAACTGAACACGACTTTGTTATTACAGAAAGCAACGGCTGAAACCGCCGTACAAAAAAAAAAAAATTACAAAACCCAGGAACAAACAGTAAGCTTGCATATAAACCGGTTTACAACTGGAAGCACGAGAGGAAGCTCCAAATGATGGATTTGTGTGAGGGATCCTCTGTCAAGGGCGGCTCAGCTGGCGGCGGTGTGCGCGTGCATGCGCTTGGCCACGTCGTACACGTAGGCGATGTCCGGCCGCTTCTCCGGGTCGGGGTTGATGCACGTGTTCACCAACTGCCTCAGCTACGACAGGGAGAGAGAGAGCACGACAGCAGCGTTGGCCTTCTCACCTCAGCAGGGTTTGTGCTTTGGCACGTTTGGATTGAGGGAATTGGTAAAAGTGAGGACAGCGGAGGGTGTGCGCGAGCAGCCCTCCCTCTCTGCTCACACGCACTTGTACAAAAAAACTGAGGAGCAAATTCAACTTCTGATCCTTTCAGCTTTAGACAAGCATTTAGTCCCATCCCATATAATTTATGGGAAAGTCCCCATCAACTCCCCATGTCTTGGTGCCTGCAGAGCCCAGGAGGCTGAAAGGAGCCCAGAGCGAAGGTACACGGGGCTGCTTTGCTCATTCAGCCCCGACAGGAGCAGCCAGCAGTAAATGGCATTTCTGCCTGACAGGGCCCAACAAACAAAAGGCAGTGGTGCTCCATCTAACACAGTTAACCCCCAGAACCTCCTGCTGCCAGGAGCTACCAACACACACACATTCCTTCAGCCACTGAACAAATGAAACCCACTGAGAGCTCTCTGTTACAATGAAATGTCTGAAATTAAAACTGGAAGCTGGGGAAGTGTTTTGGGCAAGCACCACATTGTGCTGGCCCTGTTACTCCACTTGTCCACTGCTGAAGACGTGACACTGGAACAAATAAGCTCTGGCCCTACATCCCAATATGTTTTCCTTAGGATTAGATAATTTATAGTGTTCTTTAGGTAAAGAAGCACATAATTAACAAATATTCACAAAAGCCTCCATCTGGGAATAAACAAATCACTATGACCAGAAAATCCCATGTTTCCAGAAACACCATAACCTGTTGGGTGTTTTTAATGGTCCTATTCAGCATAAGAAACCCGAAAGAGCTTCCACACCACCTGCATCATTTTCATTGCCTTCACAAACTATCAGGACATTCTCAGGCTTTTATCCCTCCACTGATATTCCTAAGAATTTATGACATGAGAATTTAATATGTTGTATGGAAAACCTTCTAGGGCATCTATTTTAAATCGTGTGCATCTCCTAAGCAATTTTCAACGTGGGACATATCTCTTTCTTATTGACTTACTGAAACATTTACAGTGCTTTACAAAAACAACTTAACCAACTCTGCAGATCTTCCTTTATGCTTTTAAGGAGCTTTGCCAAATCCTCCTGGACCTCCTTCTATAGCACTGGGGACAGGTGGGGAGGGGCAGGACACTGTGATCCAGTCTTCTGTGGCAATATATGAAATTTGGTTTGGTCTCCCACCCAGTACTTCTAGGTAGGATGACTGAAAAAAATCTGTAACTATTGCAGCTAACAGAGAGCAACCTCATCACCCTCATTATTCAGAAGTAACATGCCTCTTTAAACCTGCCATCAGAGAGTTTGCTTCCTGCTTTTTAGAAAAAGAACAACAAGGATTTTAAATTACAATTATATTCCTTTCACTTTTCTGAAGATTAGTTTAAATGCATGGGAATAGGAATTCCTGAAGTTAAGGAAGAAGCACTGCATATCACTATATAAAGCTTTATATAAAGCTTTTTTTTTTCCATTAGCCCTTGCAGATAGAACTGTACGTAATGTACAGATTTTTTGTATTCAACAGTATAAAAATTATGCCATTAGACATCCCATTCTTTAGCAAGAAGAGCTCAATATTTAAAAGTGAGATAATTCTGAAGATAGTGGTCAGATTACTGGATTGAAAAGAAACTTATTAAATCAAAATAATCTGTAACAGAATTGCTATTTGAATTTTAAATGCCTTAAATATACTCTGACTAATAGAGTTATAAAAGCCATCATATTGCTTCTGGCAGTCAATAAATAAAATACAATGCCAGTGGCAATAAAAACTATTAGCCTGCAATAACTCCCAAACAACATTTGAAGAACAGAATGTTTGAAATCATTAGCTACTGTAAGAAATAATAATTGCCAGCATGTAAACATGCAAGCCAAACAACGTCCTGCAGGAGAAGCAGGTGGGACACAAGGTGAGCTGAGAGAGGAGAGTTTGCCATGCAACACCTCAGAGAGCCTGGACAGAAAACAGGGAAGACTGGACAACATCAAGCCCCAAATGAGAGTCAAATAAGCAAACATTTTGTGGAGAGAATACACGTGTACTTTATCTGCAAAATACATCTAATCCTGAATGTATACATTTCTCTGTGAACATTCCATCTGTTCAACAGAACTGCATACAGTGAACACTCTTCATAAAGGACCCTGAAGCACTGAAACCCACAAAGCCACAGCATCAGAGGGGAAGCAGAGTGCTCTCTCACCTGTTTTTACCAGCTGTTTATCAATATTTTACTGTTTGCACAACAGCAGAAATAGATCTTCAAGAAATTTACCTGTGGAGCACTTGAGAAGCCTTGCCCCAGACCTCTTTAAATGGCTGTCACTGCAATTACTGCAGAATCTCTGCACCCCTCTTCCCTTGGCAGGTCCAGAATCTCCCTGGCAAGGCAGGAATGCTGAGCTGACCATGCCTGGGACACTGCACAACAATAGTGCAGATTCCTGAGCAATTTCAAAATCCTCAAGCCCTTTTGAGCCTTGTAACTGAACAGCAAACTCTTGGAAGAGGGTGAATTAATTCTGCTATGCAGGATGAAAAGTTCCACAGGAACAGGGCTGAAACTGGGACCACACTGGATGCTAATACTTGGTTACAGCACTGATCCTTTACTCCTACAGGAATATCCATTTCAATAAACCTGAAATCCATCTGTCAGCCCCTCTAGTACTAATAAAATTTCCAGTGTATCAGAAAAGCTCACCAGTGTCATGGGAAGAGGCACTGGGAGTCTAAAATGAGACTATCATTAGAGATAGAAGTCATTTTTTACTACCTGGCACAGACTGGCCAAGAGGCAGAGCAGACTGAGCCACAGGGAGCTCCTGTTGCATCCCCAAGCTGCAGAATTCTTTGTCTGCTTGTTTTTCTTAACCTCCTCTGTGCACTTAGCACAGTGACTGTCTTTAGCCTGGAGCTTAGCCTGACACTGGAGCAGTGGGACACACTTGCTTTAACTTTAGCAGGTTTCTCAGCTATGAAATAAATAATTATCACTCAAGTCAGGAGGAAGGGGGGGGAAGACAGAAATATGACAGGCAAGTACTTTTTACACTGTTAGCCAGTTGAAATAAAGAAATTTTCATATAGGGAAGTATGGATAAAAAACCTCACACAACACCATTCTTACTCTGAATAAAACCACCTTGAAGCCTTTTCTGAGAGGTTTTCTCAGACCTGCTGGCAACCAACATTACCAGTGTGGCCTGACTGGCTCCTTCTGCTTTCACCTCTGGCTGGGAGGTTGGCAATGGACCTTAGAAGAAATGCACCTCAATCAAAGGGAAGATTTTAAAACTTCATCATGAAAGCAATGTGATACTAATATTAGCTGACAAGATTTTAAGGGTATTGATTGGAGGTGGCAAGGGAGCCTCAGCTTTGAATTTCCTAAAGCAGAACAGCTTTCAGTAAATGCTGAGTACTGACTTTGAATACCAGATGTTTTTAAGGGGTATTAAAAAATTGAGATCTCCAAAGTTATCAAGCATTTGAAAATCTTGGCTTGTGTCTACCACTGAAGCAATAGTTTGTGAAAATGCATCTCAGACTATTAGGATTTCTAATCAAACGTTTTTAAAAACATTACCCATCTGTCCATCTAAAGGTGCTTCTTTCTGTCACACTGTTCTGTGATGACACAGATGTGACACAATTAGTAACACAGAGGTTTCAAAATTTAGAAAAAATGTCTCACCTTAAAACTCACTAAAATTTACTTACAGAATGTTTCTTGAAAAAGCACTTCTTATATTTCATAATGAAAGTATTTACACTCCTGTATTAGAGGATGCAGAGACCAACTCTCAGTGAAGTTTATGTTACAGAAAATTCTTTTTCATAAAAAATGAAGTGGGTTTTATTATTCACTGATCCCTGATCTTTACTGCTCACTGAGTGTCCTTCCGACCTGGTTAAAGGTTTGACATCTGTATTTCCAGTACAGGTGAAACATTTAGGACAGAATTCTAATATGACAGAAAACACTTGTTTCTCTTTTTTACAGTTCGTGCCAGCAGAGTATTTTTCACACAGGCTAAAAATGGTTTATTTTGGTGCAATAGGTAATAAATGTATGTTAGTGAAGACACAAGTCTTCACAGCAGAATATAAAAAGTATTCCCATTACAGTTTCCATAACTGATGGCTTCTTTCAAGAAACTGCTTTCTTACCTATCTTAATACCTACAATAGCTCTGATTCTCTCATTACCTTTTAGAATAACTTCCATGTATTTTGCAGATAACTGCCTTACCCATGGTGCAGAAGCACACATCTGCTTTGAAATAAACAGAAAGTAACACGTTGTGCTTTTCATGTGTTTGCAAAACAAAAAAACCTACAGAGATGTAAGGAAAAGCTGCAATCTCTCTCCCCACCCAAACTCTAAGACCTTCTATCTGGGCCAGACTTTGATATTTGCCCCTTGGCTGGGAATCCACATCTCCAAGTTGCCACTGAGCTGCAGTGAAGCAGCCTTGCAGGCAGGCCAACTTCAACGGAGCACCAGTGGCAGCATCATTAAAATCCTGCTGAAGGTCACCATGGAAACCGCCTGCTGAGGCTCCGCTGCTGCATCTCCTAATCAGCTACCATGTGAAATGCAAATTCAGACAGTCTGAAAATTAGTCAAGAAGAATAGAGGATGAGGATGCAGATATGTGAAATATTCATGTGCTTCGTGGAAAAAGGGAGACAGCATGAATGACACAACAAAGAACGGCCCCTGACATTCTCGCTATCGCTTTGCATTATTGTTCACACCCCACTGTATTTCCAGGCCTCCAGTTCTGAAGTTGGTTAGATGAACTGCCATATTTAGAGTCTGCAATAAATAATAATTAAAAATGGCCAAGGTAAAATGACTAATCGGCAAACCCACAAAGAGCTGGAGTGTATAAATTACACAATAGATCATTATTTCATCCTTTGTAACGTCACCAAATTATCTTTTTAAGTCCAGTTTGTTTCCTAAAAGGGGAAAAATTGTCACTATGAATGCAAAACAAAACACTGAGCAGTCATCTTTTATTAATAGTCCAATCACTGTCTGTGAATACAAGAAAATTTAAGGTTCAGAATTACAACCCCTACTCTATAAATGAAATTGTATAATGCTTTATGTTTATTAAAAGTATTTCAGTGCTTGTGTTTACTTGTGTTTTCAAAGTAATCTTTAATTCATGTAGTCTGAATTCAATTAGAATTGGTTACTAATACTTGCTCTTTGGTTTACAGCTTCTATCAGTTTGCCCTGTTCTTTTCAAAGTGGGAAAGTATTTCAGAACTGGCATCTCAGAACATTAACAAGCAAGCGTTTATATTTTTTTCATTCTGTTACACTAAGAAAAACATTTATTTTGCTTAGTTTCTTTTAATTTTAGAGCTTATAAAAGCAAGAACTCCCCCTTAAATGCACTAATGACAGTAAGAACTGTTAGTTCCCAGCTTAAAACAAACACTGCTGAGATTTGCATGAGTAGATTGTTCAAATTCAATGATATTATGTCTGCCTGTATTTCTCTGAAATTTACTCTTAGGCTTGTCAAGAACCACTCCTTGCAGAAGAACTGCTCCTCAGTTTTACTGAACAGCACATCCCAGTTTTGTCATGCAGACAAATGGCACCTGAACAATTTGTTTTTACTAATGAGTTACACTCTCTCTACTTTAATGCAGGCCCCTAGAGGAACAGGGCTTGCACTAATTTACTGTGCAACATAAACGTGTATAGTTGTGCTTTTAGAAAAAACACCCTACAGATGTGAGACTCTATCCCACCCTGGCATGTGGAACTTACCACTGTGCACTCTGGGAAAGCTTTTTGTCATACTTGCAAGGAAGCCCAATGAAATTAAGAATCTAACAGTGTGACATTTCCATCATTAATACCCTCAAATATAAATCATGAGAGACTTGTTTTGACAGGAACATTTGAGTGAGTTCAACAAGCAAACACTTATAGGCATAATCTGCAAAAAACATAAAATCACACAAGTTCATTTACTTCCCTGGAAGCGTGCCAGCTTACATAAACTGGGATCCAGCCCATGAAAAGGAAAATTACTTACTTCCTCTGAATAGTGATCTGAAGGGAGAGGTGGGTAGTCACACTGTTCTATCTTCTTGCACAGAGAGTACAAGTTCATTTTATCACCATAAAAGGGACTCTGCAGTGCAGCCATCTGTTTAAAGAAAATGTACAGTTTTCTTTTGTGTTTTTAAGTAAA
>JAWWMU010000005.1:22292632-22307627 GCA_035048155.1 Cinnycerthia olivascens
AATACACTCTATCAATTAATACACTCTATCAATTAATACACTCTATCAATTAATACACTCTATCAATTAATACACTCTATCAATTAATACACTCAGCATTAAGGCAGCAAGCTTAAAAAAATCTTTAGAAAAGTACTACTGATTTATATCCAGCAATTTCATTTCATATAGCATAAAAGAAAAATTAACCTTAAACTGTGGGGATTTCATATAATAGTAAATCAAAGGTTTTATTTGTTTGTTTCCAGATTTAAAAAATCCTCAAGTAAACCAATGAGGGGCAAGAAATAGTGCTACTGAAAAATGCTCATTTACCTTTATGCTGCATTAGGGCACAAGGGTGTAAAGCAGAGCACTGAAATTCATGGTCAGCCCTGGGGAATCCCAACACAGGATTAAGTTTTAGTTCAGGATTTTCAGAATTGTAAATATTTGCTATCAGCTGGACTTCCTTCCCTGAATGATCCCCAAGATTTAACACACACATCTGTAAACTGCAGACTTTCAATGCAGCTTTTTGTCCTTTTAACATTCAAAGCAACAGAAAGTAAACAAATATTCCTGGAGATGATTCACCCAGCAGTAACATCCAACCTCAACAGGCTGCCAATGGCTCCCAGAAAATCCTAAAATAAACAAGGAGGTGCTGCTACTGCTGCGTGTGTGTTAAATGAGTTCTGCTGACCCACTGAGGCAGGTTGATGGAGGTAAAAAGTGACTTATATCAATTTCTACCTGGAACTTCCCTGGCATTGCTGAGGGAATAATTTTTTTCCGGCATCATTCGACGCAAATGTTTATTCTTCTAATCAAGAAATGCTACACAAAGAACCTGGAAAACGTATTTGTTTTAGAAGCCCACCTGTTCTTCACACCCTCATTTGCCTCCATTTCAATGTGCTCTGTAGCTTTATTTTCTCAAAATATAGTATTATTTAAAATTATGTGTCACCCATCAATCTCGACTGAACCAACTGAGAAACTGAACAATTGCAGTTTAATCATCACAGAACAGAAAAATCACACGTGTATGCAGAAGTTATTAAATTGAGAATTCATCCAAGTGAGTGGCAATAAACACAGTAAATTTTTTTCATCACTTTACTTAGGTTTAAAATATTTATAAAAATAAGAAATTTGTATTAAAATAACTATATTGCAGTTTTTGAAAGCATTACTTACATATTCAAATCATCCCTACTACTCCTCAATGCATTTATTAACAAAATCATCTAAGCAGCCATGAAAACACCTAGAACAATTTTACAGGTGGTTTGCCATTATTCATTTATTAATCCTTCAGTCACGCCCAATCTGCTGTAAAACCTTTGTAGCAAGCCCAGTTAAAGGCAAATTCAAGTAAAACACAAATAAAAGTATTTCACACGCTTCAGTGATGTAAGGGAGGCTGCAGGGGCAGGGGGAAGCACAGAACTGTTATTATTTCACTGTATAGATCACCATTACCTCATAGAGCAGACAGCCCAGAGACCAGATGTCAGACTTGAAGTTGTACCCATTTTCATGTATTCTCTCTGGAGACATATAATAAGGTGTACCAACTGCAAAAAAAAAAAAAAAAACCCCACAAGTATTTTTGAATGAAAATTTCTGTTGTTGTGCGGTAGTAAAATTACATTTTTCCTGGTAGAAGAATATTTTTCATCTTTCTCATTTTGCTACACTTAAAACTTCAACTCATACTTAGGACACTTCAGTTTGACAGGAATAAATCAACTTAGGTATCTATTTCATCCAATGCAGCTTTATTTTCACTGCTCATACTTCATTATCAGAGGTATAGAGTTGTAGAACCCTTCCAAATTTTGCCTTTAAAGAACCTCATAAGTAATTTTTCTCCTGAACAGAACCAAGGGAAGGTACTACACAACTCATCCCTGCTGCTTTTCCAGACTGTTATCACTGTGGCTAGAAACAACAGCTAGAAATTCTCTTCCACGGGCTGAATTTATTTATTTTTTTTCATGAGTTCTGTTCTTCCTTTGAGAAGATATAAACCTGAAAAAGCTGATTTTGAAACGAAAAAAAAACACAGAACAGCTTCTCTGAATAGCTGAAATTAAAACTGAGGCTGAAATTCAGGTCCCTCAGAGATGAGGGCAGGAAAACCCAAGCAAGCCCAGCAGAAGAGGAGGTTCCTATGGGTGACTCAGCCATATTTCTAAATTTCACAAAAGTTTTCCAGCTCCCAAACCTGTGCCTGTCCCAGCTTAGTCCTGCCTCAGAGTTGTGGGCTCTGGAAATGTCTGCTCTTGAAAAGCAGCAGTTATTAGGACTGTCGCAGAGAAAATTTATGTTGGATACTCTGGAACATCTCTCCCTTTGATTTTAATCAAACTCTTCCCATCTGCATCACAAGTTACTTAGAAGGAGAAATACTGAGAGATGGTTCAGCTCTATAAAAAATGTCATTACAAAGAAGTAGCTGAGTGATGATTTCATGTATGACAAAGCAATAAGAGAAATAAGTTATGAAAAATAATGGTAGTGGCAATTTTAGTGCATTATTTCTGAATTTTCTCCCTGTATCCCCCAAAATGATGGCCTAACAGCAAAAAAAAAAAAAAAAAAAATCACAGATCTATACAGATTCTTATTTCAATTTTGTTTGAGTATTTTCTTAAGCACTGATTCCCATGATGAAAACCAGCTGATTTCTATCAATTCGAGTTGATTTTATTTTGAAACCAAACATCCTGCAACACCATCAGTGACTAAAATCAGCAATTTCTCATTTTTGTACTTTCTGGTATGAACCTCACATATTATTGTAACACAAGGACCTGGTTTCACTTCTGCTCTTCTGAACAGATGAGGCTTATTCAGAATTGATCTCTGTATGAATACTGGAAACAGAGGTACAGTGAATATAGATGTGCTTCCAAATCTGAATATTAAACAGCTTTAAGTAATCAGATAATTTTACTCCAATTATTTTCAAAAGTTAAGGGTTTTGTTCTGACAATGTTTGACACAGGTTTCATATTTTTATTACCTTACTGTTTTACTTCCCTCTTGAATTTTAACACCCCAAGGACTTGTGAGCTTGGACGCCTCTGAAAAATTTGAGCCGCATTTTTGTATCCATTAAAGCGCTGATTTCGGATTTTCTGATGCTTCCTATGTTGGCAGAGCTCATCTAACAACAGAAACCAGTTTGATATCCATGTGGTTGTGTGCCTCTGCTGCTCTGAGCTGAGGCTGGCAGTGAGTGAGGGATGTGCCAGGGAGAGGCTCCACAGAATCCACAGGGGGCAGCTGCAAACAGGAGGTTTGAAGGTTCCAAAAGCAAAGGGAATTTTAACCAGGAGCTCTGGGAAGCCTGCTGATACATCAGGGGTCCGATGTGACCGTGAAAGATTGATGAGAGTGCAAAGCAAGAACAAATGTTGCCATTTTACAGCGTTTAGCTGAGTGTAACACCTTCACTGCAACACAGCCCAAAGACCAACCAGGGAAAAGAATTTAAATGAGTTACTTTATCCCGGAATCACACAAACAACCTGAAGATTCAGACACCATTACTACTTGTAAACTGTTTTTAACAGAACATGCCACTAAAGATTCATGATTCTGACATTCAGGAGCTGCTCAAAGTGTTGCAGTGATGCTTTTAACACAGTGAGCACTCTCAAGACACGGCTGTGCTGCTGCCAGTGTGATTTTGTGTTGTATTTCCTTCCTGGATTTTTTTTTTCCTGTTAAGTGAAACACAGCATCCCAGTAGTAGAGAGATATGCAACTTCCTGGCTTCCTTTACTCATCTTTAGAGACAGAAGTGGGATAATACAAGAAAATGAGCTAAGTCATTGAGGTGCCTACATTTTTAAGAAAAAAAAATCAGGAACTTCAGTATTGTGCTTGCTGCGTTTGCAGACCTGTGATAACCTGCAAGTCTGAACAGCAAACTCATTGAAAATGGTCTGGGTGAAATGCAGTGTCTGCTCAGAATCTGCTGCTGCTCTGGAGCTCCCTCCCTTTTCACAGACGCTGTAGATCCAGAAATTGTTGATTTTTTATGCAAGCTTCCTGTTACTGGCAGAGGGAATGGACATAATGGAAATGGTGGTTAATGCAGAGCAGGGAGCTGATTTGAGGGATCAGAGGCAAAGAATTTGTTACAAAAACAGGGAGTTATGATATCAACAGTCCATCTTACTACCTGGACAAACATATAACTCACAATGCATCTGAGTAAAGTTAAACAAGTGTATCAAGGAGTGGAATCAAATATTATAAATTGCTCTAATATAGTTATTAATTCTAAAATAGTTACTAGCTCTAAAAGCTGTCAAGCATCTTTAGGCTGGGAGAAAAATCTGCCTGGTAAACTTCAATCTACTTATACAAAACAATGTAATGGTTCATTCAGGACAGGTTTAACAAATCATAGTTTTTAAAACAGCCACATAATCATTACTGATATTTCATGAATTGGCATACATAACTACCAGAATTCAGGAAGGAGGCTAAAGAGGACAAATTTCAGTAATCAAAATACACAGTTCATATATGACTCAGTGTCCATAAGATCACAGCAATTTTGTAACAGAGTTCAATGCAACACATTTAACAAGATAAATGTGGATGCTGAAAACAGACAAACCACAGCACAAACAAGCAGCTTGGAGGTCCTTTCCAACCCTACTGATTCTGTAATGTTCAGGGTTTTGTACTTATTAAACACAGTTATATGACGTGTCTAAGTCAAGGGCTCACCTTCAAGGACAGGATGCAAAATATCCAAATCACTCATCCAAAGTAACTCCGCAGCCTTAGCCCACAATGTGCAAACAGTCCTTCTACAGAAGTCAATCTATAAATATCTTGAGTTATTTTATTACTGCACAATTTTCTCTTCAGCTTTCAAACTACAGTAAGAGATCTCATGTTTCTGTACATAGAATACAAGAGTTATTTTAACACAGATTCTTTGATGACTTGAGTGACTCAGCTGCAGATTTTCCTGCCAGCCTTACTGAGGGTGCAGGTTCTGGGTATGGTTGGGTGTGTGAGTTTATTCCATTCCCAGAATGGTGCTGCAAACCCCAATACACCCCCTACTGCATTAACAAACACATGTGAGAGGAGAGGAGAGCATTTGCACACATTTTCACGAGGTATTTTATTCTCCACAACCTGTGGGAGTTTATAGTCAAACCCCTCACATACCATAGTCTGTGCTGGGGATAAGCAGTATCATAGAAATGACAGAAGTTGTCAAAACACAGCAGAGCAGAATTCCATGCAGATGATTCTCTGCATTTGAGCATTTTGGGAAGATTGCAGATCTGCTCCTCTGCCCTGCAAGAAGGGGATCCCCATGTTGGTGGCAGTGCCTGCCTGGACAGCAGAGAAATCAAAGGATTCTTTTTGGAAATGAAAGATTAAAAAATTTATCTTTACATCCACTGAAAGGCTAACAAAGAAAACAACACATCTATCCATGAGCTGGCCTTAGAACTGCCATTTCACCAAGGAACATGAGGCCTGGCATTCATTGAAACAGCACCCAGAAAACCCAACACAGTGCTAGGGAAAGAAGTGAGAAGTCTTTGCTGGATCATGTTCCCCTTTTCTAATATAAAGTCTGCTGAAAACAAGATCAAATCAACAATACCAAATGCCTCCATTTCCTGTGCCCTTTTGTAAGAAAGGTTTTCTATTTTCAAAGAAGATTTAGGCAGGACAATAAAAAATTCTTGATAAAGCTGTATCAAAAGAGTTAGGAACGTGAAAAAACCCTGGCCAGTGCAGTTTTTTAATTTGTTTCAAATGGACCATCAGTAAAGATTCTAATTAAATCAGTATTACTCATAATTAGCAGTTAGAAGCTGTAGCTAATTAAAATTTTAGTACATTTCTTTATCTCTGAAAGCCTGAATCTAGTTTGCTACTGAAATTTTTATAAAGCCTGTAAACAAGTATAAATTGCTACACATATGCTTGTAATTTACTAGGTTACATGCACCAAAGGTTTATGGAATCATAAAAAGATACAACTTTGAACGAAATGTCAAGAAAACCACCATCAGAAACTGCAGAAGAAATCAATTTAAGAAGTGGTCTCTGCTAGTGGCATGACAAATCACAAAGTCTCCTCTGTGGCTGACACAAACCTTTTTTTCTAGGCTGAATTCCGACATTAGGTCATAATTAAGAGGGAAATGAGAAAAGAGGAGATTGGGAAAGAAGAAAATAAAAAATTACTCCTCTATCAAGACACAGCAACCAAGAGAACAAAGCTGCCATCCTCCCCTCCTTCCCCCACTCTCTGGATGACTCTTGGGTCTGTAAAAGATGAGTTTTAAAGGGCTCAGGGATCTTACACTGTTTTTAACTCTGGTGCTGCCTTCAGCTTTTTTAAACTTCCTGCTCAGCTCTCACAACTTCCACCCTCCCAGAAGCCAAAAACACCCAGAGCTGAGGCAGTCTGCTCCTCTTTGAATGCAGATCTACCCTCCCAGCCTCACTCAGGAGCTCCTGCTCCTAAATTGGGATTTACAGCTCCCTCTCCACACCCTGTTCCTGCTGCAGGCAGGAGCAGAACCCACCTGCAAGAACCCAGAGCAGCCTCTCCAGAGGCTGCCAGGGGTGGGTCCTGCCTGACCTCCAGCACATTCCCAGCCTGGGCTCTCCACCCCTCATGCAGGACAGCTCTCTGTGTCTGGGGCTCCTCAGCAGTTTGGGTTTGACTTTGCAGTCTGCACCAAACATGGTAAAAATGGGAAAGCACTAAACAGTCACCAAAAGCTTTTTAGAAGACAGGGAAGTAAGGATAGTCTCAAAAATTTCCTGTCCAAAATATTGTATTTTTGGCCATTGCTACGTTTCACTCACACCTCAAATGTGGCTGACAAGGGCAGCACAACAGCAGCACTTTGGGTGACACACCTGTGACAGCAGCACACCTGCAGGGTCACACCTGCAGGGTCACACCTGCAGGGTCACACCTGCCTGACCTCCAGCCCATTCCCAGCCTGGCTCTCCACCCCTCGTGCAGGACAGCTCTCTGTGTCTGGGGCACCTCAGCAGTTTGGCTTTGACCTTACCTGTCTGCACCAAACATGGTAAAAATTGGAAGGCACTAAAGAGTCACCAAAGGCTTTTTGGAGGACAGGGTCAAAAATTTCCTGTCCAAAATATTGTATTTTTGGCCATTAACACGTTTCACACCTCAAATGTGGCACAAACATGACAAACATGCAGTCAATGAACAGGTTTTGAGTTCAGCAACCACCAAACACAGACACTTCAGTGAGGGAAAAGAATGTTATCTAAAAAAACCCAATTTAACAGCATTATGAACACTAATTCCTACATTTCTCTTTAAAGCAGATGTTACTTTATTTACAAGGTCTTTCTCTTCTACAGACATGCTCTTAGATTCTGTCATGCATCCATTACCTACTTTTAAACTTAAAATAGATGCCAAATATTTAATTTTTCTTCTTTAAAGGCTTCTTAATCATCCTAGTATTCACATGCTACTCAAAAGATGCAAATTACATGAAAATTTTGTTTGGATAGAGATAATACACTGCTAGTTTTGTGTGCTAGAAAAGAATAAACTGAGCATTTCAGCAAACTTATAAAAACAAGACTAGAAAAAAAAAAAAAGCTATCTGGGAATTGGTTAATTCTGATCTCCCCTCAACTACCTAAGCTTATATTGAGAAACATCACCATAAAAAATGGCAGTTCTCTGACAGCCTCTGAAACCATGTAAAGATCATTAATGCTACACAGAATTATGAGATTCCTTCCAACACTGAAAAAAAGCTAAAATCAATTTTTAAAAAATGCATCCATATTATCACCTTATTTTTTCCTAGCATTTCTAGGTAACACTCTTGTCTTAAAGACTTGTTCAGAGGCAGAAATGTACATTAAATTATGCAAACAAAGGAGGGAAAATACCCAAAGTATGCTGAAAGCAATGCCTCAGTGATACAGAGTTTCTGTATTTGTCCATGGTGCTGACCACATTTTTATTAGGAACACCTTTAGGGCCATATTTTTATTATTACTCAAGAACAGCTTTAGCTGTCCTAACTCTTTTCTTCTTCCTCCTGAGTGGGCACAGTGTTTCCAGCACATGTAAAAGACTCCACCTGTCCAACACCTGCACCTCAGAGAAAACTCACCTAGAGAATGTGCAGCTGTGGTTTTGGAGCTGAAAAATCGACCAAGTCCAAGATCCCCCAGCTTTACTACTCCTGTAGCTGTAATGAACACATTTGCTGGCTTTATATCTGAAAGAAAAAGAAATTAAAAAATTTAAAAGTCACAGTGAGGCTGCAAGAAAAGCTACCCTTAGATTAATAACAGATCCAAAGAGAATTTTATTTACAGCTAATATTGGTAAAATTTCACAGTGCTATTCAGAAAGAATGGGTCTAGAATGTACAATTTCAAATCCATTATTTTAACAGCACACTCATCACTCAAAAAAAGAAAACCAAGAGCAGTGGAAAGTATTTTTTTTTTAAAAAAACAAGCAAACAAACAAAAAAACCCCACATACCCAAAGTCCAGAAGCACATATAAGGGACATTCATTATTACTTTATATAAGGTACACAGAAGGATTTACATTAGAACCAAAGAACTTCTTTTCTTATGTCTAAAGTAACAGCCTAAAAATGTTTTTAAGAACTGTAAAGCGTTTTTCATCACTTTTGCTGATCGAATTACCCACAGTGGCATAAGGTTATTTATTTGAAATAGATAACTGATTCTTTATAAAAGCAGGCATTAAAAAAAGGAAGCAAGTTTACTCAGGAGAATGGTGATTTGAACTCGTCAACAGAATTGGGCTAATCAAGTAGAAACAAAGAAAAATAATTATGTATACCCCAGACAGTTATTTTTCACAAGTAATATCCAGTTTAAGTTTTAATCCAATCCCTTAGAGACAACAGCAGAGACTCCTACTCTGATTTCTAACAAGATACCTACCTCAGTCTGCTAAATAAACTGACTTGTTATTTGTCTGGCAAGAGAGTTTAGCTCTTACTCTGCTGAAGAGCAACCCACCCTGGCCCTACACTTAGAGAAATCAGTTCACTTTGCTGAGAGGGGACTGCAGTTTGTGTAAGATACAGGCACAGCAAGAGGAATGGTTAATAACCCTTCAAACATCAGCATTTTCAGGTTTCCGGTTAAAAAGTCACAAAACCTTCCAAGTTTTAGAGGAAGACAGAAGTAATTATGCTCTCCTGCTATCTGACCCAGTTTTTGGGAGTTTGGATAATGCTTGGTGTAATAATCCAACATGGATATAGCTCAATTTAAAAATAGCTTTAATTGTCATTGCTTTTGGCATGTAACCATGGAATCATCAGATTTGCCAGAAGCTTTGAACTTGGTATTTCAGTTTAAGGAAACTTAAATCCTTTTGTTTTGAGCTAAAATATACAGAAATTAACTAATTTAATTATAAAAATATTAAAGGAAGATACAAGTACCCTGTGGAAGGAATCTGTACGTTATGTCCTTCTCTTTCTATCATTTGCACTTGCAGGCATCTGTACAAATGCACAAAGGAGAAAAAAAAAAAAGGAGAATCACAAGGAAAAGGCATTTGCAGGGGCAGGGGATCTAAGCCCATCTGCTAAGGGTGCAAAATTTCCAGCTGTAAATGACAGAGCTCAGCAGACATCGAGGGACTGCTTCTATCAGGCAGTGAGAGCATCCCAGCACAGGGAGCCTTCAGCCTAAGAGAGGCAGTGTCACCTGAACCCAAAAAGTGCCACACAACTCACAATCCCATAGCCAGAGGGATTCCCAAAAGGGAAAAAAAAAAAATAGAAGAAGCTCTGCTATGATCTGTTTCCTTTGACTCAAGAGTTATGAGGTGAAATGAAGACCACATCCAGAGGAGACAGCAGCACTGGGGTTTAAAATGGGCCAAGGAAATGAAGAACCTGACAGGGAGAGTTGGCAGCTACAAGGGCTCTTGGGACACAGAGACTGGAAACAGTGGGAAGGAGCAGAGAATTGGAGGAAATTCCTACTCCTGTATATAATCCACTAGGAAAAGGGCCTGTGGATCACAGCAGGCAGGGTAGGAGCAGACACTCCTTAAGACAATCAGGTACAAGAGGAGTAAAGAACAGACTGACAGATCTGTGCAAGGCAGGTAACAACACCTGGCAAATATAGAAGAATAAATACAGGACAGGAGATAAGAGCCAGAAAAATGAAGTAGCTATGGCAGGGTATCCATCACTCACAGAATTATTGCTTATTTTGAAAAATTTGCCATCAAACAAATGCCTGCCACAACAAATGCACAACCACAGACTTCTCACAGTTTTCTCTTACTTGTAAAATCTTACAGAAACATACAATGTCTCAGCTGTCAAAATTAATTCCAGCCAGCTTAATTCTCACATAGTCAAAGGTTTAGTAAGGACAAATCATCTTTGATCCTGTATTACCTCTGTGCATAACACGACGAGAATGCATATGTTCCAAGGCACTGCAAAGCTGAACAAAGTACTTCCAAACTGTTCTTTCAGGAATCAACCTCTTCTGTTTCTTAAAATGCTAAAAAACCCAAAATATGGATAGTGAGTATTAAAAATTAAAACTTGCATAAAATGACTAAAAAAAGAAAAGGCAGAAAATTCTTAATTAAAAAATAAAAGAATGCAACAGGCTCACAATTTAAGGAGAAAGGTTTAACAAAATTCCTTGACACAGAGAACTTTCCCCTAAATATTAATATATTTATCATCACTGCATGTGTGTAAGTCAGTCTACACACAGAGCCACAATTAACATTAATGAAATGAAATTCCTATCCCAAAAAAGGATTTATAGAGTATTTGGCACTCCTCAGTGTTGGATTCGTGTGGTCAGGGTAATCTCATGTCAAGTAGCCACAGAAGAAATAAAGATCAGATATAAAGTCATGTGCCACAGAGTGTCCCACACTAAATACATTTCCTTAGACCAAAATTGATTTCCATACCCTCATTTTCTAAAAAGAAGGCAAGAAAAGAATAGCAGTAACACACAGTCACGAAGATATGTAAGAAAAATTGGTCACATTTGTTTTAAAAACTTCTGCAATACATGAAAGAGAACTGTGATTTCTGAAAATTCCACAGTGATACAACTGCAGTTCAAATATTTTCTATCCTGTGTAAAACCCCATTCCTGATCAGTGTCCTGTTAAAGGTTACACAAAACAATCACACTCTGCTATACACATCATCTTCAAATGTTGTATTCAGGAACTGAGCAACAGTCCTCCAAAGATACCCACTGAAAACCTGGAATTCAGCCAAGGTTAAAATGTAAAAGTTGAATCATTATGAATTCTGCAGCTAAAGGGAAAAAAGATTGAAAAATCTTTGCTTGTTTAGCCTCTTTTCCCCAAGAAATCGTATTGTGTCAGGTTTTGAAGTTACACACAAGGAGAAAATATATAAACAACATTAAGACCAGCAAAATTTTAGATGGAAAGCAAAGTATTTGATGTATTTTAATTGTGTGTACAGACACACTTCACACTCGTGCACGCCTTAAAGTTCACATAAACATTTATTAATCTGCAAAAATACAAATCCTCTCATGCTATGTTACAACATGCCACTGAGAAGTTGACAGCTGCATCTGCATTAGAGACACACAGGAGTATGAGAGAGATGCTTTTAAACCACCTATAGCAAAATGCATCAGTTGTACAAAGGATCTTAAATTCCACCAAATGTTTTTAGTTATAGGATTATTTCAAAATGCATTTTCATTTAAATGAGGCAAAGCATATAAATTACATCTTTAAATACAATTTTCTTTCAGTCTTGGACTGAATCCAAACAAACCCTGTGTATCTGTTCTCCCCATAGCTGGATTTGCATATCAGAGGATTGTTTGATGTCAACAGGAAGATGGAGACCAGGTTTCTTTTCATTTAAAAACAAATACACAATACATCTAAGTCTGTGCACATGAAAGCATAGCTCCTTGATTTAAAATGCATTCTGAAATTATCATAATTATAACTGGGTACTTTATTTCAACATTCTGAATATTATTTTTTCAACTGGAATGCGAGTACAAGCGGTGATGAAACATCATTTACAAAATGCCCGAAATGGGAAAATTTTCAATTCCACATTCCCATCCCCATTTACCTTAAGTACATCAGTGTGCTTTCAAAGTGTTTATGTACAAGTTTGCTTTTTAACACTTTATTCACTTGCCATCCCTAGCTCTGTACACCACAAAATTGGCTTCAGTTCTTACAGTGCAAGGATGCAACTTAAAATGTGTCAGACATGGTTTTCTTCTGCTGAAGGCATTAATAATTTTGCAGGACAATAACAACCTCCTCCTGAAAACATCAATGATATTACTTAACCCCAGAGAATTTATCCATCAAAAAAAGATGGAAAAGAGAGCTGCTAGATTTGCTAGCAACATTTAAGACTCAACAAAGAAACAGGCAGTATTTTCATTTGTATGGGCTTAAAAAAAATAGAATTTAAAATAAACTTGATGAACGTTATGTTGTTCAGTAATTAATTACTCTATCTTCTTCCCTCAAAATACATGTTCTCAATTTTTTCTTAGGCTGTTGTCCACCAATAGGTGAAATAATGACAAAAAGCCACCACGAAAAAAGATGTATTTTGCAAAACTAGCTATTGAAACAAGTTGGACACTTCTAGGAACCAGTCCAGCAGGCACAGTTAATTCTGAGAAAAGTCAATAAGGAAAATTCCATTTCTGTTTAGAACCTTACCTTCTAACTAGAAATGTTAAGTTGATGGAAAACACAGGCAAACCTATTTTTATGCCAAACAACATCAATAAATTCATAGAGCACATATGAACTGTATTCAAAGCAGGATCCTCTCCTTTCTCCTTCATTTTAAACCAGACCACAATGCAAAATGCAGCTCTAACAACTGTGGTGTTTGCTCCCTCCCTACAGGGAAACCAAAATGCAGAAGATATGATGCTGCAACAATGATTTTTAACCTCTGCTGCAGCAGAGCAGAGCAGCACCACAGTCAGTGCTGGACTAATCAGAGGATTAATCTGTTAATCAACTAACCAGTGCCTGCAGCATCCTGGGGTCCAGTTCACCCAGTTACCTTCCTGCACAGGTGCCCTCACAGCAATGCAGCCTGACATGCAGCTCTCATCCCCAACATTTCATTATTCTCCTCCTTCCACCTGCCCCAGGCTCCAAGGACAGCCCTGATGTCCCCCAGACCACTGAGCTTCCAGGGTGTGACATGAAAAACACACGATCCTGCTGGAGGTGAAAGATCAATCTCAAACCAGGTGGAACTGGGCACAAAGGGAGCTGCTTGTAGAGGTGCAGTAAAAATTTGGGCAGGGCTTTATCAGGTGTACAGAACAGCAGGCACACTTGGGCAGCGGGCTGGCTCCCAGCAAGAATTATTTGTTTCAAAAGCCATATCCCATGAAATTTCCATCTCCATCTGAGAATGGAATCACAAAAAATTACTTTGAAGAGTCACCACAATGTCAGTATGTTGTGGATAAAACTGCAATTCAATCTTTTAATACAACTGGACATTTTGGTGGTCATAAATTTGCTAATCAAATGCCTTAATTAAAGAGCTTCAAGGCAGGCTGGCTTTATCACCAGTTCATATTTTCATCCTTTTTACAGAACCACTGAGCAGCTTCATCCTGGGAAAACTGAACTCTCCTGGTTCTCTAATGGATTGCTAAAAGAGAAATTAAATATTCTCCAAATGTCTCCATCCTAATGAAACTAAACACAGCTGCCCTGCACCTAAACAGCAAATGCCATTCAGTTTCTTGACAAACAAAACATAAAGGATAGATGGAGAAAAAAGTCTGAAGTCAACATAAAGGCATAGAATTATATTATACTGAGTTTCTTAAAGATGATGTTTTAAAGGTCTAACTCCAAAAGTAAAAGTGACAGCAGTGAGCAATCTGTCCTGCCTAGGATTAGAAGGTGCAATTCAGACAATACTTACAGAAAACACACAGCACTGTGTCTGGATTTTATAAGAAAACTAAAGATTTCCTGCAGATGAGTAGAGACTGAACATCAATGATTTCCACACTAGAAATTCAGATATGACTGCCTACACCCCAATAACCACACTTGGAAAAAATTTAGCATTCAGTTCTGATGTTGGTATATTAGAGGATTTTAAGTTGTGATTTAGTCTGGTTCAGGTCTCACCACATAGAGAAAAAACAGAAATAAATAAGAAAAAAGACAACACAGTGAGGGTTTAAGAAGCTAAGTGGATAAGAAAAGCAAGATGTTTATAAACTTCTCTTGCAGAGAGTTGATAAATTGATCATCCAAACAATTTTGCAGAGTCATTATTTAAAAAAAAGAACTGTGGAACTGTCAAACAAGCCCACAAGAATACGTATCTGAATTTTTCCCTGCACATGCTATAGCCTAGAGCTGTTTTTTGAAAGACAGTATTTGGAAGAAAAGTAAAATGAGAATGATGATTTCATTACTTTAAATAGATTCTTTCCTTTCTTTCATGATTTTATAAGAATCTTCATCCAATCTTTTTGTTCTCATAACTTCATTTACAGCTTACCAAAACAAAAAGCATGGAAGGTTTTTATATTTTACTCTATAGACTTATAACAGTGTTTCAACAACCAGATACTAGTGGGAAGAAATCTGAACTGCATCAAGAGGAAAAAGATGCAAAAATGATTACACAGAACTTCTGAGCAACACAATAAAGCTCTTGACCACTTCTGACTGTGTTTCTTTGGGAGTTTTTTTTAATATGGATGAGGAGGAAAAACAAAGAGGAGAGAGGCGGTCAGGCAGCCATAACAGGAAATTATGGAAGCACAAGAAGAGCTCTCACTCTGTGAATACAACAGGAACAAGCCACAACAGGCAAGGGCAAAAACCACAACAACAGGCAAGGGCAAAAACCACAACAACAGGCAAGGGCAAAAACCACAAC
>JAWWMU010000005.1:22352578-22365915 GCA_035048155.1 Cinnycerthia olivascens
TTCTAGCAAACCCAAAAATCTCCATTTCTCACCCTGTGATAAATTACATATTATGCTACTATCTAATTGACATTCCTAATAATTCTGTCTCATCCCAAAGCCCGGGAAGCCCTTTCCATGGACAGAGGTTAAAAGCAGGATTTGTCAGAGGGTTTGGATCCTTTCAAACATGCAGAGAAATATTCTCTGCATTCTGGATTCCAAAAGGATTTAACCATGTGGCCTCTTTGCTGAACTACAGATTCCCAAAGGAACAGTCAGGGAACAATCCTAATTAATTACTTTTCATGAGATGTTTAGTCATGACATGGGCATCATTTTGAGTTGTAGTGCCCAAAACACGAATTTGGGAAGTGCCTTCCCAAACTAGAGATTGTATGGTTGGTAGGGGCCTTGACAGCCACCCAATTATTTCCTGTTCTTGTCTTAGGAGAAATTTGACATATTTTGGGGGGTTGTAGTGGGAGAAGGAGGGGGAAAGGAGGCTGCTATCAAGTAGTTGTTAAAAACATGCTAAATAAAAGGTCTAGATGAAAAAAAGAACCTTCTTCTACAGTCTTTGATGTTGCCAAACATTGATTGTGAATTGAACAAGAAAAAAAGTAAAGAAAGCTGAAAATGTGCTGTCAGGACTTTTATAACACCAAGCTTTTTTATGATTTTTTAATGCTCCAATGACAGATATATGAAAATGAGTGCAAAATGCAAAGAAGAAAGAAAATAAAACCTCAGTGTAGAAATTGCATAGACAAAGAAGAAAGTATAATTTCCTAGGACTGACGACAGCATAAGCACAGAGTAACTTTCAGGAGAATTATTTTTGCAAAACACCAGTATGTTTCACATGTTTTGGTTCCTAATATGTCATTGTTAAATCAAAGAGTACTTTTCCTTTTTCCCTAGGCATGTAGAAGAGCTAAGAAATATGAAACAAATTGTAACACTACTACTAAGGCTTTAAAAAAGAAAGTTACTTGTTTATATTATTCATCTAGATCACGCCAACAGATAAAATAGCCTACAGATTTCCAGGACAGTATATCAACGTGCACAAAATATGGTAATTAAATCTTGCATCGAAGTTTATGGAAAGTTTAATTATAGCTGGCATTTCAGTTTATCACTTTTTGAAGATTTGTGCAGGAGATCACAAGTCACGTCTTCCTACTGAATCTGAGCAGGACTAAATTGACTCCCTTTGGTCTTGGTTTACACTTCTCATTTTGCATATCAGACACTAAATAACTCAAGCTAAATTTTAGGAAAATTGCATATTTATGCTTTCTTAGAGCTTGTCTCCAGAATGTTTTTCCAGTTTACCTACAGTGGAATAATCCATGTGTGGGTCACTAAAGAATAAAGGAAATTAATTAGGATTCCTAAATAGGAAATTATTTAGGATTTTGTTATTTAAAATATTGCATTTATATCACAGAAATAGATCTAAATGTATGTTTTTAAATGGTCTTCAACAATTCAGCATTCCAAAAAGAAATATCCTATGCATCTGACCTCGAGCTGCCACTGGCAAAAACCTGCAAGTAGGTCACAAGCAGGTTGCCAATCTCCCATCTCCTGGATATTGGGAATGAGAAGTAGGAGTAGCTGGAGTACATGACAAGTATATTTCTCAAATATTTCTAAAATTAGAATTAGTTATATAAATTATAGAAAAGAAATTCCCAATAAGGTAGAAACTGAGGACATTGAAAGGGGAACAAATTTTCCTACTACTGGTTCCTGAGTTTTAAACTGTCAAGGAAAAAAAAAAACAAACTGAAATCTGTGGCCCAAGTTTACTTTTCTCAAAACTATCATTTAGTCTGTTTAACCAAAAAACCTTTTAAAACTTTAAGTAATTTTGATTTTTACTGCCTGTGAAATCCACTCTTACATACCTGTCAGCACTCCAGGCTACCTGAAAAACTTGGTGCAACAGCCCAGCCACAACAATCCCTTCATGTCAGAACTGAGTATTTCCAAAATGATTGAAGAGGCTAAAATGTGGTCTAAGCCCAGAATGAAGCCAGCACAGTGACACCTCAGTTTTTCCCACAGCACTTCCATTTGTGTTGTCTTGTATTTGCATTTTTGACATGAAAATAACTCCAAGGGAAACATCCTCCATAATATATTTGTTGCTGAGAATGCTTTTAATATTTCAACTCAAAGGTATCCTTTAGGGTGACATACTGCAAACATGCTTTCTGTTTTGTTTTCAAT
The DNA here is from genome assembly GCA_035048155.1 of Cinnycerthia olivascens. Lineage (NCBI taxonomy): Eukaryota > Metazoa > Chordata > Aves > Passeriformes > Certhiidae > Cinnycerthia > Cinnycerthia olivascens. Next base: position 22,354,802 of record JAWWMU010000005.1, read on the forward strand.
TTTGCTTTGTTGTTGGAGTTGCAATGTAAATATGCACCGTATTTTCCTCTGCATAATTCCTCATTATATTAATTTAAAAGTCTTTTCTGTGCAGTATCTTCTTCCCAGCACCAGAGCATACAGGAATATATCGTGTCTATTCTGAGTTTGGCAATGAAAATATTCTTAGTGGTTTAACTGTACCAGGACAGAAATTGTGATGGTGGGCAACAGCATCTGAAATTCATTAGCAAACATCTGAGATGTCTTCCTGAGTGGCTCACAATGAAGAGTGGAATGAGCAAGTGATTTGCAGGGGTGGCAGAGGGGAAGAATTCCCATCTATGATAAAGGCAAAGAAAAAAATGCACATTTGTTAATACAAATATTTTCTTCACCCTGATCCTGGTTTTTTCCATGCAAGTCTCTTTTCCCCCTTTACTTAACGTGAGAATTAAGAAACCCAGGATTCCTTTAACAACCTATTGCTCCATTTCACTCAGCTGTGCATTTCAACAAGTTCAGTACCACGATCCGTGCTTCCAGGAAAGTCTTGCTTCCTTATTTCTCTTTAATTCACTCTTAATTCACCCACTCAGCACCAACCTGTGCCATCCTATTTGAAATCTAAAGACGAATTCATGATTAATACATGGTGGCTACCAGAAGCAAAAACCAGAAGAGAGTTCTGTAAGGAAGGAAACTGATATTATATTATGGTTTTATGCCATTTTTTTCCTAAATGATGCTCTTCAGACTGCAATATTCTTCAATAGCTGTTATGTTACCATAGCAACTCCAAGTACTTGCTGTGGCTGACTGTGCCAGGAATGCACAGAACAGGAATGGTCCTTGCTCTTAATTCAAAAAACTTCCAAGAGAGGCACACAGATGATTGAGAGAAAAAATACAGGTTTTTGATACATCGGGTAGTATGTGAAATCACTACATGAGCAGCCCCAAAACTGGGCTATTTATTGTAGAATAAACACTGTGAAGGAGAAGTTTATTGAAGGATGGAGCCTAATACTGAAAAATTTTGTGTTATGCCTGTTAAAATTTAGCAACAGTTGAGGGTTTCTACAATTCTGCAAAACCTTGTATCACTATGACAAAAAAAAATAAAATCAAAGAATTATTCTACCATACATTCTATAATTTGCACATTAGACATTACATTGACTTTAGGTGTTGAAACAAGGTGTTATTTTTGTATTAGAGCACTTGTCATTGCTTTCCTGAATTTAAATTTGAGTATAAAATATCTGTCATTAAATTTTTAAACATCCTTAAATTATTAAATTTAAAAACAAAGCAAGGACTGAATTAACTGCTAAAAAACCCCAAAACCCCAAGCATTAATTCAACCTGTCAGTTTAGAATTGTCAAATGCATCACTCTAGGCAGCAGTGGTTTTGCCATTTTCCTGTTTGTCTTTAATACCTTCTTTGAATAATGTTCAACTACATTTTTAGTTTTATTTTATTTTCTAGGAGAGACAAACTCATCTTTTATCTTGAATTTATGGGTGCAAATCAAACAAATCTCATTGCTCAGGCATGCCATAGGCAGACAGGGGTTTTCAGCATCCCTAAATTTGCTAAATTCAGCAATTGTGTTGCATGTCTTAGGCTGAAATCCTTCTCAGATATTTGTTTCTGTTTTTCCTGGTCCAACTCTACTGCTATGCAGAGAATAATCTCACTTTCATTTTTCTGAAGGTCGTGTTAGAATAACCACTTTAACTTCCTGTGAAAATCGATGCTATTTTTAGTGTCTGAGTTCTTGCAGGTAAATGTGATTTGCACTGGAGATAAGATCTGTTTCCCAACAAATTTCTTGAGATGCTCTCATCTCCAAATAAGCTGTTTTAACTTTTTTTGGTGAAGATGAGGGAAGCTAATCACTCCCTGCTAGCAGGTAGTTTATTTTTATTTACAAAATCATTGGTTACACACAGAACGTGGTGGGATTTTATGTTGTTGAGTTGCGTGGAGACTTTTTTCCAAATATACACATTTTGAGAATTGAAAGCACAAAGTTTTATCTCGATTCTGACTGCTGTCATATTTGAGCAACTGTTCAGATGTGCCAGTCAGGCTTTTGGAGGAAAACTGGCCACGTTCTCCCACAGTTGTCATGTATCTGTCACACTGACACCAGGCAGGAAAATCAAATTGGCACCGGTCTGTTCGAGCTGTGAACATCCTTTGCAGCAGTGTCATTTGCACCAGAACGGCTGCTATTGTTTTCAAATGTCAATATTCATTTGAAATGGATGGAGGAAGGCAAAGCAGTCTTTTGTTGAAAGTTCATTCACAGTACAGTGAGGAAAACACAGACTGAGGCACAAAGATCAGATGGGATTTAGAGCCTTCATTTAAATCCTTTAGTTCCTTTAGAACTTTCCATGTACCTTCCACCAAGACTTTGGGGGTGGACACAGCTCTTACAAACTGCCTCAAAACACCTTCAAAAAAACTTCAAAACACTGGCTAGCCAAAAGGCATAAACAGACATCCACGAGGAATTACAGACCAGGACAATTTCTATAGTCACTAATTAAATTTTTAAATTTCTCATGCTGGTCCTTTCAAATACTCATCCTCCCAGTCTATGTGCTTAGAAAACAGACAATTCTGTAAGCTATTCATTCTGCCAGCACTTAGGGAAGTGTTTTTTCTCCTGATAAGAAAAAGGACATATTTGTAAAAAATTGAATGGATAACTTGACACACAGGAGCAAAATACAAAGTAATTCTCTCAAACCAGAGGATACATTGAATCATTTAAGAACTCTGCAGCAAAATTTGTTTCTTGGCAAACTGCTTAGGCATGTTTCTATGGCAGTGATTTATCTGTATTCTTTCCACTGGCATTCCAAGATATGGATGGTAGATTTCCAACATTTTTTAGTGTCTGGTTGTGGTGCTTTATCATCACAATATAGACACACTAAGAAGTGTGAAATATTTCCTTGTGCTATTTTCCTTCTGTTTCTTAAATTCAGCTTTTCACTACAAGATATTCTAATAATGTGTTCTCACACCTATTTTTATACTGTTTCATGTATTCTAAACATTATTTTACCCATCCTGTTTGAAGTCCTACACTGCAGCAAAACACTCAGGTTCCCTAAAACATGACTGAATAATAGAGAAGTATGTATATTATCTATATGCAATATCTGATATTTGACAAATAGAAATTGCTTTCATGATTTCATTTGAAACTGGGAACTACCTGAAGATTGACCAGTGATGGAACTTTAAAGTTCTGGAAATAGGCTGCACGTGGTATGAGGGAAAAATGAAGTTAGGTGGATTTAAAGAATTGAGTCATGTGAACAAAATGAGAATGAAAAACATTTAACAGCACATTGAGTAGACATAAACACTACAGAACTGAAAAGGATATTGCCACAATTTAATATTTTAATTATGTGTTCTAGTTGTGTGAATAAATCAAAAAAGAGAAATCTCAGTTATGAAAAACCTGCAAGATTCAACTATCACCTCAATCTGCAAATCACAAAGAGATGATGATAAAATAATTACTGCATAAGTGACAAAGTTTAATTTTGTTCACAGTTATTAAAAAGGAGGTAAGGAACAACATGATGAAAACACTAAGGGGTTTAGAATATCTAAAGCCATGGTTTGCATGAAGGGAAACGGGTGTGAAGGTGAAAGAGTGAGAAGATGGATCTGCATGTCATCTGCACAGCAATTGTAAAAAGATAAATTCCCTGGCTTATGAAAAGGGCTTAGACAGCACCAAATCAAGGAGTCCAGAGAGGAATAGATTTAAAGGAAGGACACCTGCCACTTTCAGAAGGATAATACCACCAGTCGTGGGATTTTGCTCGGATGAAATAAAGATTTTGGCAAAGGTTTTGTCAATTATGGTTAAGGCATAAATCATACTGGAAAAGAATGAGGATGAAATAGATGTGTTGTTCTTGTCTTTTCTAAAAAGAACAAACACTTCTGGGTATTTTTCTGCACAAAAAAACTAATCATTCTCACTGTCTGTCCCTCAGGTTTCCTAATCCCACAGCATTATATTGAAAGTTTGAGAATCCAAGACTGACTTTTATTCAATCATATGATTTTGGAGTTCATTTATGATGAAAATCAAATTCTAACTCTAAACCTGGCTTTATTTCAATGGGATCCATGTATAGATGTGACAAAATATACCCAAAAACTTTTACTGCAGATTTTAATTCCTAATACCATTCATGTGCTCATTTGCAGGTCTAGACCTATAACAGTTCGCTTGAACAGCTGTGGTTTTATGGCTGGAGTAGGTTTGAATAAAAGTTTAAAAGCTTGTGTGTATGTCCAATTAATCTTCAATCTGAAAAATTGAGGTTTTCCCTTCTTTTTTTTTTGCTACATCCCAGCTCTCATGCTTGCTTTGGACTGCAATCCTGGCTCACACTTCATATTAACAAGGCTGTGGTACTGCCTAATAATCCCTAACATGTTTAAACAGATGTTTATAGCTGCTGGTTTTAAACTCAGCTCTTGTTTTAATTCGCAAGGTTGCTTGTTAAGCCTGAGTATGACACAAGGTTTCTGGTGATAAAGTGGGATTTCTGCTATATTTGATGGATGATATATGAATGCCAACACCTGAAGCATCTCAAACTCTTCAAAATAAATGACAAGTACAGAGATATGGGGTTTAAATCTCATAGCAACACAGCAGAATAATTTTATCTCAAATTGGGAAAAAACATCTAAAAGGAACATAATCTGATTGAGATTTCCACCACGTAAGAAGATATTTTGTGATAAATTTTGAAGGAGGCATATTTAAGAATCCAGTTCTGGATTTATAAAATCCATACAAACTGGCTTATTCCAAAGGGGCCAACAGAAGGGCTTTGTAACTCCTCATTTAATTCATCAGATTGCTCTGCAGATGGAGGTAAAATTTATTTTCTATTTAAAGAGTGTCTGGCCTCATCATAATCAAGGAAATATACTTTCCAACTTAACCAAAAACTTGGCAAACACAAAGTTCTGCACTGGCACCAAGTAATCCCATACAAAAAGCCTGTCTCCCATCTTACTTTTTTTGCTGTGCCAGAAATATTTTTAAAAGACCACAAAGTAGACCTTTCATATTCTGCTGTGAAATATTCACACTCACTTTAAACACACGCAGGCTCTCAAGATCCCAGCAATTGGCTCAGGCTGGCCTCCACCACATGAAATAGGTGTTTCCCTTCCCCACAAACTGGTGTGTGGGAAGTCAGAGCATCTCCAGGCTGTCAGGGCTGGTGCAGAGAAGCACAGCTGGATATTTGCCTGCTCACACCTTGTGGTGTGAATGGGAAATGTCCTGAGAGGAAACCAAGGGCTTCCAGAGCAAATCCACGCAGCTGTCGAGTCATTTTTCCATGAAGGAGAGAAGGAAAAGGGCTTTCCCAGGAGACTGGAAAATCAGAGCTATCAGCATAGGTGTCAGAGAATGCAAGGCAAAGGATGGGAAGATAAAAAGGGAGGAAGACTACAGTTAGCTCCAGGATGAGCACAGAGCCACTGGGACAAAGCATCCCATTTCCAACATGAAGTGATGGTGGCCAGCAAACCTGAAACATTTCCATGGAGCACTGGAGTAGGAACAGGCTGCAGACAGGATAAAATCTGCATAAATGGCATTTTCAGAAAGGTAAGTTCTGTACCTTACTGCACTTCCACACTAATATTTGTCTGCCTTTTCCTGAAGTTCCTCTGGAGGCAATGGCCACAAGGAGTGACAATGCAGGTGACACTCGGGCTTGGAGCATTGGCTTCTTGGCTGTTTTAGCAGTGCCACGTGGTTTGAAAGTGTCCTTTTCCTTACTTGCACCTGTGAGCTATTCCTGTGAATCCAGCACATTTATCGTTCAAATATTTGAGTAAAGCTGCAAATCTACTCAGGACTTGTCATCACTTGGAGGGAGCTACCACCACTCTTATTTGTGCAGCTCTCACTTCGCAAAACATTTTCACAGTAAAAGTTAATGACAACTTCACGTGCCTTCTTGAGATTGAAAATTAGGTTGTAAGCTAAGAACCAAGATCTTAGAAGACTCTGAAGCATTTCTGGTGACTCTCCAAAAGAATACTGAACTGCGTTAATTCATCTGCTCAGCAATTCAGCTACATATTTTCCTAATCAGGTGGTTCTTGGCTTTAAATGGACAAAAACTTCTTCATTAAATAATAGAAAAGATCTCAGAAATAATTGATCAAGTCATTCAAAAATTACGGCTATAGGTAAGATAATATTTCCTCACCTCCAAAATTGTTTCAAAGGTATATTTACAACTGCAACGTGTACAGCAGGAAAATCTTTATTGTATAAAGTTTTCTAGCTCCAAATCTGCTGCTTGGAATGAAACTCCAATAGAATCAAGGCAGATCTCTGGGGAGATAATGGTAGGAGTATAAATTGAGCTGCTGGGAATATGAATATGCATAGCTCATAAGGGCAAATGACAATTGTCTTTTTTATGCAGCTGAAATGGGTGTATGTGCTTGTTCTTTCCTCAAAAAAACCTGAATTCATAAACAAAAATTAGCAACTAAATATTTACAGCCCTTTATTAAAGTAGGTTTCATCTTGAACTTTAGCTTGGAATGTATTTAGATCTGAGGAATCTTGTCAGGTTTCATTACTGCAGAATGGGAGCTTCTCCTATATTAATGGCAGGGGGATAGTTACAAACAGAACATAAATGTGCATTTTAAATTACACTCACTGAGTTTTATCATGTCAGAGGAAGCAAGGAAGGAAGCTGAGGCTAACACCACAGATCATAAGCTACTTTGAAATATAATTGCTAAATCATTTTATAATCTACAAAATATTTACTTGACTTGAATGCTGAGTAATTATTTGCCAGTACCTGGCAGTTATTGGCACGGCTTCTCTTACTCTTTGCTAAACAAAATGCAAAATGATAACCCTTAAGACAAAACCAGGATTACAGATGAAACTTCTCTTTTGTTAAAAGTCTGTATAATTTGAATACTGCTTGGTTTAAAACAACTTGAGAGATATAGATGGTTATGCCTGAGGCAGCAGAGAATCACAAACCTTGCTGTAAGGGAACTGCTGCAATACACCAGCCAGGCTTCAGTGGGACTGTTTATCATCAAATATACATGAAAGAGCAGGACCCCTGCTTGACTAGACATGACAATTTAACTTTACCTCTTCCACTGCAGTGACATGATCATAAACATATAATCAAGTCCTGAAGTCTGATCAACAACAGATGTAAAATTAAGAGTTGACAAGTTTTAGCAGGTAGCTGAGCCTTATCTATTTTCTGCCTAACTTTAATTTCCAAAAATCTCCCAGGCAACTCTTTTTTCAAGACTTCAGAAGCCACTTTTATTTTTCTCTTTTTTCTTGCAGTTAGTACCAGTGTTGTGAAAAAATAAGATTCACTTGTGGTTTCTTTCAGGACAATTTGCCTTGCCTTGTTTTCCCCTTTTTTTTTTTTTTTTTTTATTATTTTGTACAGAAAATAAATCCAGGAACCAGGTTACCTATATTTTTATTCACAGCGTGAATGACAACCAGCCTTGGATGGTGAGTTGCATCAAGGGCATCCCCAGCAGAGATAAAGAAGGCACAATCCCACTCTACTCTGCTTGCCAGGCCACAGCTGGGATGCTGTGCTCAGCTTTGCTCCCCACTATGAAAAAAGATGGGGGCAGGCTGGGCAGGGTCCTGAGAAGGCCAACAAAGATGATCCAAGGACTAGGAATGTTCCCATAAGGAGAGGCTGAGATGACTGTGTTTATTCTGCCTTGAGAAAAGAAGTTTTGGGGGACAACTTGTTCCATGTTCCAGTATTTAAAGGACTACAAGACTTGACTACAAGAAGTTGGAGACTCTCTTTTTACAAGGAGTCACATGGAAAAGAGGAGGAGTAATAGGTACAAGTTACTCCTTGGTCAATGCCAATGGGACACAGGAGGAGTATTTTTCACAATAACAGCAATCAGCCATTGGAATAATGTCCCCAGGGAAGCGGTGGAGTCCCCAACAAAGATTTTGGCTGGGTCATCTTTTCTTGGCTTTTGCCAAAAATGTCCAGACCAGACAACACTTCAGGTCCCTTCCAGCTGGGTCTTCCATGGTTCTATGATAATAAATTAACAATAAGCCATAGCAAGTAATGCACCTGTTATTTGAGAGTTATTTTTAAAGCCAATGAATGTGTCCCTCCCCTTATAATTAATTATAATGTATAATTATGTTTCAAAAGCCATTTCCTGGAGTTGCTGGTATAGCTTCTCTTTGGTGAAAAGTTTCTCTATCTTTCATAGATCACAGTCATATTTTTCTGGAACTGTATACTGTGATTGGCAAGTGCTGACGTGAGGATTTACTGGTGCTATGTCAGGTTCAAAGCTTAGTGCTCAGCTTAACCATGGCTTAACCATGAGCACATTACACTGAAACATGAACACCAACCTTCCAAACCATGCTTTAGTCCAGACACCAAGCATCATTCATTCCAAACAGCCCAAACCCAGAAACAGACGTTTCTGATCACTCGTTCTTCTCCTGGGAGCTCACAGTTATTAGGGTAGGAGCAAGGGTGGTATAGCAATCACATCCATGAGATTTATTGAAGGTCTTAAATCTATTCAGTACCACTGTAAACTGTCTTTTTTTCAGTTAAAAAAAAAAAAAAAGCCAAATCAGAAGTCATCTGCAGTGTGGTGAAAATAAAAGGAAAGGCCAAGGAGAAGGCTTACTGCCAAATTTTGGGAGCATTTCACCAAAAACATTATTAAGACCTAAAACACAGCAAAAAAGTGAAATATTAACAACTATATGCCTGGATCATTTAAGGGAATATTTACCCTAACAAATAACATAAATATCTACTGTTGCTGAGAAATAGGATCTCGATGTAATCACATTGCTTCTCAATTTGTTGGTTTGGGGTTTTTTTTAACTGGGATTCTTCATGTAAATGTTCCCTGTCAGAAATTTCTATTTGCAACCTTGTATGAGCTCCCCTGGTACATTTAAAGAAGTAATTTTTAAACTTGAAAATACCTTGTGTGTACTACAGTTAACTGAGTATTTGTGAGATGGGCCATAAATAGAGTGAAATGAATGTTTATGCAATTTAAATTTAAATTTTTCAGGAGTTTGAAGACAAAATTCAATTTTTTCATAAGGAAAAATAATTACTATTGTGTTATAAAGTACAGGTAGTTAAGTACTAAAGCAGATCTAAAGGTTGTGAAATCAACCATTATAAAAAGGCAGTGATAACTACAGGCAGCTAGGAGAGAATATTGGAATGAAAAGGTGATAATCCAGTTTAAAATGCCTGGAACAAAACTTGAGAATTGCAATTACTGAATAAAACAGAATTGAGGCAAAGGGGGAAGGGATAGCCATAAAAATCACATAAAATGAGTTTGTCATTTCCTCTGGTGAGTGATGGGGACTCAGACAAAAAATGTTAGGTTTGATCTGTTTTGCTACACTTTTTCTTCTGAAAAACAAAAACAGAAATCCTGCTGACAGATTCAGGGCACACTTTGCAGCACTTAAAAGTGGTGCTTGCTCTACTAATATTCCTTCCCATTTTGTTCTATTCAGCTATGACTTCTGTGACCTCTGTCTACACCTTCCAAAAGAGAAAACCAGTCCTAACCAAACCCTTTATATACAGTTATTAAATAGCAGAATCACTAAAACTATCTCAAGATTACTTTTCTTTCTTTTATACATTTGTTATGCTGTATCAGTTTGTTCCTTCTTGCTTCTTTTTCCCTAAATTAAGTGTTCCTATCTGTCACTGGTTTGTTACATGCTTTATTCACTTCTAAAATCTGGCATGATGTCTCAATCATTCACTTTGACATCAGTAGTCCACAGTGGAAAGCTGCCAGCAATACTCTTATTATTTTGAGGTATTTCACTTCTTATATCTTAAATTAAATATTTTGGGCTTCTTCATTAATTTGAAAGATTTGATACAAGGGAAGTCTACCAACATCTCCACGATACTTTTCTTTCTCTAACCAGAGGCCTGAAAGTCTACTCTCCCCCATGCCCCCAAATAGAAATCTTGTCTTCATTTTTAGGAAGCTATTTTTTAAAAACCCCTTTAATTTTCCCGCCTTTATTTTCCAGATATCAACTGCTTCAAAACTTTCCATGTTTACTTTAATGACAAATTTGTGTCAGTTCACATTTCCCCCAAAAGACAGAACTCAGATTTGCCCGTATTTGGTATTATCAAATTGAATGAATCACAGATGAAATGAAGTAACTATTTTATCCTTATTATATTTAGGTTTCCCCAGTTGTTAGTAGTTATGGAGGAGATTATACTGATCCCAGACTTCATGATCTGCCACGAGTTTTTATTTGTAATTCTCAAGCTCTTTGCAGCAAACAGAAAGGGCACATGTCACAGCTCCTCTGCACATCAGGAGTTGTGTGAGCTGAGTCGGGTTTGTGCAGAGATCATCTCTCAAGCAGCTGGAATGGAACAGGAATGAAGGGTGACAGAGCACTGCTGTCCATGGCATGACAAACAGCAGCAGTGAACAGCAACATTCCAACCACAGTGCCCTAACAAGGTAAAATCTGTTTACAGCAGCCACACAAAAACACTCAGATGGCAGGGACACACTTTATAAAATCCATTCAGTTCCAAATAATACAATAGGGCATACAATAGTTAATGTTTCATTGCAATTAATTATATTAGTATTTTCCTGCTGCATACAATTATGAACTTCAGTGACCTTAGTGCAGATACCTTAGAATTCCATTTATTCTGTAACAACAGGCCTCATACACTAACATACATCATGTGTCAAAGCCAGTATGATTCATTCTTTTAGTCTGTGTGAAAAACAAAGTTCACTTTCTTGGTAGGATTTAAAAGGTTTAATAAAAGACAATGAGGACAAGGCAATAAAGCAAAATACATGGCTGGGGTGTCTCTGGCCAAGAGCCAGGAGCACACCTCCTGTTTTAGAGACACTTCCCTCTCCCTTATATATGTATATTTAAACTTTTCTAAGAACTTATTTCCATGTTTCTGGGAGCTGCTTTGCATGGCCACTCCTTGGTCCTGCCTT
>JAWWMU010000005.1:22404760-22439470 GCA_035048155.1 Cinnycerthia olivascens
ACTCGCTGGATTTTTCCAGAGCACACAGCAACACACACCACAGCACACAGAACACAGAAACACACAGCACACAGAACACACACCACAGAGCACAGAACACACACTCAGCACATAGAACACACACCACAGAGACCAGAATACACATAGAGCACAGCACACACAGAACACAGAAACACACAGCACACAGAAAACACACCGTAGCACACAACACAGCACACAGCACACAGAACACTGAAACACACAGCACACAACACAGAACACACGCAGCACACACACAACATCACAGCACACAGCACACACAGAGCACACAACACCGAACACACACACCACAGCACTCAGAACACAGAACACACACCACAGCACACAGCAAACACTACACTCCACAGCACACAACACCCAGCACAACACACGCCGTCTGTCCCTGCCTCCCTCACCCTCTCAACAGTCCAAACTCCCGGGTATCAATGATTTTTGGTCGTCACGTTGCCTACAAAAGTAACGTTAGATACACCCGTGGGATTTACAGATTGCATATGCTCCCTTTCTTAGTTTCTTTTAAAGGGAAAATAATTGTATTATGGGATTGTAGCCCATTAGTTGTAGCACAAAAGAAGGTGAAAGGGATTCAATGATGCGCTGTTGAAAATCCACGTTCGCATATGGCTCAGTTTGTGGTTTATGACAATTAAAACACATTCACTGGGAGCCAGGATCAGGTACAGCAAACGCCAGTATTCCAGCAGTGGAAGCCACAAAGAGATGATGGGCTTCGGTTTTGCAGCCGCTCTCACAGAATGAAAAAAGCTAATAGTAATTTTTTTTAAAAAAAGGAACAAAAAAAGAAGAAAAAAAAGAGCTGAGACGCTTCTTTTTGGACTAATTTTCACATTAACTTGCTCATATGGACACTGCAGAAGAAATAAACCAAGTCCTTATTGCAGTACTTGGTAATCAGTATGGAAAAGCCCAACCCTGCTTATGGTTAACAAGAATTGTTAATGATATATAAATCATTTGATCTATCGTGCCCTCCAGTCTTAAAAGGAAAATAATGGCAACCCCAAGCAAATGGTCCTAATTAGTGTCCAAGAAACCACTTCCTAAGTGTATCCTTCCAACTCATTCCAGTTTGACTGTCCAGAACAATCTTTTGTTCTTAAATCCCTTTATTTTGTGTGTAACTGCAAAAATGCTCTCCATACCGGCACTCCAAAAATAGTTCATTTTAGGGTACAGAGCAGCACTGGGGCAGGAGGAAGGATGAGATGATCCCAGTCTCTTGCTGTTGCCTGTAAATCGGTCCTAACAATTTGAAATTATATTTCCCTGAAGCCTTGCCTCCTGCCAAGTCTCCTTAGGGACGTACCAAAGGGGAATTAATCAAAAAACCAAGCCACTGCCGCCACTCGGACTGCAACACAAACTTTGAAAAGCCAAACCCCAAACCGGATCCAGGATCAAACCGTGCATATTCGAGCTGCCTGTCACATACTTTCACCCACTCTTTCCACCATTTCCGAGGGTGATCTGTGGGTTAAATGCCCCGTGGTACGGCCATGGATAGCACACCTGGTGTGGTACCCAGGTGAAGGTTCAGGCACACCCTGCAGGAGGAACAGAGCTTGGCCACTGGGTTATTGTGGCCTTGATCTTTTCTCCACTGAAAGCAGCACCACTCTCACTGTTTGTTCCCTCAAGAGGCCTCTTTCTCGGATGTGCAAAATACAAACTGCCATTTCTCATTAGCTGGAGTACCGGATCCTGTTGATTCATGAATATAATCCTCTCTTCCACCGAGTTCAGCATCTTCTGCCACTTATCTATCCCATAACTACTGTACCACCAAACATCATTCCTAAAGTTTGAAATACAGTGCTGAAAAAAACTGAACTACGTTGGACACAAAACGCATCTTGGTCCCTTGGTCTTAGCATCTTGTTGTTGGTTTGGTGGTGTGGGTTGTGTTTTTTTGGTTTTGGTTTTTTTTTTTTTGTTTTTTTTTAGTGAAAGCTGGGAGGAAACAGACTTTCTGGCATGGGTTCTCTTCCTAAACGTGACGGAATTGCCAAGGGAAATAGAACTTCTATAAAACGACAGTCAATTACATAGTTGCTGTGTAGTGCTCTTTATGCTATTTCCAGGAGATAACGCTAATGGGAAATGCTGCAATATTTTAACCAAGAAAATCTGTCAACGACCTTCCCTGGACTTAAAACGTCCTTGACTCATTTAAAGTCACGGTAAAACACATAAGATCGGTTGCCAGCTCTTACTACCCCAGGATAAATAATTTTACTAAGTCGCGGAGACAGCACACAAGCTGATGCCGAGAGGTTTCTTACTCACGTGTCTGCGAGGGGGCAACTTCGGAGAGCACCACAGCCCCAGCAACTGCATCCACTGCGCTCTGCTGGTCAGCCTGAAAGCAAAAAGCAACCAACGTCGGCTCTCTGGAGCCTTCAGCTCCTTCAGGTTTCATATTGCAAGCGAGTTTGATATTGTCCTCTTGTAACTGCTTAAACGAAACACGCTCGCTTGGTGACTCGTGGTTAAATGCGTTTATAAAGACATTATACAGCCTGGTATTCACAAAGACTTGGCAAATCAGTGCATGGGGACAGGTTACAGGAGCGATTGCGGCAGCTCCAAGGTAACGTTTGAGTGCAGCCACAGCCTCGCCATTCGCCCCATCCATCCCCCGGGGACACCTGGCAGTGCCCCGCTGAGCCCGGGCCGTCGGTGCGGCGGGACGGGGACCGCTGGACATCCACATCCTTCCTCCGGGGACCACAGGACATCCACACCCCGTAAACTTGGGACCTTGTCCCCTCGCTAACACTATTTCCTCTTTCTAAATTTCGGCTCCTCGAATTTTACTTGTAGAACAGTTCAGGCAGTTACCAGGACGTATTTGACGTGTTTTACTGCTTTTCAGAGCTTCTTGATTAAAAGCAATGTTTATCCCTCCAATCTCCGCGCTCCAAGGTGCCCTGCGGGACCAGCCCGGGGCCACCGAGCCGCTGCTGTGGGCAAGGGAACAGCGGAGGCGCCGGGGAGCGGGAGATGCCACCGGGGAGCGGGACCGGGAGCGGGACCGGAGTCACTTAGCACATCTGCAAGCTGCTGCCGGGCGATTATCAGGTCATTTCTTTCCGTAATGCAAACCATGCGCTCCCGTATCACATCAAACCGCTAATTGCGAATGATGCGTTTCGTGTCGGAGGTGAGCGGCTGCCCCCGGCCGGGGCTCGGGGCAGCGCCCCGGGCAGAGTTTGCGGCTCGGCCCCTTTTTCGAGCCACGCCGGCGGCTCCCGCGGAGGTCTGGAAGTGCCAGTGTGGATATTCCCTCCTGGGCACTCCCGAGGTCAGTGTGGATATCCCCTCCTGGGCATCCGCGGGGTCAGTGTGGGTATCCCCTCCTGGGCACCCCCGGGGTCAATGTGGGTATTTCCACCTGGGAATGCGGGGGGTCAGTGTGGATATCCCCTCCTGGGCACTCCCGAGGTCAGTGTGGATATCCCTGCCTGGGTACCCCCGGGGTCAGTGTGGGTATCCCCGCCTGGGTACCCCCGAGGTCAGTGTGGGTTATATCCACCTGGGCACCCCCGAGGTCAGTGTGGGTATCCCCTCCTGGGCACCCCCGAGGTCAGTGTGGGTATCCCCTCCTGGGCACCCCCGGGGTCAGTGGCCCCCGTCCGTGTCTGTCCCGCCGGCGCCATCCCCAGCCGAATCTCCCGCCCGCCCTGAACTCTGCATTTCCGTGCCGTGATGCTGCTGGAGTTTATTTTCATGTGGCCAAATATTCCATTAGCTTTGTGTTGCTGCACATACTGAGATGGTGTTTAGGGCACAGAAAAGGGGCCCCCACAAAAGGTCACATAGCCCCTGTATGTCTGAAGAATATTGGAGAGTAAACTTTCTGTTGCAGTCCTCTGAGTTCTCCAAGATGATGGGAATTTTGAAGAAAATTGTGTGGAATTTAGTCTTTAAAAAGCTGAGCTTCCTCAGATCTGCAGCAGAACCTTGGCAGCACATTTTGGGAGCAATGGGAATGAGTGTGGCCTGTCAAGAGCAGGGTCTCTAGCAGGGCACACGTTCATAGGAACTATATTGCTCTGCCACTTGGTACCTCCCTCCACAGCCCAGAGAACTGGCATTTGTGAGAAGTGAGCAGTCCCAGAGATGGTTTAGTAAATTCCTTGAAGGGACAGCCTGGGATGCTGTGATATCCCAGTACCCGTGGCAGGGTTACTCAGGCACGAGGTGTGCAGTGTTTTCCTGGGACTATTGCATGTTTATGGATTTTCCATCTGTGTGACTGCTGAGCCAAAGCACTACAGGTTTTTACCTACTTTTCTCATGGTTCAATTGCTTTCCCCTTGTTTGGCAGCTTGTCCAAGGCAGCAGTCCCTAAATAAGGACATGCTGACATGTTGCACATCATTCAGCCCTCTTCTCTGCATGTTAGGAGAGTTTCAACCCTGAGTAATAGAAGCTCATCCTACAGCTTTGCAATTTGCTTGGTAGAGTCTGTTCCTTTCTAGTAGCTGGCTCTGATTTCCTTCTGTATTTTTTCCTGTGTTCCATGGAACATAAATCAGTATTTTTTCAAATCACAATTACAGACAGAAAGCCATCTGTGACAGACATTTGGTGAACATGCAATGTATCTTATCGAGCATCTTTTAATAGACTCTGCATTTTTGTATGGACTAACCTTTCTTTGAAGAGAATTAGAAATTTTTGTGAGATGCTTTTTAGCGAACCTTCTCACATTCTCAGCTGTCTACGCTAGATAATACAGTCAGCTGTGAGCTTAGCAATGACAGGTATTTTTAAACCCAGAAAGGAAAACAGCCTTTCAATTTCTATGTGCTGATATATTAAAAAGCACATTATGACACTAAATGGAGCATATACTACTACATGGTGTGGTGCCACTGTGACATCTGAGCACAGTAACAACAAAGTAATTAATGAGCATGCAGATAATACACAACTTAGCTTTGTTTAAGATTATCTCTGCTACTATCTACTCTGGTTTCTGTCTTGGTGTTCCCCTTGTCACCACTGCATTTTTAACCAGAGAAAAACCAGGCAGCTACCCAGTTATAAAAACTTGATGCCTGCTAGTGCTGCCTTACTCTATCATGATGTAAGGCAATCTTAGCAAAAATGAGAATGAGGTCTTAAATATCATCTCAGGCCCTCTGACTATATCAATATAAATCCTCTACACAGCTCCTCATGAACGATAAGAATGTCCAGTGCCTACTGAGCACTTTGAGGTCAAGGAAACTGGGGAAGGGGAGCACTCTGAAATGCTCAGGGGTCTGAGGGGTTGTTGTAGTGTCAAATTCTCCTCAGCAGTAACAACCCCTGTGATTTTTGCAGTCAGCTAGCAAGGGAAGGAAAGAGCATAGGAGGGAGACAGCCATTACATATGTGATTACTCACTGCTGTGTCTTTTCCCTTGACTTATTTTTTCTTGTGTTTTGTAAACTTACCTCCTTTCTCCTTTCTATTAATGCACATTTATGGTACTTAACTGTTAATGGGAAAATACAATTTTAAGGTCAAAGAGGAGCTGGTGAGTCAGAAGCACTTGTTCAACAGTTGGTGATTGCAGTAATTTGCTGTTATGTATTGCACGTGCAATCACCAACATACAGAATTATGGTATCAATATCAGCTAATTGAAATGCTGGATATGGTGGCATTTAATGGGAAAGGGCTGATTTGCTTTAGCCTCTGTTTCCCTCTGTGATTCATTGCTTTTTCTCTAGCACATATGGAGGGAGTCCACTGCAAGAACTAGCACTGGCATTTCAAGGACTTGGCAATTTTGTTTGTACAAGGCATATAGGAATGTAAAGGGTTCCACTTGAGAAGAGAGCTTCTTTACTCTGCAAGTTGAATGAAGATTAAGTCCTCTCACAGGAAAAAAAATCTTCTATAACTGGTATTTAAGGATTATAAATGAGAATATAAATATTTGTGGGTACTTGTAGAAGACTTAGAGTTATCATATGGTTTTATCTCCAAAAAGGAGAAGATACAGCACTTCAAAGGATTTTTTTGTCTTTCCTAGAACAAAAGAGTTAAGGTAATTATTTAAACTAATTTCTAAAGAGGCTAAAAATAGCATAATTCAGTCTACTTCAAACTAGCCTTGAATTTTTGTTTTCTTTATCTGTGGGTTGAGGTAGCAGTCAGCATAAACCAGCATTGGTGTAATTTATGTAACACAGGCAGATAAAAACAAACACACTTATTTTTGTGATATGAGGGGGGGAATTCTGTCAGGACTGATTTCTGCTGAGCTGGAAAGACCATTCAGAGGTGCAGACAGTGGACACAAACTTCATGTGATCCAGAATCTGTTGGCTGAAGCCACTCTGCTGCTGCCTGTAGACACTGAGCACAAGTTTGTCCAGAGTTCCTCTCCCTCCCTGAAGGCAGGAGGTGGGAAAATCCTGTCACACCTTCAGACTGAAGCCTTTATTGCCTGCCTTCTACTGTGACCCATGGACAGCAAGAATTAAATCTTTATCAAGGGGTGATAGTTCTGGTGGAAGCTCCTGTAAAAAAAGGGGATTCTACCATTGTTATTTTTTATCCCATACCAATGGTACAAACCACCTCACATTATCATATGGCAGAAACCTCCAATCATTTGGATGAAGCCACTTACTGAGCAAAATAGTGAAGGCTTTCCTACAGGACAGAATGCAGGTGTATCAGCTAATTTCAGTGCTAGGCAGAGCTGAGAAAGTGCTCTGGGGGATTATTCTGTGTGTACATATATGGGACATGCATGCCTCTTCCTCCTGAGCCTAAAGGAGGTGATATAAAGGATGTTTGGCAGCTAAAAGGAGCAGGACTAACTGCCTGGTCTCTGAGGGCACCAAAAACCCTTCATTGCCCTGAACAGGCTCACCTGGGCACCCTCCCATGCCCTGCCCCTGGGGACCAGGGCTCTGTTTAAGCTCAGCCCAGAGGTTGTGCTTAACCCTCTGGTGTTATCCTAAAAGAAATGTGCCAAGATTTCTGCTCCTAAGGCTGTTTGTGATTACTGGGCTTCCTTTTAATTGTTTTTGGAAGAATAGAATATGTGCATTGGTGGGTCTCTTTCAGGAGAGAAGTTTTTGGGAGTAAAGTATTGTAAAACTATTTAATTTTCATAAAAAAGCAGCTGACCTAAGCTGCCTTCTCCTGCAACATGTGTAATGGCAACCTACAGCTGCCCCATGGCTGCATGCTTTATGCCTTTAAGAAGAAGAAACTGGTAAACCCCAGATAAAAATACCAAGCATGAGGACTTTTATCTCAGCAAAAAGCCAGAACTTTTCCTCAGCTGCTGCCTCCAGTGGTGAGTTTTGATGGAGTAATTTTTCTTCAGCACTCTGGGTAACTGCATTCAACATGTGGGTACCCTCAGTAGTATGGCAGGGAATTAACTCTCTTTTCATTGAGTTTAACTTCCTCACAAGAGTGTTTTTCCTGTGCTGTAGCTCTGATGCCCTTACTCAAGCTGTTTATCTCTGCTGACACTGGAAAAGAAGAAAAATCTCTCGGGTGATGTTTGAACCTATTGTTATGTTCGAGCTGCTGCTGACTGTGGCTGGCACGGATCTGAGCTGAGGTCTGGGGGGGTTGTGCCTCACACCTCGGGGGTGTGGAACTCTGCTCCTGTCAGCAGTGGGACACAGCTTCTGGTCCCCACTCAGGGCTGCTTCTACTTCTGAGTGCTTCTTCTTCCCCTGATATTACTGTGCTTTAAAATAACGAGTAATTAAGAATGGTTGCCTTGAGATAATGATCAGGTATTTGCTGGTGACACGGTGATGATGAAATGATCGATGGCCGTGCTGTTTTTGCATATCTCATGTTAGTGGGGATGTCTCTTTTGAAGCCCTAGGACGTGGGAAGATAATCCCAGAGCCTTTTCTGTAGCTCTCTTCTCCCAGCCCCGTGCCAAACACCAGCTAAAGGCTGTGTGTGCACTGCAGGCTGTTGAGTGCAGCTTCTTTTGAGTGCTTGTTCAGGACTTAGCAGAGCACTGTGAGCAATCACCATCATGTCATCTAAATTGATCAGCATTAACATTAGCTTTTATTGCTCCTGCCTGGGAACAGTCTAATAAAGCAAAGTACTGCTCTTACATTTTATTACTTTTTAGTTTATTCAAACTGTTAGGAGAAATTTAAGGGTCTTTTTTTACTCTACTATTCAGAGACCTGGAGTGACTGTTGGGGTGAAGGGCTTTGTTTGTGGTCTGCAGAGCCCTTTCATTCTTTCTGGGGCAGCTCTATTAATGCTGTCCCAGCTGCTCCTGTACATAACTTGTGAGTCTAGGATCTGGCATTTACCTCTTCCCTGAGTTCTTCCCATGTGTGGCAAGAGCCTTATAGAGCAACTAAATAACCAGATAAAGTTCTCAGCTGGGGCAGTCAGGTGTCTTTTCTTTCCAACCTGTTCTGGATCCTTGTCTCTAGAGAGCTCTGCTCCCTTTCCTCATTGCATCCAGGATGATAAGCCACCTGCCTGACTGGATCAGTGAAATTCGCTTAGCTCTTGCTCAGAGGGATCAATATTTGCCAGGAGAGTATGGATTTCATGTTTATTCTGCCAGCTTGATACAGAAGAGTTTTTTTCCTTGAGGTAATGCTCCAGGGTAACGTGCATCACGAGTTCTCTTGCTGTGCATATGAAGAAACCCAAACCAACTAGTTTTGTACAGGAATAGTATTGTATAACAGCAAAGTAGGAAAGAAATCTTTAACTGCAAAATTAACATCATTGTTTTCCTGAGAAGCAAAAGTCCTACATTCCCCATTGCCTGTTTCTGTTGGTTTAGGAGAGCTCAGACTCTAAGGTAAGGTTTGATTTGTTATTAAGAAGCACTATTCCATTTGTAACTAACCCATAGCCTTTGCTTTTTCTTTTATTATTAGAGAACAGCAAAAAAAGCCTCAAATAGAAATAAGTTACTTTGTTTCTTATGCTGCAGAAAAAATCCCAAACAAACAAAACCCCAAACCCATCAGGGTTAGGAAGATAACACCCCTCTATTATTTTCCTTAGCCAGCTAAAAGCACTTCCTAACCAGTGTGACTTCTCTAAAATTCCCCAAACAGGGCCCAGTTTCCACTCCTCCAAGACCTGACTCTCATTGCCTTTAGTGGGGTGAGTGCAGCCTGGTGTGAGGAAGGACAAGGCCAGGCACTGCAGTGTGCCAAGGCACGGGGGTTTAAAAGGATTCATGTGTCAGCTTTGAACATCCCTCCTGTTTTCTGGGCTCTGCCTCTTCAGCTGTGTGACAGTGCCACCTTTGTATGATGGAGCTGCTGCAGATTCAGGTTTTGAAGACCCCCTCGATTTTTTATATCCAGTTTACCATGCAGTAGCTAAGCTAAGGTTATGTTGGTCATAGAGTGAGCAATTACTTATTTCTCTTTCTCTATAAAGAATGTGCTTTAAAAACCTCTCATGAGCATTTAAAAAGGAATAGCCAAAATTAATCCATGTTTGATTGTGTAGTCCAACAGATAGCATGCCAGTGCTGAGTTTGTAGTAACCCTGTAGTAACCCTGCACACTGCTTAATTGTTACTGGGGGACTGTTTTGACAGCAATGCTTCAGCTGGACATTGAGCCTTTGGATGAACATGCAAATCATCTCAAAATAAGCAAGATATCTTTAGCCAGTGACATTTTCTGCCTATGACATTCCCTGGTTATTAGGTGTTCATTGGCCTAACTTCTTAATTAGGGGTTGTTTTTATGCATTGGAAGTGTCTGGAACATAGGTGAAAAGCAGGGGCACATGAGCCAGATGGAAGAGCTCAGGAATGCCATGCCATCCACAAAGTGTGGGACTGGGAGCAAATTGTGGGAGAAGCACAGTAATGAACATTCAAGGCTTGCATGGTGATGCAGGAAGGGAAGACTCCTAATGGAAAAAGCGATATACTAAGCTGCCAAAGTTAGCTTAAAAGGAGTGATTTTACAATGGCAAATGTGACTGGCACAGCAGAGCAGATTTCCCTCCCTGTGTGGGAGGTTTCCATGCCGTGGTGAGCCCCTGAGCTGTGTGGAGTTACAGTCTGGATACTCTGTGTGGAAGGGTTCCTCCAGCTTGTGAGATGATCTGGAGGAGAGCTGCACTGATGGAAATGTACACTGATTTCTGGGAGTCATAAACCAGCTTGTGAGTGCATGGCTAGGACTTCAGCATGCCTTGACAATAATGAGAGAGACAAACCATGATTCAGCTCTAATTTATGCCACATTAGCAAGTCAGCTGACAGCAGTGGAATTAGTCCTGAATTTTTGTGATATAAAATCTGAACTAAGAATAGTTTGTGCTCTTGGAATTTGGGCTTCCACACTCCATCAATTTGTATCACAAAGACTACATTATTCAGGCACGGGTTGTTTCATATTTAATATCATATTACATATGTCCCTTGATGAACAAAGGACTGTAATGTAATTGGGTTCAACCATCAGGTTAAATCCTCAAGAGAACAGAGTTCAAGCTGTTAATAAATTACTGCAGAATCCTGACATAGAATTGAAGGTTGGGAATTCCATCTGTTGTTTTAATAGAGAGAGAGAGAGAGAATGATTACTTAAATATTTTAGAAAGGCTTGGCTGGGTAATAACCAGAGAGATGAGGTAGGATAGCATTTACAAGTCTGAGCTACTGACTCACTCTGATAGCATTATGAGACAAACATCAGGAAACCACTAAAAAACCTTCAGTTTTTCTTTTCTCAGTCTTTCAAGCTTCCCTAAAAATTCTCCATCCTGGAATAAGACATAGCATTAAAAAATTATGAAGGTGACATGGCCTTAGCTTCATTTCTGGAGGCATTACTGCTGTAAAATTGCAAGGTCTAAACTTGATTTAAGTGCCTCGAGTCTGAAACCTTTTGCTCTGAAGCAGTTTTATTGCATGGTGGTGGAATGTGGGGAACAAATGACTGCCTGCTTTGAAGCTGAGTTGATCAGAGCTGGGTAGAGAAGGGAGGAATAATTGAGCAAGCAGGAACTCGTGGTATAAGACAACAGAAAATACTATTAATTAGAGAACATGTAATTTGGGCATTTTTCTTCTTCTCAGAAGGAACTAAAGCTCAGCAGCGTGGCCTGGGGGCTGGAGGGACAGGGGTTGGGTGGGTCAGCACACCTTGGTGGCCACAAGCAGAGTTCTGCTGCTGCTGGGACCTGGGCAGGCAGCAATGGGCACTGCCCAGCCAGCCTTGCCCCATCAGGACATGCTACCCCCCTTCCTGGGAGGGAGGGTGTCAGGATTTCTTTCAATTAAAACCAAACTCACGTTTCTGGGTCAGAATGTGTAATGGAGGCTTCTTTGCTGAAGTATATTCAAAGAATGAACATTGCGAGGTTTAAAAATACATCACGTTGAATTTTTTGAAAGGCATCACATTTTTGTAACTAGGTCATCTATCCATTAATTCATATCCCTTATTGCTCAGAGATATTAATATAGATATTTTTTCATAGCATTAATCTCCCGTAATATGAATTTTCTTTTTTCGAAAATAAAACCCATGAAGCATTTGCTGGTTCATAAAAGAATACAATAATCTGACAGCCTGATTAGATGTTATTTAATTTGATAATGGTGCACCAGTGGCTAGGGGGAAAATGTTAAATAAACATGGAAGCATTGCTCTATTAAATAACAAATTATCCTCTTGATCTATCCTTAACAGATCTCCCACTTCCTCAGCAGCATTTTTAGGAACAGATTAATGAAATCTGTGGAATAATTTGCATAACCAAATTATAAATGCAATCAAAAACTACTTTTTGTAGTCACAGCAGACATAGGTGAAAAACACAACTGCCTTTGAGTTTTTGCCAAAATGCAGAGGTATCCTATAGCACAAGTTAATGCCCACATCTTGAGCTCCTCATGCCCAAAGGGAATGAACAAGAATGGCAAAAACCCCTCAGGACAGAGGCAGCACTGGGGAGGATTGCTCCATGTGCAAACTGCCCGTGCCTTGCTGCTCAGCCTGGGAGCACAGGGCCCTCCTCCCTGCTGTGCATGTGGAGGTGCTGATACGCCCTGACACCACCTCTGAGTGCCAGGAGGCTGAAAACATTGAACAAAAAGATGAAAAACCTGCTGTTAGTCCTGCCTGTGTGCTGGTTTAGGGAGAGGAAGGCTGGGAAGGAGGAGGGGAATGGAGCAGGGGATGCTGGCACAGGTGTCACACAGGATCTCAAGGAGAAGGATTGCAGCTTGGTGCTGGAGGAGTGAGCTGAAACCAGGAGCTCTGAGAGGTGCCAGGGCAATTTTGGGCTGCTGCAGTAACTTGCAGTCCTTGCAGAGGGAAGTTGCTGCTCCCAGTTGAGCTGGGATTGGTGTTTGCCACCACAGGTGGTGCCAGCCCAGTGCCAAAGTTGTTGGGGAGCCTTTTCCCACAGCCCCAGGGCTCCTCCAGGGAACAGAGCCCGTGTGTCCATGTGCAGAGCTGTGCCTCCACCAGCCCTGCACTGTGTGCATCCTGTGATATCTCTGCAGCAAATTGGATTTGCTTCAGTGGTCTTGCTCCAATTTATGCCTGAACAGAACTGGGCCTTCTACACGCTTTGGGTTCGGATTATTGCTTGTCACAGGCAGCAAAGTCATCTGCTGTTAATTCACAGGAGTGCTGTGGATTGTCTGTGCTCTCATCTTGTCTCTTACTGTCAGAGAAACATCCCCAGCTGAAATGTAGGTACTTACATCGTTCATCTGTCCCTGAAAATAATGTGGTATCCTCAAATATCTAAAAGCTTGACAAAATCTGTTCAGCAGACCCGGAACCAATGGGTTCTTAAGGTGTTTTTCTTTTTTTGAACCATCTAAACTAACATTAAGTTGTCAGGTGGAGGAAGGCTGCCTCTCAGGAGATGAGAGAGAACAGGGAGCTGAACCTTCCCTGGGAATGTTAAAGGGCTGTGGTGGTTCTGGGCAGCAGAAGTCCAAAAGGCTCAGACAGCAGTATTCATTTCAAAGGTGATGTTCCCATGCCATCTGGGATTAATGCATGCTACAGAATGATTCATAAAGCTGCACGGAAATGATGTGAGTTTATCCAGTACCTTTGGCACTCAGCACTATTCATAAAAGTGGAAATGTTCTGTTCCCTTTGAAATAGGGACTTGACAGTGGATAGGATTCCCTGCTTCTTGTTAGCATCTCATCTGAGCTAGGAGTGGACAGGGAACATTTTAATTTCTCCTGTGTCTTGGGGGAAGAGCAGATCAGTCTGTTTCCACATTATCCTGCCTACCAGTGGTCCTAACTATGAAGTTATAAATGATAGTTTTTCTGCTAAAACTGCTCTTGGATGAGTTAAAGATCAACTATGCAAAAGAGTTTGATATTCACTATAGAAAAATGTAGAACACCAGCACTAGAATTCTCCTTGGACTGTACTTAGGCTCTTCAAAACTTCCACAAATGTTACTGAAACAATCAACCCCAAAACAACCCCCAACATTTTAAGGCAAAACAAGCCCTGGGCAAAACTAAGTAGAGTCTCAGCATTCATTATACATTACAGGATGCTTACTCCTATAGCTGCAGGTGATCTAGGTACTCCATAGCAACAACCTTGAAGCATTTTCTAAAAAAATTGTATCATTAAAAAGTAATAGTTGCAGGGACTCTTCAAAAGTAATTTTAATACTTGACAGGTTATTAGAGTTTTGGAAACTGAACTTTATAGTCACTCTCATGACCAAGATTTTTAGCAGAAAACTTTTACTCCAAAAAACCCTATAAAATAATATTCCCCGAGTGAAGGAGTGGGGTTTCTTACAATGGTTTTTCATGCAAGCTCAATCCCAGAAGGAAAAGCTACACCATACCACAGGCAGCTTGGAGCAGCAGAGCTGGGGGGAAATGGCTGCACAGCCTGTTGGTGCACTCAGACCCTGATTAGAAAATTGAATGAGAACCCAAAACTTGTCTGAATTAATAATTTATGCGGAAAGTCCTATTAAAATGAGCAACTCAGCCACGGAGTATTTCTGAGAAATCTCATTTTACAAGTCAAATTAAAAATCCCACTTTACAGGACCACTTCTCTTTAGCATGCAAGTTAAATGGCATTGAGAGCCCTTTGTCAACAGCCTCAGTAAACAGAAGTGGGAGATGAGCCTAACACTTGCATTCAGGACCCAGGGATCCAAAGTCACACACAGCCTGACATGACAGTTTTCTGGTACCTGGTGACAATCCAGAAACTGCCCTCGGGGTAGCTCTGTGATCCTGAGCTGTTTGGTCAGTCATCTGGGATGCAGGAAACCAACTATGACATCTCTGCAGCAGAACAAAAAGAAATGGGGGATCTTCAAAACCTCTCATGAAATAGTTATTTTCTGCTAAACTTGTCTTTCTTCATTTGGAAAGTGTGAATTGCTCTGCTGCTGGGGATTGAACGGAACCTGGCACGGATCCGTGGTATCCACCCTGGTAACTGGGACTGGGGCTGTTCCTTGTGCATTAGTCCAGGCTTAGGAGGATGATGTGGGCACTCAGCACAGGTAATTGTGTGTGTGCAGAACAGCAAAGCTGTGGTCAGCTCGTTGCACTGGCACGTGTTTGGTGTTAGTACAGGTGAAGGGATTCCAAATCAAGTGAACACACCTGAGAGCCAGAAACAGGATCCTGGTGCTGGGCTGGAAGATGGCCTCACGTAACACTCATGTTACTGAGGGAAAGAAAAGTTTTTCTCCCCAAAATGTAGATGTCAGGGAAGCAACTGCTGGAGCTGTATTGCTTCTGAAAGCACTGGGAGTGCAAAACCTCAGTGGTGGTGGCTCTGGTCTTGAGGGCTGCCTCTGGCTAAGGTGAGTGGGAAAAACTCATCTGGAGCTGGTTTCTGTGATGGAGGAAATGGGGCCACCTTCCTTTCAGACTTAACTTCTGCTCTGTTCACTTGAATACATCTCTTGCTGTGGCATTAGCATGCTGGGCAGCCGGGTAGGGATGTGAGCACAGATTTTAAGGGTATTGAATATGTACAGAACAGAGCAGCTGCAGCGAGCAATGCCAGAGCTCAGGCCACCAGGCAGTGACCCAGAGCATCTGCTCAGTGCCTCCCCTGAGCACCAGTGCTGTGCTCTAGCAGCTCTCTGGTACTGGGAACAAATGGCCCTTTTCACTGACCGAGGGGCTGATGCTTCTGGAAAGCCCTGTGTGGCCTGGGGGTGGCTGCAGTGACCCGACACAGGTCTGATAGGAATGTTTGTGTCAGTATCTGACCCTGCTCCTCGGTGCAGATGCTCTCCCTGTGCTTGCACATCCTGCTTGGGAAATGAATTCAGTGTCTGTGTGGTGGAAGCAAAGGTCTGAGAGCACTGAAATGAGAATGAAGGCTGTAGCACCTCCTCAAAGTGAGCGTGCCAAATGGACTCTTAATCCCTAAAATAACCGGTTTAGCAGAACACAAAATAAGGTGCTCCTGAAACAGAAGTTCAGCTGTTGCATCAGAAAATTATCCTTTGCATGTTTTTTAAAGAAATCTCCATCTACTGGGCCTTGTCTCTTGAGCCTGCACTTCTCAGTAGCTGAGTTATGGTGCCTTCTAGCTCCTCTGGAAAACTCTCCCTCACCTCAGAGGTGGAGCTGCTGGAGTGGCCACTGGCCAGAGGTGATCCTGCTCTTCCTCTTCTGCCAGCTCTGGAAATTGCCTCACCATCTGTGGGGCTTGTTCAGAGCACTGAATTGGCAGAAAACTACCTCAGGGAGCTTTTAAAAGGTTCTTCCAGATGAGCATGTTCATTTGCTACAAGGAAAGGTGTAATTTCCCTGTCCCTTGACACTGTCCTGTCTGACCAGGACGTGGGTGCCAGCACAGCAGAGACTGTACAAGAGCTCATCAAAAATCACCCTTTTCTCAGACTAAAATTGGACTCCTTCCTGAAGCAGCCCATAAGGATGGTGGACTGTGATACATGCACTGGTGTGATGAAAATCCTTGAGAATGAAAGCTGAAATCCTGGCATCATTAAAATCAGTGGGAAAATGTGCTGAATGCCATTAAGGTCTTTTAGCATAAGAAGTTGGGGTATCCATTAACCCATCAGGCTCTTCATATCTTCAATTGTTATAACTTAAGAGCAATTTGCTGGTGCAAGTTTTTATTTTGTTTTCTGGTAACTTAGAAAAATATCAAGCTCTGTATAGTAGGTTGATGCTTCCCCCCCACCTTCCTCTTTGATCTTAGGAGAAAGCAAATATTGCAATTGGTTTTCCCTGGCCCATGACAAAAGGAGGTGCTCTCTCAGCCAGGCACACTCTAAAAGTGAAAGATCAAGACTTAGAGAGAAATGGTAAGAGCATGTAGTTATCAAATAATGCAGAAGTCTGCATCTCTGAATTAATCATTATAAACCTGGATGTTCTTGCAAACCACCACTTTTCCCAAAGTCAGAAGAGAGCTTGTCCCTTGTTTTCCTGTTAGACCATGGGATATTCACATGCCACGTGAAGTTTAGGTTTGCCTGTGTTGCAGCTTGAGGCCATGAAGAAAACATGGTGTTTCTGGTTTTTTGAGTTTAAAAATCTCAAGCTGCACTCTTCCTGCTGGATGGGCTGGAGTGCTATAGAACCAAAGGCACTCTAGTTTCAGCTTCATGGAGCCTGTGGTGACACTGCAAATGCAAAAACCTTTTGCAGGATTTGAAATGCAGATTATATTGGTATTATATAGGACATTGGGGACATAGGAGTCATTTGGCATTGACTTCATACTGGCATATTTATATTCACATTTTTCTATTTATGATCATTTAGGAACAGGATCAGGAAATGGATATCGAAGCATTACTTGGCAAAAGCAAAGACGACTGAAACAGATGACGTGATCTTTAGAGTAATTTTGTACAACTGGGGAAAGAGAGGAGTAAAGGAGAAAACCAGTTTACATGTCAGCTCTGTGAACTTCAGAATAGAAAGGCCAGAAACTACAGTGAGAAACGATCTGAAACAGTCAGCAGCATTGTTTTATTGTGAGAAATGATGATGATAAACTTGGCTACAAAGACAGTGAGAAATTTTGTGGTGTAAAAGATCACAGTCCAGAGTTACCAGGTTCACGGGACTGAAATCAGAACTGAAACTGGATGCCAGCAGAATCAGACACTTTGGCTCCACAGAAGAAAACTGGGCAAGAATAAAGATTTTTTCATCCAAATGCCATGGCTCCAGTCCCTGACTCTGAGAAAAACATGCAGAAGAGCTTGGTTATTGTTTTCCCTGAAGATGTCTTGTACAACTTGATAAAGCACAATAAATTGCTTTTACTTATTAGGGTGTTTAGAATACAGCAAAGTTCGAGGCTGAAGATAGGAGCACAGGCTGCAGGTTTGGAGTGACCTTTTCAGTCGCTGTTTTCTGCCCTCACCCAAGAAGCTGCACTGTCATTATCCTTTCATAATTCACTTCTCTGAAGAACCTTATTTCCTCTTTAAAATCTTCATGAAGGTTACTTTTTTTGGCCCAGTTCCTTGAGCTGTTGCTATTATAACTTAAGCTAAAAACTTTTGGTAGCAGCAGCTTCGAGGACAGTTGGGAAATTGGATCAGCACCCTCCCAGCCTTGGTTTTCCTGAGCTCTTGTTTCTTTCTACCAGAAACCTCATCTGGCATGAGAATCTCTTGTTTCCTCTATTCTTTGTTGGCTTTACCAGTTTGTATCATTGTTCTTACTCCTAAAATGCCTTTGGAACTGGTTATCCTGTGGCTACTTCTGAAGTCTTCTCCCTACAGTTTTCCTCACTTATCAATTCCAGATAGTTTTTACAAATTTTGTTTAAGAAAATTCCAAGACTCTAGTGTTAATATTCTGGATGGCTTTGGGAAATTTTTTCACTTAGTTTCCCTTCCTTAAAATTTGCTCTTATGAAATAAAAATCACAGTTAGAGACCAACATTTGTTTCTTCTTCCATTTAACTAAACTTAAGCAATTTAAGATAACTTAATTAAAACTTATTTTGCACGTGCAACTCTCTTATAGCGTGATCTCTAAAAGTCTAATACAACCTTTCTTGTTAGTTTGATAATTATTTAATAAAGAAATCTCCTAGTTGCCATGTTCAAGAATAACTTTGTCACATCATTGGTAGAAAACACTGTGAGCAAAATTAAGATTGCTCATTATAGAATTCTTGTTAGTGTTCAGCTTCCTAATATGAGTAGGTTTCAGTAGTAGGTTATTGGTCTTAGCAGAACCTCTTCTCATGTTTCTTCCACATTTTGAAAAGTTTTATATCTTTAACTATGCTGGCATTGCTTTTCTCAGTATAGTTTATTACATCATTAATAAATAATTCTACCTCCCTGTAATAGGTTCCTTACACACCTTTTGTTTGTTAATGCCAGCCACAGGTGCCTGCACTGGGATTGGGGTGAGGTTCCCTTGGTTTTGAGTGCCTGTATAACATCTTCAGCCAAGCATCAGCAAGTTTCTCTTCATTTTTCTGTTCAAATTTCTTGTATTACACGAGACAGTAAGGGCAGGCATTCATTTTCAACTACATTGAAGCTTTATGTATAAATCTGGATGTTTAATGTCCATAGAACAGGTAAAGCAGATTGCCACAGGCCCAGAACTTTATATTCTTGTGTGTCTGTGCCCTGACTCCCTGAGTGCAGCGTGGTTATAAATGTGCAGGAGTTCCAGCCTGCTATCATCTGAGGTGCCCTCAAAACAAGCAAATATTTATGTCATAATTAACTATTATACAATTGCTATTTGACTGCCTTTTTAAGAAAACCCAGTAAACAACAAGGAGATTACAGAAGGATGGTTTGTTCCCTAAGATCTGTTGAACTGGAAGAAACTTTTTTAGAAATAAGCAACTGACCAAGAGAGTGTTTGACCTGAAATGCTGGGGCAGCAATGTCAGTGCTGTGCTCTGAGGTTGCTCATGCTAAGCAATGGGTTATTTAATCTTCCAGTTTTTTAGCTCTCTGCCCAGGAGATAGAGAACCACATTTAGATTTCTCATCATGGTAGCTTGTTGGAACTAATTTCTGCAGGCTGCTGAATTTGGCAGATGAGGATCTTCATAAATCAGACAATCTAGATGTGAATTGCAATCTGGACTCCTCCTTTGGGACCCCTTTGGAAGGCAAGTACATTGAGACGTTTTCTCTTGGATTACTGTACAGCAAAACTGCTACAGAAATACTAGCCAGTTTAAATCTTTTAGCCTTTTCAATATGCCCTGTCTCTTACAGAGCCTATTATTCCTGACAAGATGATCAGAAAGCTGTGTTTTGAAGTGTGGACTGTTCCTCACCACAGTTGTTCAGGACTTTTCCTGCCTTGCTCATGTGATCTTGTGCCCAGAGGCCGGCTGCGGTTTCAAAGTGGATTTGCTGTGCAGCCGTAGAAATCTCTTGGAAAATAGGTAATCTGATATATTAGTTTATACCAAACCATGAAGACTATTATTCATGCTGTTCCTGGTCTTCATCATCGTGCCTGTCAGCCTGACATCCCTTCTAATCAGCTGGGTAGACAGGGTTTAAAGCCTCAGGCGTGGATATGAAGCGGAGAAAGAAGCAGCACTCCAAGGCTGCCAGGCAAAAGGAGCCTTCTCTTGTCAATGGGGACAAAAAGAGAAGGATGGAGGTCACATTGAGGGGTTTTTTATTTTGTTGTGGGGTTGGGTGTGTGTGTTGATTTTTTTTATTTTATTTTTTTTACGGGGAGGGTGGGTCAGAAAGGCAACGGTGCTGCCTTTGCCTGTGTTTGATTTGGCTCAAGAAAATACTGCAGACCTGTAATGCACCTCTGTGTCCTAAACTGCACCAGCAAGCTGAGAAACTGCACCAGCAAACTGAGACAGCACTAAACCTGACCCTGGGGACTGCTCCTGGGGCAGTGCTGTCACCCAGGCCCATTGCTTAGAAATGCTTTTAGCAAGTGTGATTAATGCAGCCAATCTCTTGATGATCTGAGCTCTGTGGATTCTTTTTTGTCAAGTTTTGCTAACCACAAAATCTGCCAGTCACCACCAAAGCGTGCTAAATACTTTGAAAGAGAGAGAAATATCTCCCAGATTAGAAAGGTAAGATTTTAAATATGCAGCTGTCTAGATAATTGGGAGTACTGGAAATGTTCCTGAAAATACTTATGCATATACTTAACCTTAAGCATACACATAATTCTATTAACTTCAGTGGGACTAAATATATTTCTAAAGTGAACCACCTGTGTGTTTGAGAAGACAAAGCCATTAAACTCTGCATGCAGAATTTGATCCTGTGGCTAAGTCCTTGTGTATCATGCTGTAAATTTACCCTGAAGCTTGCCATAAAGTCAGTGCTTTTAAAGAGTATATTTGAAGTGCTCCAGTAGAGTCTCAAGGCAGTTATAATAGTGTGTATTTGATTTACAGCATGCCATTGAATTAGAAGGGTATTTGAAAGAGGATTTATGTTAAAATAATGTAGACAGTGATTTAGAGCATGGATTGTGGCCATAAGTATGGGCAAAACAGAAGAGTTTATTGCAGCAAACAGCTCATTGCCTTCTGGGGAAAAACACTGAAGTAGAAAATTTGGAGATTGTCATCTTGGCTAAGTATATCTGTTAACTAAAAATACTGGTCAACACTTTTCAAAGTACAGAGGACTTTCAACAACATTTTGTGTAACCAGCACTGGATAGAATTATCAATGAGCTGGAACAGTGATTTGGAAAGGAGAACCATGGAATCAATAAACTAGCTGGGACAACAAATCCAAGAAATATACATTTCTTGGAAAATGACAAAGCATTTTGGCAGTAATTGCAACAAAAGAAAGTTGATCTGAGCATTCTGCCAAATTCCTCAATGATACTGAGATGGCTCCTGAACAGACACATGCCTTGACCTGATTAGTAAACATTTGGGTTTTATACAAAAATTTAGAAATTAAATCTTAAAATAATCATTTCAAATCTTTTTTTTATAACTCACCCGATTGCTCTCAGTATTGTTTTCCTAATTTCTTATTGGAAGCTTAAAATGCAAGGCCAAAATATCAGCTGGCATAAATAACCTGACTTTTGTGAAGATGGGCTGGTATGAATGATATGGGGTTTAATCTGTCTCCTTCAACATGTCTACTCCATGCCTTTAATTGCAGACTGTTATTTCAGATTTAAGTGGATTTTAAGATACACGAGGCTGCTGTGAAAAATGAAAACTTATTTTCAACACAACGCTGAGCTTAGATGCATTTGTGAAGCGAAAACGATGAGAGCCCCCTGGGTGTGAAGTTGCAGGGGGGGGACAGGCAAAGACCACAGTGACTCATTTGGTGAAACAGAGCATCTGAGCAGGGACAGAACTCTTCCTGTGCAACTTTTTGTTGCACTTTGAACACGTGTGCAACTTTTTGTTGGAGTCCAGAATGCAGAGAATATTCCTCTGCATGTTTGACAGGATCCAAACCCTCTGAAAAATACTGGTCTTAACCTCTGTCCATGGAAAGGGCTTCCCAGGCTTTGGGATGAGACAGGATTTTCAGGAATGTCAATTAGAGAGCAGCATAATATGTAATTTATCACAGGGTGAGAAATGGAGATTTTTGGGTTTGTTAGAATGGTAAGGAGATGGAGACAAGCTGGAGGATCCTTGTGGTTTTTGGGTTTCTTCCTCCTCCTTCATCTCCTCCATATTCTGCAGTGCTGGTGGCACAGGGTGATTGGTTGGAATTTGCCACAGTGCAGTGTTACATGAATAGAAGTTTAGTCAGTAATTGGTAGAAAAGTAGAAATAATGTACATTGTTGGTGATAATTGGGTGAATTATCTTTAAGAGAACCTTGATTCTGTGTGTTTGAGGCTCTTTGGTGCCTTTTCTCCCTCATGCCAGGCTGGTGTGCAGAACTTATAGATAAGGAAAGAATAAACAACATGGAGAACAAATACAGCCAGAGTCCAGCTCATTTTTTTTAACCTAAACGAAGACTTAAAAGACGAACCTCCCCTATCAGGAGAGGGTTATGTGGGAGTAAACAACTCTTACAAATTTTTGGGCTGGATTCCTTTCTATTATTCTGATACAAGCAGCTGATTAGGGGGTTACCAAGCCTATCAGTTGAATTCTCAGGTTCTGGTTTTGACTTTTTTTGTTGGTTTTTTTTGTTTGCTTTGTTTTGTTTTTTTGTAATGCTAACACTTGGAAAACAAACCAGCAATGATCCTCCATGGGCTGCAGTTCCCTGCTGAGAGAATCTGGTCAGGCCGCTTCACCCATGAAAAAGATCATATTCATTCCTACAGCCTGAATCCCTAAAACCTTCCTGGATTCACTGGGAGAGGCAGCATTGATTTCTGTACCAACAACCTCTTGGGTGAAGTTACTCCCCAGGACTGGAAGGATAAAAACTGATCCGGGACAAATGCCCAGGACAGAAAGGTCCATGCAGGGAAACGATGCATGAAATATTAAGAGGGAGGTGTTTGGCAGCTTCATTAGGAGGCCAGGGGAAGAAAGGATGAAGGCAACTGTGTCTTGGAAACTTGACAAAGAGATCTTTGTGTTCCCCTCTCTCGTTTGGTTTAACATGGTCACACTCCCCTCTCTTCCCGGAAAATGCCCTCGGCCCCAGCAGAGGAGCCTGTGTTTGTGTTTGGGTGGATGTGCAGGTCTCCCTGCATCCCCTGCCCCTGACACACTGAATCAGGCTCCTGCTGGATCCACATGGATTCACACAAACTATGGCAGTGGGCAGAGGGAGCTCTCCTGCTCTTGTTTCAGGCTGGCTGTATATTCAGCCAGACTTTTCAAGATCAATTATTCTCAATTTTGAGTTTATATACAAGCTGGTGAATGAAAGGTTTGCAAAACTTGAATGATTTTCTTTTTTTAAAATGGGAAAACACAACTTTATCCCAGTGCTCAAGGGACGATGTGTGTCTCATCCAATATGGAGACAGTGTATGGAGCTCATAAATAAGGGGCAGCAGAGCTCCTCAGAAATAGCAGAAATAGTGCTGGAAATTGAAGAAAATTAACTCTCTGCAAGAAGAAGAAACCTGAAAACATAATGTGGAAGAAGAAAGTAGTCCGAAGAAAATAATTTTGATGATATTTGGGGAAATAGAATAGACAAGGTTGAATATTGTCAGATCACGATTCCTTTTGTGGACATGAGAATTTGAAAATTTCAAGAACATTTAGTAACATAAACTTATTACCCTGAAAGTGGTTGCAGAGGATATTAAGAAAATGTTCTTTGAAACACAGAATGCTAGTTAACAGTCTCAATATACTTTATTAGCATTATAGACAGAAAAAAAATATAAATTGCAAGTATTTCTCATACACAGATGAATAGGCAGTGAAATCTAAAGAGGGAGAAATCTAAGGACAAAGCAAACTCTAAAAAAAAATATAAAATCTAAGGACAGAGAAAACCATTTTTAAGGCAAATTTATGATAACGCATTGAAGATATTTTTCTACTTCTGTTGAAGCAGAAGTAGGAAACAGCATTGCTGCTGCTCTTCACAGAAAAGCATCCTGCTTCATACAGAAACAAGAAAATGCAACTC
This sequence comes from Cinnycerthia olivascens, assembly GCA_035048155.1. NCBI lineage: Eukaryota > Metazoa > Chordata > Aves > Passeriformes > Certhiidae > Cinnycerthia > Cinnycerthia olivascens. The sequence continues at coordinate 22,428,354 of JAWWMU010000005.1, forward strand.
TTTTTGTTGGAATGCTTGAAGAAATTTCCCACCACTGGTACTCCTCCTTTAGGCCCCTTTGTCCCTTTCTCAGGCACCTGTTAGCTCCTTTCTGCTCCTGCAGAGGTAAATCCCCTGGGTTAGGGGATGACAGCAAAGGAAGCAGGGCAGCACAGTGACCTCGCAGTGCTTTCCCAGCTGTTCAGGATCCTATTTGCCCTGCAATCCAGCTGCAGGACAGATGTTTCCAATATCACTTCTCTGAAAGCTCTGAGGAGATTGCAGATTTCAGTTTTATGCAATCAAGAGAAGTTTTCTCTGTTGGCAGACATTTTCATGGTCTGCTTCTAGAAATGCTTTCTCTGGGATGCATAACTGAACAGTCACCAGGAAACAGGGATCCCCTGCTTGTCCCCAGTTAATGCACCTGGGCTTAGCCCTCGGTTTTAGAGTGCAGGATGAGTTTAGCAAGAGAAGGAACTGCCATATTCAGCAATTCTTTTGAGTGATACAGATCTCCTGTGCAGCTGGACACAGCAGCTGGGCTGCAGGGATGCTGGTTTGCTGCTTGCATTAAAGGTGCTCTCTGCTGATTCTTCTGTTGCAGGTGTTTGGTTTGAGAAGTGCAGTGAGGCTGCTCTCCTTTGTTTCTGAATGAGTCCAAACCAAAACAGGTAAGACAAACATCTTTACTGGCAGTGGATGACTGTCCCTCTGCCATACGTGTGATGAAAGAAGATTTATGTCACAGGTAAAGCCCAGATTTGTTGAAAATATTGGTTGCTTTCCTTAGCAGCCCAGAAATCATCTTGCAGTAAAACACAGTATGTTATTACTTCTCTGTGTCACTGCTGTTACAAGTGGATGACTGCATGATGAGAAATTGAAATTTTTCAGTGATAGCATTTAACAGAAGCAGTCTCAGGAAAACAGCAGAGGCAATTGCAAGCATTTGGGTAAGTGCATGGGCACTGCAGTTAGATTATTTCCAGAATCCCTTACTGTAGCCATCATAAAAACAACCTCTGAGATGTGAGATTGATAACACACTCCGTACTGTACATGATTTTCACTCAGTCTGTAGATCACAGAAGTGAAAATAAGTTGCATCACATAAGAATCACAGTATATCATGTCTCCAGGCTAAACTAGAAGTCTTTTAAAAGCAGTTCAAAACAAGTTTTATTAACTAATGCCTGGAAATACCCTATAGTTTTGCTGTGGAAAGGAGTTCTTTCTTTTCCCTCTCTCTCTCTCTCTCTCTTTTTTTAATTTAAGTTTACTGAATGCTTGATTATACCTAATTGTCATCCCAAGCTTATACATTGAAGAAACAAACTCCTTTTGCAAGATTCTGACTGTATTTTGTAACACATTAGAGGAACTCTCATATGGACTCCATCTCCTGAGTCTGCTGGTGCCTGACATATGTTCTGTGAAAAAGAAAAATGACATATTGTTCTCTAAAACTATTCCCCGTGTCTCCCCATTTGCCAAGTTTACTATACATTATGTGAGGGAAAAAAATGTCCAGAATATTTCAGGAAAAGTGGAACAAACAATTGCAGTTGATTGTGACAGCAATGAATATACTTGTAAGTGTAAAAGCTGGTATCAGTAATGTTCTTTAAGCTCTTTGAAATGCTTTCGCTTATTGGCATATTTCAGATTGCCTGGTTTGTACTCTGTAGAACAGGCCCAGCCCTGTTTTATGTGTTTATACATATAAATTGAGTGTTATTAAGCAATACTAGACTAGGTGTGATGAGCAAACTATGAATGACAGATAACAGCTTTCAAAATGCTTTTTAAAATGCATATCAATGATGCTTTGCCATAGAAGCCTGTACACAAAATACCACATTTAACATTTAACGTTAAGAAACTTTAACTCCTAAGAAACTTAGAAGATAATAGAGCAGAAAGAACATGTCCTTGGACTAGTTTATAGAGTGCAATTACATTTTAATGTGTAAAGGGTTCTTGAATGAGGAAATTTAGCTTTGTTTTCTCCAGAGATTGCAAGAGAAATTAAAAAAAAAAAAAAAATTGACCCTTGGAAATGAGGATTTCCAGACCCTTATATTTCAATACAGTCCCTCAGATCTCATGTGCTACTCCTGATACTGTTTGGATAGAAACATGCAGAGATTAACTACTTCAAGAAGTGGAGGTGATAAGGATGTAGTGATCTTCTCCTTCTTTAGGGTCAACACCAAATTCAGGGCTTAAGGTCCTTGCTTGGTGTCTTGAGGTCTTAGGCTCAGTCCCATCATGTCCACCCACGTTGTCTGGCTGACTGCAGCTCACCACAGCTCTAAGATGCATTTCCCACTCGTGCTGCAGTGTGCTTGATGAGGTTTCTCTTTGGTACCACCCTTGTTCACAGGGATATTTGGAGTCTAAACGTGTTGTGGGCATGAAGACGAATTTTTGTTGAGTGCTTCTTTATCACAGGCCCTGGCACTCACAGAGAATTTCAAATGACCTGTCCACTAGAAAGGTGACAGGATCATGCACAACCAACCCAGGAGGTTTTTGAAGCGTGCTGAGGACATTTTGTTGTAGCAGGTGATGACTGAACTGATTGCTGGACTCATTACACACAAAGAAGGAAGATCTGGTTGAAAAGGTGAAGGTCAAGGGCTGCCTTGGCTGCAGTGACCATGAGACTTGGCAAAGACAGACTCAGAGGAATAAGGGGCCCAGCAGAGAGAGTCAGTCTTCAAGGACAACCTCCTGAGGGCAGGAGGGTAGTTTATATGGAATATATATGCAATATATGGAAAGTAAAGCAAGAGTAACAGAGGAGAAGCGTGGGTGGAGAGGAGACTCCTGACCCTGATGCACACAGGGAACACATTGGATTTGGAAGCAGAGATGGCAGCCCAGAAGGTATCCAGAGACATTCCTTGAGCATGTAGAGGAAGAACTGCAAAATCCAAAGCTCGAGCTGAGTTGAAAATAGCAAATGATGTAAAGGGTATGAAGGGGCTTCTTGTGCTTAAATGTCTGGAAAGAGTGGCCAGTGTCAGCCCCGGCCCAGTGACCACACAGCAAGGCTGGAATGATGAGGCAGGTTCAAGGTCAAGCCAGGAAATCAAGCCAGCAGGTCAGGATCAGGGAGGTGGGAGATGGGCACTGACACAGCTGCAGCACAGCTGCAGTGTCGCTCAGGCAAAGGCCAAGTGCAAGAGCCTCAGCTTGAAAGCAGCTCCCAAGGGATGGAGAGGCAGACAGGCCTTTGCTGAGGTTGTCTCTAGCTTTATTCCCAACAAATAGCTCAGATCAGCAAAAAGGCTGACCTTGAACTCAGTCAAATAAACTCCTGAACCATCTAAAATCCTGGCAGGGGGAGTTGAATCGGGGCCTTGATGGGGATTTGCTGTGCAGAAATCAGTTTTGCAGAATAAAACCTCGGGGACCTGGTGGATGAGGAGCTGCCTGAGAGTCTCTCTGCTCTTGTGGCAAAAGGAGACTGACAGCACCCCAAGCTCTGTGAGCAAAAGGCCAGGCAGGCTCTGAAGGGGAGGTTTTAGTCCCGCTGTTTGTTTACTCTGCCCCATTTCAGGCTCCCCATCACAAGAAAATGAAACGCTGTGGGCTGCCAGGATATTGTGTGGCTGGAGTTTCTGGGAGAGGGGAGAGCTGTGCTTGTTCAGCCCTAAGGAGAGGTGGCTTCAGGGACAATGCCCCTGGTGTATGCAGCTATTGAGGGGAGTGAGGAGAAGATGGAGCCCAACTTTACCCAGAGGTGCACAAAGGCAGTAAAGATGTGTTGAAGCATGAGAAATTTTGACCCGACACAGTAATTTTCTGTTTTGCTGAAAGGGTGGTGGAACACTGGATGGAGCAGGACGCCCAGGGAGGCTGCAGCACCCCTCACCCTTGGAGATGCTCCAAACCAGCCTGCACGAGGCCCCAAGCAGCCAGCTCTGAGCAGGGACCAAGAGGGGAGAGGACCATCCCACAGTGGGATTTCACATGGCAGCAAGGTGCTTTGGTGTGGTGTTAAAATGCAAGTCTGAGGACAGAGGTTTGTACTTAGCAACAATTCTAGTTCTCAGGAACACGTACACATCATTCTGCTCCAACATCTGCTAATAATAGAGTATGAAGCAATACGACTTTCTGATGGAACTGTTGAGAAGAGGAACAGATGGAAAATTCTGCGCAAAGTAAGTCATATCAATATGATTTAATTTTTGTGTTTGCCTGGGACTCTGACAACAAAATGGCCTGATTCTGTGGCAGAGGTACAGCAACATTTGAGAACTGCTAAAAACCCTGTTCCCTTCAGCACCACTGAGGAGCAAAGCCCTGGAATAAAACAGTGAGGTGGCTCCACAGGCTGGCTGCTGTCATCTTTCTGAACTCTCTCAGGTACAACCTCTCAAATGCCAAACAGTGTGGTGTCCCTGCCACTCTTCTGCTCTTAAACTGAATCTACAGCTCCATGGGTTAGGGTAGCAGCAGGACTAACCCCACTAAATAAAGCCATCAGCTGTGTTAATGCAGTAGGGCTGTGCTGTCCCAAGCACAGCCCACTGGCCTTTCTTTTCTGGAGGTGGCACTTCCTTCTTCTGGTCTCATTTTGCCTAGTTATGAAACCCAAGAATTTCTTCAGTAGCATACTAATAAATGTGGAAGTTTATTGTATTAGTTAATGTCTGGGATTACACTCCCATCTGTTATGCTTAGAACCTTCCCATCCTCTTTGTGTCTTTGGTATCTGATGCCAAAATTTGCCAAAAATGGCAAATGCACATAGGGACCTTAATCCACCTGCCTGAAGTATTTGTAGCCAATTAGCACGATGGCAACTGGGTCTGTTGTCCTTACACCTCTGAATGAAGAAACCTGCAGAAGGTGTATTTTATATTTCAGTGGTTTACATGTGATCCAGTTGCATAAGAAAGTGCTCAAACAAACAGCAGTGTAGGAAGTCTTCCTTAAATGCCTGCCCTATACCTACATTAGGAATCACACACTACACAGCTTTTCACTTACAGAAAAAAAAAAATTTGATAGAGGGAATTTACTCATCCCTAATAAGAAAGGTTGGTATTGCTGAACTACCTTATGGAATTAATTATGAGCAAAGCACCCCCAACAAAACACAAGGACAAATCACTGGCCAAAGAACCTGGCACTGGGGGCTCCCCATTATGTCAGTTAAAACATCAGAACATAAAACATAAAACATGAGAAGAGTTAGGGATATTCTGCAGGATCTTTTGATGGAGGAAACCATACAGTGATTTTTAATCTTTTATTGCAAGTAAATATAAAAATACACTGTCTCTATTGGCTGTTTGTAAATTATATGCTTTCTGTAGAGCTGAGATATTTTTAATAATAAATTTTCATATAAAACATCTATCAGTATATACTCCTTTATATGTATGCTAGTGCATAAATAAGACCTTAATCCATGGCAAGTAAATAGCTGGAAACTGTTCTTTTAATATTTAGGATTCCTTGATTTACTGCTTTAAATTTTTTGGTAGACACAGCAGTTTCTAAAGCAGCCTAGAGACTTTTAACACATCTTCCTTTTAATGAAGTTCGCTTCCTAATTTTATGTACCTTTGGCCTTACCACAATAAGCCCACATTCAGAAGATCACAAGAGTATGAAATTTTTATGTCTGATAACAAAAATCAGTTTCATACTGCTTTGAATAGAACTTTTTAAAAAAGTTCCATCGCAGTTTTAATGAATACCAGATTCATCAGGTAGCCTGCAACCTGCACCATTTAAAATATACATTTGAGAAGTCTGAGGAGTATATTCTTGCCTAAAGAGAAGAACTGAATTTATTCAGCAAGAAAGTGTTCAATCTGGTAAGAAACTTTTACTTGCAAATGACTTGAGTGAGTGATTTCCTTCTCCTGAATCCATGCATATTGAAAGATGCTGCCTGACCGTGCTGCTACACAAAAAAATTCTTCCTTAAGCAAACTGTCTGCTGGGCTGAAAAAATCTCCACAATAATCACTGAGTGTGGGCAAGAATTGGGTATATTTCCTTAATAGTGCCATAAATGTTTCTCGAAACTTTCTTGGAGTTTTTTTTGTTTTTTTTTCCCTATGCAAAGGAAAGAACGGCTCCTTTCTTTTTTCTCTTTCGTTTCTTTGACGTTCCTGACAGGGAGGTTGGCTGCAAGGTGTCTGATTCACACCTAAACTGGAACTGGGCAAAGACCACCCCTTGTTTTCAAACACTCCTGTGAATAATCAGCATCCACTGGAAAGCACTTGATATCTGTTGGCTGAAGGCTGGATTTGGGTGGTTTATTGTACTGTTAGATTCCACCAGCTTTCAAGTCTGAATAAATTGGAAATCCACCCAAATTTTCTAAATTCTAAATTTCTAAAATTTCTAATTTTTTTAAATTCTATGAATTGAAGTTAATATGCATAGACATATTTCTTATGTTTAATTCCTAAATTAATTTGCATCTAAACAACTGATAAAGCATCCAGACTGCATAGGTAAAGCAAATGTCTGGTTGAACTTTACAAAGGCTTGTAAATATTTGCTACATGCATACTTCACATCTTCTGTAGATTGTGATGCAAATCTATCTATCAAACAAAAGATATTATGGATCAGACTGCAAAGATTTGCAAATACTACCAGTAACCCAAATGCTGAGCTAATACAGCCATATCATAAACATTTAAATTTTTGAGTGTCTTATCTCTCAAAGCTCTGTAGTTATGTTCATAAAAGGCTCCCCATCTCCTCTGTTAAACTTGTAATTAAAGCTGACCTGATGATGAAGACCTGCTATCTCAGTCTTGTTGTGAGCACACATTGATTAGAAAGCCAGGGAATCCTCATTTCCACCCAAGCAATGACCTCTGCCAAGGACTCCACGGATTAATTAATGAGTGTGTTTACCTGGGTGTGTGAGTTTGGGCAGATTGGCCTCTGCACATGGCCTGGCTGCAAGGACAATGGCAGCTGCTGGAATGCAGCATCCCTGAACCTTAACAACAGCAATGCAGCACAAGCATCACGTGAAAGTCCTTACCCAGCCACGGCAAGGTGGCACTTTTGGTCATGTCCACCTTAAACCATCATCTGCTCTTAAGCAAGAAAAATCAGAGCACTTCACAGCACAATTTTGAATAAATGACACTGAAAGGTTAAAAAATATGTTTATATGATCATGCAAGGAGTCAATAAAAATGTGGAATACTTGTAGATATGTATATTCTATGTAATAACAGGCTTCTTGAAGGAGATCCTTTTCAAATCTTGAAAGAGAGTATCTTTGAAGAAACTGAATGATGAAATCTCATAACGTAGGTATGTGGTGGTTTTTTTAAAGTACTGTATTTTGTCTTTAAGTATTGTCTCATGACAGTATTATGGCTAAGAAGTTTAACAGTGAAATTGATGTTTGTGAATTTGATAGTTTGGAAAACTTTCCATAGGGGAGATGACACAGTCACTCATTTACAACTTGGGACGGGTGTGTGTAAGATTCAAACAAGGTGATAAAAACCCCAAACCTCCAACCCCATTAAAATGGGGCTGAGAGCAAACTCTCATTGTGAGAGATGCTTTTCCAGTCTGCGAGGTGTGACAAAGTGATTATGTTGTTAGGAGATGTACTGACAGCTGCTGAGATAACATAAACCTACCGTAATTATTTGAAGGAACAAGTACTAAAACAGACCCAAGTACACTCAGGGGTGAGTCAAGAAGTAATTCTTGGCACAAGGTATAAACTGCAGATCATATCAAAGCATTCTAAAAAATATTTATTATGGCCATAGAGTGAGAAATGTCATTGTTTTTGATTTTGCCATTTTTGACAAACCCATTGGTGTTCCCAGGAGAGAACATCTCTTTCAGCAAGCTCTGCTAACAATGTTCTGAAGGAAATCCCTTTATGGGCTTCAGCAGCACTTAAGAGTAAGATCACTTTATTAGTAGTGTGCTTTACTATTAAATTAATTGTACCTGGCTAGTGAGGAATTCTGTGATACTCAAGATTCCTTAATTGACATTATGTATGCTCCAGCTTACGGTGATGATGAGCGTTCTCTGCCTCTTGAAGCCTTGCTGGAGTTATTTGAGGTGGGAGATTTAGATCTGTACAAGTTGGATTCAGTCAGTGATCCCTAAACTCTGTTATTTCATAGAGTGGCATTTTTGTGTAGGCTAAATTCTGTTTCCTGTGCTCCCTGTGAATCTCCCTGCACAAAGCACAGGGGCTTGCAGTTTGCATTAGGAGGATTCAAATTCCCCCATGATAAATATTAAACAGAATAATTTTTGTCTTCAGAGGTTTTGTGCTTTTGCCTTCCCTCTGTCCCTTCTGTGCTAAAAGATCACTACATGTGTGAATGTAGTGGTACCAACTTCAAATAAGTAATTGGCTTCTTGTGGAACTTCTCTTCTTTGCACCACTGTTTCCAAGTGATCTGATGTGTGGCCATTTTTTGTCTGTTTCTCATCTCCCTTTTGGAAATCTTAACCCTGCTTAAATCTGGGAGAAAATCAAGGCTTGTAGGTCCAATTCAATTTACATGAGACCTCTTTTACTGCCAGTATGTAAGAGCTGAGTTACCTGTTTTTCAGTAGTTCCTATCTACAAAACAAATGTCCATGTCCCCCACCTCCAGCAAATCCACTTATATCAGTTCCTATGCTAATCTTCTAGATATAATTTAGGTCGAGGTCAACAATTTTCGTGTTATGCAAAATATAAAGAAAAAGGCTTTGTGTCTTTTGAATGACATGTGGAACAGCTGATTCTGAAAAGTCCAAATATCAGTTGCTTTATGGCTGTAATTTGGAATGGAAACCAAAGAGTAAAGAAAACTAAACTACACTCACAGTTTTAGAATTACTAAAGTAATCCATTTTCTGCATATCTAGAGATTTTGCTTTCACTTTTTCCTTCTTCCTTGACCCTCTTCCAAGGAAAAGCTGAAACTAAGGCAGTAGCAAGGGGTGGTTTTGAACACCAACACCTTCCCTGAAACATCATTTTTCATTAAAAGCTGCTGTGGCTGCAAAACATTCTTGAAAACGTGAACTAAGTGTAACCTGGCAGAGATTAAGCTTTCACGGACTCTGAAATAACAGCTCTGAGAGATGTGAGCCTCATCTCAACAGGGTGTTCTCTCAAATGCCTTCTATTTCCAACTACAACTTTCTCTACTCTTCCTGCTCTTCCAGGCAGGCGAGGTTTAGTCACTGCACGCAGTGGATTTACCCCAGTGACAAGGCATGAATTCACTTTGGGAAAGAAGCCCTACCTATTTTTTCTCCAATTATGATAAAATGAAATCTGAGGGACCCAATGGTCCTATTTGCCAAGACAGACCCTTGTCCAAGAGTGGCTGGAATTGCAGGGTAGATCAGCTTGACAGGCTGCCAGATTACTCTTCTGTCTGCAAAAGTGGCAAAAGCAGCAGCAGCTTAAGAGAAGAGAGAAATAAATGCATGCTAGACTTATATTTATTGTAATTCAAATTCAGACTTACTGAAGTCCTGGGGGTTTACTGGGGAGGGGGGGTGTTGGGGTTTTTTTTGGTTTTTTGCTTTCTTGTACGCGTCAAATGGAAATTTTCCACAAGTAAAACATCTCAATATTCCGACAATCATCCGATCCAAATTCAGTCTTGTTAATGTATTGGTCTTTTTGTTTTTTTTTTTGCACAAGACACTTTCAAATTCTGTGTAGTTTTCAGTAGGGAGGAGAGATGGAGGGCAGAAGGAAGGGAGGCAGGCAGAAAGACAGAGGTACAGACACGACTGTGGTTGTGCCCCATCCCCTTCCCCGTGTACTTCTCCTGTTCCCAGCTCGGCCAGAGGCTGCTGGAGCCCTTTTGGTCCCGTAACATCCCTGGGCCTTGCTCTTCCCATCCCCTTGCCAGAGCGTGGGCATCACTCCCTTCTCTCCTGGCTCTTCAGACTGATCCCAACCAGAGAAGTTCCATTTAAAAGAGGGTGAATTAATGCTGCCTGCTGTGAGGGCCTCTCACGGTATACAAAAATTCACATTTCAGGGTTTTTTTTTTCCTAAAGAACCTCTGAGCCACATGAAGTGCGTGGTTATGTGTTAAGGATACAAAGCCACAAGCAATTTCATTTACTTCAGTGGGAGTTGTAAATACCGGCTGCTAAAACATACCCAAAAATTACTGCAGAATGAGGACTGGGAAAGTAGTACCTGAAACCTAAGAAAATCCCCAAGCTAAGGTTACTGCTGCAACATTCAGTTCTTTTTGCTGCACTTCTATACAGTTTATTATTAGTTAATCTATGTCCTGTGAGGTGTGTAGGATATGCAATGAAGCCAAAACAATATTGGTTTGGAGCAGTTAATATTTGTAATTTCCTGGCTTTTGAATATTTGATTTTTCAGCCCCAGTAATGCACTAATGCTGTTTTATGTGTTTAATATATAATTGGCTTGAATTTTCTTTTTTTTTTCATCTTTTCAACTGTTGATACTATTAGTAGTTTATGGAGGCAGAGTGAAAAGAATGACACTTTTTTCTTTGGCCCAGTACCACAGAATCTATTTTACTCGCTTTTTCATTGCAGTGTTACTATGTTGGTGAGGGAAACTTGGTGTAGGTGGGAATTTGGCTGCTCAGTGCTTCTCAGATGAATGAGACTTGGAAGCCTCTCAAGGACGGTGTTATTTTTATTTCCTTTCCAAACTCGAGGGAAGCACTCGAAGATTGAAAGGTTTTTATGTGTGTTTACAGGACAGTGGGTTTGCTCCAGCCGTCCCCCGCTGCCCCAGCTCTTCAGCAGCTTGGGACAGCGTTTGTTTAGCACTCGATAAAAACAAAAGCTAAGCAGATTACCGCAGGTTAAATTAACATTTATGACCTCTAGCACAAAAAAGCTCCCCTTTCCCGCTGCGCATAAAGAACGGGAAAGGGCTGCTGCGATGTGTGAGCGCACACAGCAGCCGGACCCAGGCTCCGAGCCGCTTTAGCAGCCGTGAGGGGACACACGGAGGGTCCGTGAGGGGACCCACGGAGGGGCCGTGAGGGGACACATGGAGGGTCCGTGAGGGGACACACGGAGGGGCCGTGAGGGGACCCACGGAGGGTCCGTGAGGGGACACACGGAGGGGCCGTGAGGGGACACAC
>JAWWMU010000005.1:22440321-22483653 GCA_035048155.1 Cinnycerthia olivascens
AGGAGGGGGAGCCCACCCGGCAGGAGCGTGTGAGGGGCCGGGCGCGCCCGCCGCGGCCGCTGAGTGACAGCGGGAAGGGCGGGCGGCGGGGCCGGAGCCGGGGCGAGGCGGGACCCGCGGCGCGGGGGGAGCGGCGGCGCCCCCCGACCCAACCCGGGGAAACGAGGAGAAGGAGGCGGAGGAGGCGGCGGCCGCTGCAGCCCCGGCGGCCGCTCACCAGCCCTGAGCCGTCTCCGGCATCGCCCGTCCGCGGACGCGCTCGGCAGCCGCAGAGGCCCCGGTGCCGGCCGGGCAGAGGCCCCGGTGGGGATCGGGCTGTGCCCGGGGCCCGTGCGGGGGTGGCAGCGCGGTCCCGAGGCCGCCGGGCCCAGCAGAGCTGCCCGGAGTGCCCTTGCCCGCCGCGGGCCGAGGCTGTTACAGGCACCCCTGCAGGAGATCACGGAATTGTCAGGGTTGGGAGGCAGCTCTGCAGATCATTCCATCCACTCGCCTTGCCAAGGCAAGGTCACGTAGAGCAGGAACACTTTCAGGTGGGTTAGGAGCATCCCCAGGGGAAGACTCCACGACCTTCCTTGAGCGGCCTGTTCAGTGCTCTGCCACCTTCAGCGCAAAGTTCCTCCTCATGTTCAGGTGAAACTCCTTGTGTTTTAGCTTATGGCCATGGTGGTTGCAGACCGCCCTTCTGCCATCACGGCATGGCAGGTGCAGAAGAGATTTTTGGGGTGTTTGGGAGCGCTGGCGCCCAGGCTGCTCCCGTGCCATTGAAAGTGATGAGGTTTTACACACGGGCTGCGGCAATTGACAAACAGCTCCGTGTCCATACGTGCTGAGCAGGCTGGCACCGCCGAGCTGGCAGGGAAACCAGAGATGAGAGACGGGCTCGCAATTCTCAGATTAGTTTGACACATTTTTGACACTTCTAAGCGTAGTGGGATGTGAAGAGTAAACTTAGAAGCGTTTCCCTGCGAAGGCAGTTCTAGAGTACTACAGTGAAAGACAGAAGGCGGTATTACTTGAAAGAGCTTTTTTTTCATGAGTGTAATTCAGCTAGGAGTTGAGTTAGAAGCGCTCGTTTGGTGATTGTAACACGAACTGATTCACATTAAAACCCCAACCTGAGAGGATAAACCCAAGGCCTAAGCTAGGGCACTGTCATGGGGAGATGTCATTTCTTTTAAATGAAGGATGTTTGTGGTTCAGTTTTCTAGGTGACTCAACCAAGCACAGCCGTAACAGTTTCATTCTGAACTTGCTCACCAGCCAGAGGAACAGTGGACAGCTTAACACCAGAGTAAATCTCCAATGTCCTGGATTTAGGCTGTTGTAACTCAGACCAGAATTTAATCTCCTATACACAGGATCAGTAGATACAGGATTTTGCCAACAAAATGCTTTAAAATGCGAGGAAAGACTGCGATATGGGCAGGTTATGTCTTCATAATCTGAATTAGACTGTAATTGCATATCTCAATTGATGATGGTGCTGAGGTTAGTGAAAGCATGTACTGAATCAATTAATTTGTGACAGCTGAGTTTTTCCCTAGCTCAGCCCTTGGATTTCATTCAAAACTTTATTTAAAGAAACAACAACGTGTTAATTTGCTGTATGCTTGATGCGAAGCATTCTAGAAACCTGGAAGCAAGTTTTTTTTTTTGTTTTTTTTTTTTTTTCTGTGCCTAAATCTCCAGCTGACTTCAGTGGGAGTGTTACACAAGACAGGAGTTCAAGTGTGAGCCTTTTATGTGGTTAAATAGATAATTGATATGGGTGCGGTTATACCGCTTGTTTTTAATATAAATAGCAGTGTGCTCGGTAGGCAGAGAGGGGTGAACGGCGCAGTAATGGCATTTAGACCTGTTCCCATGAATATGTACTTCGGGATTAGGATGAGTGTTAATTGCTGTTGGCACACGCAGTTTGTTATTGCCATCAGGTGGAAGAGGCGCCGACAATCACAGGCAGCTGCCCTTGATGGCTGCTGCAGACAGGGAGGTGGCTAGCTCTTGTGGCTAGCTCTTAGCTCTTGTGGCTAGCTCTTAGCTCTTGTGGCTAGCTCGGGCTCCTGTCCATCCCTGCTTTGTGCACTCTTGGCTCTCCCACTGGATCCTGCCTGAGCTTTGCCCTTTGAAGCCCCAGCTGGCGATCAATATCTGCTGAAAGAGGAAGCCAAAGGATTCTCGGCCTTGGCGTGGTAATCAGATGCCTTTATAGGACAGTGGCTAAACACAGGTAATTAAAATGGAAGTCTGATGAGGGGCTATTCCTATTTAGTAGAAATGAGGCATAGCTTTAGCAAAGACTGCTTGTGAGTCCATTAATGTTGCAGATTGATTGGTTGATAAGGAGTGTAGGAGCTCTTTTTTCTCAGCTGCTATGGTGGAGTGACTTAAAAGCTATTTTATACATAAGGCAGTGACAATATCACGTAAATAAATCACACAGTTTAGCTTGTTTATTTTTCTTATTTCTTTCTTAAGCCTATATAGGGAAATGTGACTTTTTGGTTCTTCCTTAGAACTAATCTGAGTACTATTTTGTTTTAATTTTGTTTTAATTCTATTTATTATTCTACAAAAAGAATTGAAAGGCTATAACAGTAGAAATAAGATCTGTAATATGTATACGATAATTGGTTTTGTTTGTTTCTCCTAGGGAAAATCCAGAACGTACCTTTGATTTGGTACTGAAAGTAAAATGCCAAGCTTCAGAAAACGAAGGTAATACACTGTGCTTTTGATATTTACATAGAGAAATGAGAGCTGGAAAAAAATACTTAGCATCCCAATCTAGTGATGTTTTATACTTTGAATTGCTTTTGGACTGAAACGGTGTTAGAATTCGCCTATGATTATTTTATTCCTTTTTAAAATCTATTACTTTGTAGTTGTTGTTGGGCTTTGTTGTGTTTTCATTTTAGCTGTTGTAAAAATATTTTTGTTCTACATGATATATTTGCAAAACTTGGACTTGAAATGAATTTTCTACTCTTAAAATGTTGGTTTTGTCTGAGATTTCATTTTAGAAGAACGGTTGACTTGTGTCTATCAGGGGAATGTTAATTTTGAGCAGTGTGATAGGAAGTAAGTTATTTTCTGAAAAACAGTAGGAAGAGACTTCCTTTGTAGCTCATGTTTGGCAGCTGCCTTGGTTTGCTACCCCATACAAACAGCAGTGAGAGCTGCCTTGAGCTGGAATCAGCCTTTCACATCTCTAGAAACACGAGGTAAAAGAGATGCAGTGGTGCAAGAGTTGTCTGAGAGAGGCTTTTTTCCCTCTTGGGTAAAAAGAAGATGGGCTTTCCAGTACTGAAATTCAAGTGACCTCTTGAAAGTCTGCTGGGGGAGCTCAGTTCATGTTCTCATCCGAGGCTGTTGGCCTTACAAAAGCAGAGGGAGAGGAGGAGTCTTGTTTGGATTTATTGTAGTCATGTTAGTCTGTGACAGCTGTGTCTTAATCACAACTGTAAAAACAATAAACTACATCTTAAAATAGACTATGTTTCTTATCCTACTGTGCTAATGGATACTGTTTCCAGAGTTTACTACTTTAGCAAGTAAGAGGTCTGTGGAAGTTTATATCCCCAAATTATTTTATTTATTTTCTTTTTTACTGTTTCAGGCAGCATTTCTGTTAGTGTTAGTCATGCTTAATGTGTTTGGAAAAACAACGTTTTTATTGAAGCTAAACAATTGTAGTTCTTCAGGTCTTTTAATTATTTTTTGTGACCAGCCATCATCCTTCAGTTTATCATCTGCTTTTTTGATTTGGTGTTGGTATTGTCATGGTTTGGCAAATCAAATAGACTTTCCTAACTGATCATTGTTGTGGCTTGTATCATGTGGCACTCTGCCTTCTTTTCTCTTCCTTTTGCAATTTTTGCTTTAGTGATTTCATAGATGATGTCTGGGAGTCCTGCTTAGCTACTTGGCTTTGGATGTGTTCCTCCTTGCATTGTGCTTTCAGTCTCCACCCAATATCCCTTCCTGGGGGCCTGTTCCCATCTTGGCTTAGGCCCAGCTTCAGGCTGCAGATTTTATTCCCTTTTTTCCTTTCTCTCCTGAGATCCAGACTGCTGGTAATCCTTCCATGCCTTCATCTTGAATTCTTGAAAAATGTGGGCTTTTTTATTCTGTGATCAGAACATGGATCTGTATCCTTTTAATTCCTTTTATCTCCTGTTTGACTTCTCATTTTTCTTGTGCATCTTTCTGCTGCTGCTGCCACGAGAAACCACTTCTCGTTATGTGCAGCTCTGTGAATGACTGTCTACCCCTGAATTTTGGTCATAGGCGCTTCCTTTGCCTCTCTTGGTTGGTAGTTTTGCTGTTTATCCCTTGGCCTCTGTGGAGAGGAGCATCTGTAAGAAGTTTGTGTATCTCCTCACACTGTGACACGAGTTCATGTGGACACTTTGTGATGCTGTTGTGGTTAAATTCTCTGCTATTCCCCTTTTTGTCACAATCACTTCTATCCTGGGTGGGGCTCAGTTGCTCTTGGTTCATGGGGTGGCCAAAGACAGCAAGGAGGTTTGATACCAGTAATTTTTTGGAGTCTGCAGTGTGTAACTGGTGAGGGGCTTGAGCTTGTGTTGGTTCTTGCATGCATCCACAGACCAAGACAAAGGTACAGTCCCCTTTCAGCAATCTCACAACACTGGCTGAATATTCCAGTTACCATCCTGTTGTACTTGGTGACCCATCTGGGATTTGCTTTAATGTCTTTCATATCATATCTAATTCAGATAGCAAACTCACTCCAGTGAGGGCTTGACATCATATTTACATATGGTATTGTGAGCACAGTGATGTATCAAATTAATATATCTGAATGTTAAAGTTAGCTAAAGGAAATTCACAAGGGACAAAAGTGTATTGTCTTCACTGCCACTTTAGAAATGGAGTGCAGGGCCTGTCATGCAAAACAGGGAGCTTTCAAGGTTGGTTTATTATAAGGCCTAACAAATTTGACAGTTACCCTGTATTGTAGGTCTTGCCTTTAAAAAGATTTTCATGCTAGGATAATCTTTTGAATATATCATACTTGAAAACGTGATCCATTCACCTGGTTCTCTGCTCATGCCTCTTTCTTTCTTGTGAAAGAGATTTGTGTTTAAATAGGGGCTTTCTCCCTCGCATCCCATCTGCTCCTTGCACTTGATCCTGAAGCAATGTCAGGACTGAATTTGTGACATCACTGTCACCAGTGTTGCCGTGGAAATATCACAGCCACAAAATGATGATCTCCCTGCATGAGTGAGCAGCAGGAGAAGCTGACTTAGGAGAGAGGAAGACCTTAATGTGACCTGTGTATCTCTAAGCTTTTTCTTTGCAAGCTTTGCTGTAGTCTGTGTTCTCCTGCATTTGAATTTCCCTGTGCCAATGTGTAACAACTGTTCTAACAAATCAAGATTGAGGTGGCCTTACTGCATGTGGAGCTCTTACTAAGACGTGTTTATGAGGATGTTAAATGCCTGCTACAATGTGACATGACGAAGAATTTTGCTACTAATATTGTTTAACACTTCTGGAAAAGTATTTTTTCATTCATTACTACTTAATTAAAAAACAGCTCTCAAGGAATGTCAGTTTTTCAGATGTTACATTGTCCTAGGACTGTTCCACCTGTAAAGGATCATATGTTCGTGAAATGCAGCAGCATATAATTTCTTATATGTGTTGAGAAATTTGTTGTTCAGTTATTTCACTAATGATTTTCAACATAAGTGTTTACATTGAGTAGAAACCAAAGAGGTTTCATGTAGATTAATATGAATTTATCACTTCATGTTTGGTAGGTAGCTCTTGAATTGGTTACAGGCTCAGTTGTGCTAGCATGTGTTTATTTATAGCTGGATCAGAATTTTGTTTCCCACTGCATACCTGGTTTTTGGAATTTTTGTGATTTTTTGAGTTGTTTACTTACTTGAATATTTGTTACACTGTTTTAAACTACAGAAGTGCACAGTAGCATTGTTAGAACAGTCATCTTCCAACCCTTTCCTCAGGCAGGAGAGAAAAAGAAGGATTCTCTCTACTTAAATATTCTCATAATTCCCTCAACAGTTTAGTATATATTGCTTAATGTATTTTCAGAGTAAATCTCCAAAGAGGAGCCAAAACCCTTTAGACCAACATCAGATTGTAGCCCAGATCCTGACTTGAGCCCTTTGCAGTGCTGAGGGTAGTAAACATCAATTAGGAACTAGCTGATGTGACAGCATTTACTTATGAAAATTCATAACCCGTTTCTTGCAAAACTTGCAGATGAATTAGCTCCTGCTCAGCAGGGTTTGCTAAGTGACTGGGACATAAGTGCTAAGCTATTCTAAGAGCCTGCTATTTGTTAGTTGTGAATTTGGCTTGCAGTGTGAGTAGCACCTTACAGAGAAAGTTTTACACTGCCTTCCAGGCACTTGCATATTTTTGTAGTTCTTTTCTGTGTTATTCCTTAATGAACAGTGAACAAGAAATAGCAAAAATGTGCACTCAATTTAATATCACCAGCAGGCCTTCTGTATTAAATTTTTACTTACAGACCCAGAGGGCAACTTGATAACAGATATTATCAAAACTGCTGTGTTATTTTAAGGACAAGAATTGCTCTTTAGCTTTGGTGTGAAAAGTTTTTTGCACTTTGGGCTGAATCACTCTTCCTGGGTATCAGGAGTAAAGCAGTGGTACAGTTGTCCTAAGTCCACAGTCTTACATAAAGGCTGTTGCTCAACAGCTGCACCTACAGCAACTTTACTCTTCTCCTGGCATTCTTTTGTCCTTTGAAAATTACACTGCAGCTGGCCCTGGAAGATGGGCTGGAGCCTGGGAATTGGCTGAACAAAGTTGTCTGCACCTTCTTTTTTGCCAGCCAGATCCTTCTATCTTGAAAAGTAAATTGAATTTCTGGAAGATTGATGTTTCTGAACTTTTCCACAGGACGTGTCCAAATTAATAATCCCACTGTAATCTTTGTGAGCAGTGTATATTTATCTATGAATACACAAGCATGTGCAGGTTGTGCATGTGCACCTCTAGGTCTGAACTGTGGATTTGAGTTAAATGGGCAGAGATGAAGTTGGCAATTTAACTCATCCTATAGATTTTGTGTCCTGTGCATGGGCTTTATTAAAACCGGGTTGCAGATGCAAAAGGTAGTGCAGATACAGCAGTAGAAAAGCTATGGGCAACAGCTTCTGTGAACATAAAGTCTTCAGCATTTCTGTCCACAGTTTCCCAAGAAGATGACTCAGATTGGTTTCAGTGTGGTGAAGAGAGTGCTGTTTGCTACACCTTCATTTTCTTTGATTATAGTACATAAAAAAAGCAACAAAAAGGCTCCTCAGAGGCTGCAGGTAAATCTGGAAAAGTCAACCACTGAACTGTGGTTTGGGTCTAAAGCAGTCCTGACTGTTAAAGTTTTACTTGAAAACCCTTTTAAAGTACCAGTTCATTTTTTGTCCAATTTAAGAATAATTCAAACACCCTTGAAATCTGGTTGCTTTGTCTCCATTTCTTTTTTAAATGTTGAGAAGTCTTATATAGCTCTAGGGCTAGATAATGTGATTTTCAGAGAAGGTGTTAAATAGGTTGTGTTGAATTGCATGAATAACCCCTTAGTTTATCTTGCCTCTGCCAGAATGATATAAATCTCAGTGACGTGTGATCTCCAAATTATTTTTCTTTAAAGGGTCTTATATTCATTAAATTTCCAAGAAAAAGCCACAAATCCAGCTTAATTGTGTGTTGCTAGAGTTAAAAAGTGCATGCATTAAGCCCAGGAATTAGTTTAGAAATGCAAAATTCTTTGTGTGAGGTTTGATTGCTCTCTGTTGAGGTACTAAGAACATACAGAAGTCTAGAAAGGTCCTGTTTAATGCAGTTGGTTTTGTCCAAGGCTAACCTGTCTTGCTTTGGTAGGGTGTTGATTTAGAGTCTTCCAAAGCTGCCCCTAGGATTGTGGACAGAGCAAGCACCACTTTTTCTTCTGTTTTTTCCTCTCTCTAGTTTGTTTCTTAACCACACATTCTAAGCCAGTGGGTGTAACATGCTGATCAAGATAACTTCTTTTCCTCTGCTCTAAATTTTTTTTTTTTGTACAGCATCTCTTGAACCTGATGAAAAAGATAATTCTATCAGTGTAATACATGAAGAAGTCTGCAGGACGTTTTTTAAGAGCAATTAAAACTTTTGATGCATTGTTGATATACTGCTAACCTTTTTCCCTGTTGGTTTTAACTGGACTATGGAGATCAACTATATGTTGCTATGAACTAGATAAGCTTTGTTACAAGTCCCTAATTTGTATGTATATTTTTAATCTTAAATACTATATTAACATATTAGAATTTGTTTTACACCAGTAGAAGGTTAGGTGCTTTTTAATTGGTTAAATGTCATTTGAAAGCATTGGATATCTGCTTATTGTCTTAGCTTAGTTGCAGTTTTTATGTATTTAGAAAATAAAACTTTCTTTTTCTATTCTTCAGAAGTTTCATTGAGCTTAACACCCGCTCCCCTGCCCCAACTCGTGTTGTTATTTAGGTTAGTGCTACTTCCCTGTAGTGGTTTCTTGCTTTCCTCTTGAAACTTCAAAGTTAAAATGGCTTTTAATCTAGCTTGGCTTCTCTATAGGATTGATTGATTGATTAGTAGAAGAAAATGTCACAGCCTTTTGTTGAGGGTTATGGAAATGCTTTGAAGACAAGAGCAGGTAGTGTATGAAAAGCAGGTAGAACATCACTTTTATCCTTTAGACAAAACCAAGGAATATAAGCCAGAGTTGGTCTGAAGTTCTCTCGTGTATGAACACCAAGCATAGCTGTAAATCCTTCATAAATTATAATCTTTAAACCCTCTGCTTGTAGCTAAATGAGTAATTTCATTGTGTTCAAATTTCTGGCATTTAATTGGAAAGCCCCTGAGGGTATGAACAATGTCTTCTGTGTGTTTGGACTGTCACTAGCACAGAGTGGGTGTTGGAAAATTATGAACAACAAAACCAATTAAGACAAGAATGATTTTGCATCTAAGATAAAGACTGGCATTTTGATGCTTTTTACCTTTTCCTTCTGCTCTCCAGAGACTGAGAAATGCACTGTAGTCTCTCCACAGATGCAAAACTGTGGAGGAAAACATTGCCACTTTTCAGCGTCTCATTTCCTACAGATCTTTTTTTTTTTATTATTATTATTTTTCCACCAACCCCCAGAGATTCTTGGATGCATGTGTAATTTGGAGGTGGGTGCAGATATGCGTGCGTAGGAGGGGAAGGGGTGAGAGCTGCTGCAGAAATAGGTCAAGGAAACCCCATCTCCTCTCTGCATTCTTTAGCAGGGTGAAGAGACCTCGGTGGGGAGGGCTGACCCTGCTCCCCAGCAGGCAGAGGACAGTGCTGGGAGGAGTTTTGTGCTGCAGGGATTCCAGCTGCAGCGGTGTGGGGGCAGGCCCTGCGCTATCAGTGCTGCTGGAGATGAATGATTCCCCTGCAGGCACTTGCCCGGCTGTGTCAGTTTTCCATGCAGTGCCATATGCCACTTTCAGCAGTGTGATGGGGGTTTGGGCAGTGAAATTAAAAGGGAAAAACTTGATGAGTTGAGGAATAGAAGTGCTAAGCTGGTCTAAAAAGGATTTAGTGTAAAATTGAGTAGAATGAACGATCTAGTATTTTCAATAGATGTTGAAAACAGCAGTGTGTGTAACGTAGTCAATCAGTACGAAAGTTGACGTTCTTGTGCTTTTTTCACATTTAATTTTAGTTTCGTTTTAGTACTTCACTGTTTGAGATGGCTGCCTGGGGGATAGTTTGTGGGCTTTTAAATTGCTTGCATTCAGAAGTGTTAAGAGTTTGCATATTTTCCTAAGCTAATGTCAGCTTGCTTCAGCCCTCCCACACACTGAGCAGCCAGCCCATCGTACACACAGATCTATCTTTCTTCAATGGGATATTTTATGCTGCTTGCTCTCTTCATATATGGTGTAATGACTTTTTTTTCTTTTTTATTTATGGAGGATTTAAAATCTACTGAAAATTTGAAAACTAGTTAAACTTCCAAGGTTTAAAATGCTTTTTTTGCAAAGCTGTAAGACACTTCTGTCTACCACTAATTTGAAGAGGCTGAAGTGTAGGGTTTCCTGTCTGGTTAACAAAAATAGTTTTTTAAATTCTTTTTCCTTTGCCACTGATATTATCTGGAGAATGGCAGATACATGTAGGTGCACATGCTCATCATCTAACTGTTGAAATAGATACTTCTGTTTATGAAACATGATTAGGGCTGCAAAGGGAAGAGTTCCATAAGTGTTTGTGATGGGCTTAAAAACCCACGAAGCCAAGTAAAGTGTTATTTTTATTCCTTAAGGTAACGTAGTAAGAGAGACTTGAGCATAGCATTGCTTTGCAACCAATATGTTAAGAATCCATATTTTTCATGGCAGGCTGATATGTGATAACTCCAAGATCCTGGTAAAAACATGATATTTACAGGAAAATACTTGGAATGGAAGATTTTATGTGACTGACAGATAAAGTAATAAAGTGCTGAAAACATTGATTTCTGATATTTGCCTTTAATATTTTTCCATCTATTTGGGAGAACTGTAGCTTTTTGCTTAGAGCTGAATAACTTGGGTGAATCAAGACTTTTTATATTTTGTGAATCTGGTTTAGGAGAAAATTTTAGAACTTTGTACTGAACTTTATATGGAAAAAAGAAGAGAAAAAGCAGAAGTTAAGAAAAAAGGCCTGAACAAGATTTTGGGTGTGGTATCTGTGCTTCCTGCCCTGGGAAAGCCAAGGCAGCAGTTTACAGTCATACTGTGTTCCTTTGCAAAATCCTCAATCCTTGTTTGGAAGATTTTGTCCAAGTGCTAAATCCTTAATTAGAAACAAGGTTTGAACAACGCCCTTAGATTATGTTTCCTGAATCTGGTTTCTTTATACATTTGAATGTGTATTCAGATGTAGATCAAAACCTAGCAAAAATTAAAAACTTGTGTCTGAAAAGAGCATATTGGTTAGTGTTTCTCTGGGACATATTTTTAAAACTTTCTTAGTTAATGGCAAGTTTGATCATCATAGTGGCATAATTGTCATAACCAAGGTATTTTGCCATAAGTGGTTTAACACTGCATCGTTCCTTAAACACAGAAGGATAGAGTGACACAAATACTTCCTATTCATCTGACTTTAGATGCTGTTCAGTATCAAGGGTTTATTTGTTGTGCCACTTGAACCTGCCTTAGAACACATGTAGATATTGTTAAGTTGTATTGTCTGTGTGGATGGGGTGGAATGTTTGCTTTTGGCAGGAGACAGTTCTTTTGCTGTGTCAAAGGACAAGCTAAATGCAAAAATCTGCTTAGTATTTAAATACTGGATGCTAAATATTGAATTTAACTGTGCTGAGATAGTTGCATTTGACACAGAGAAGCCATGCTGTTAATTATTATAGGCACAGCATTATTTCCTTCAGAAGTTACAAAAATAAGCTGAACATTTTAAGGCAGCTGTTTCCAGGAATGAAATGAGTTATTAGGGAACAGTGATACTTTTTATAGCCTCAGGTTAAGATGCAGTACCAAAAAGCAAGAATGTTTTGTGCTACATTGAATGTGTTTGTGTTGTGTTTAAATGCAAAATAAGAAAAAGTAGGAGCATAAAGGTAAAGGGTTGTGTGATGATTGCAAACTTATCTAGAATTCTGAAAGTCTGTCATGAGTTTGAAATAATGGAGTGAAACCACTGTGCCTTTAGAGTGTCAGGAGGGAAACTGTTTCTCTAACTTAGTCTTGCTGGCAGGAGCTGATCCTTCATGCATCCTGTTCCTATTGAATTAAAGAAATAAGAACATTGATCTAATATCAATGTTCATCGATTAATGGACAAAGACTTTTTAACAGTTTGGAGTTACAAAGTGTGTGTTTATTATGGCTTGGGCAGTGTGTGGGGTATTTCTTTAATGCACATTGCGAAGTCTCATAGGTGATTACAAAGCTTTTATGTACAAAAATGTTGAATATACAAAATACAAATGCATATTCATACTTTTGTCACCTCCCCTTCTCCGCTTCATATGCTAATTGGCAAGGAGGCAATTAAGCATGCGTGGTTTGTTTCTTGAAATGAGTCGGGGATCTTTTTTATGAGGGATCAATTCAAATGATGAAGTAAATGAAGTTTTTTTTCTCTCTGACCTTTTTACCTTTTTTGGTATTTGTGACAAACGAATCCTTGGTAGAGTTTGTAGCATCTCACTATCTTCTGCAGGTCTTTTGGCTCCTGAGCTGCATTTTCTGTTTGTGTTTCACTTCAAATAGCTGGCACTGCTGAAAGCATGTGAGGGAAGCATCCTTCCTGCTCCTGGTGGCACCTGGTGGCACCTGGCAGGCTGGCTCCGTGGGCACGCTCACCATGCAGCTGCTGGGGCTGCCTGTGGCAGGAACATTTCTGACAGGAAATGTTCATCACGCAGGTCAGACAGGGAGGAACCCATGGGGTTCCTGTGCCATTCAATGTAGCACCGGCTGTTGATTGATCTGTAAGTGATAATTTCGAGCGTTTCAGGTTTGTTACAGTAAATGTATCACCAGTTCAGGAAGTTAAACACAACTAGGTATGCCCTTACTCTGTCCTGCTATCTTCCTCTTGGCTTTGTGTTGGAATCTGTTTGAGTTTTGTTCAACTCTCGTCCTGTTTTGGAAGAAATG
Organism: Cinnycerthia olivascens; assembly: GCA_035048155.1. Classification (NCBI taxonomy): domain Eukaryota; kingdom Metazoa; phylum Chordata; class Aves; order Passeriformes; family Certhiidae; genus Cinnycerthia; species Cinnycerthia olivascens. The sequence goes on from JAWWMU010000005.1 coordinate 22,453,021, forward strand.
AGTTTGACAACTGTGGTGATTTTTCCCAATTTTTTTTCACAACAAAATTTCGCTCCTAAGAAAAAGCCCAAATACTCAACGTTAGATCCCTCCCACCTGTGGGCACTTGGAGGCATTGTAGATTTGGAGATAGATTAAAATTTCATTTTGTGTAAACAAAATTCTGGCTAAAGACCACAATTGTACTAGATTGGTATCACGCAGTAATTCATAGAACTGAAAATAGTTAACAGTATTGAGATACAGCAGAAGAAATTCTGATGAATTTTGTGTTCAGGAAAGACTTTTGCTGGTATTCACCCTCTAAGTAACTTTTTCCCTCTGCCACATTAGCAAGAAATTAATTTCCTAGTAGCAGATGAACTTTTGCTCTCACATCAGAGTAGGCTGTGATGTCAGTGGCTCTGTGCCAGGACAGGTAAAACTTCCTGACACTGAAACTCAGTTAGGTGAGGTTCTGAGCATTCAGTTTCAATCAGGCAGTTTTTAATTGGTGCATCTGAATAAACTCATTTTAGTTTCTGGGGTTGGGCATGTTGCATGCAATGTGTTTCTATCTGCTTGAACCTGGATTTGGAGCCCTCTAGCACTTTAATAAAAAAGTGTGAAATAACCACCCCTCAAGTGAAAACATTTTTCTTTGGCAATTAAAACATGATTAAACTAAAGCCTGTCTTAAACTGTGGCAGCTAGTGACGGTGACTCTCTTCTTTTTACACAAACTATTTTGTGTGATGTTGCTGGACACTGACAGATACAGCAGACTGTCATTGAGGATACTTGTCAGGTTTTGCAGTCCTTGGAGGGAATTTGCATTGTGTTTTCAACAGTGAACAAAGCAGAAATCATCTCCTGGTATTGGGGAAAGTGATGAAGGACAGGGTAAACCAGATCAAACAATAATCAAAATAAATGGAAGTACCAGAATTTTCAGTGGAAGTGAAGTAGGATCAAGTTTGGAAATAAAAAGGTAGTGAACTGTTGGCTGTGGTGAGCAGAGCTCTTGGAGCCAGTAAATCCATGAGGATGGGCAGATCCAAGTGCTTCCTCTGTAACTGCTGGGGAACATGAACTTGGTCTGCTCATATGTGATCTGCTTTGTGCAGTTAAAATAGATGAGAAACATCTGAAACTGCAGCATGCATTGAAGCTCTAAAAAGAGAAGAATACTTTGCTTGCAGCCCTTAATTACTTCAGTTCAATCTGTGGGTTTGTCTGACTCTCCTGACGTGGGATTTCATGTCTGTCAGCTTTGAAATGCTGATTTTTCTCTGCATTTCCCAGAAAACTTCTTGGTAACAACATTTTCTCATTTGTGTGGCTTCTCCTAGCTGGGTGTTCTGATTGGTGATGCTTTCTGTGACTGCTGGACTTTGATAAACTGGAAGATGACTCTGTGTGAAAATAAGGATACCTTGTTATGAGATGTTCTCTGCAAAAGGAGAGTACGTAGAAATTTTAGCTTTCTGGTGATCAGCGGCTGTAATTCATGCACTCTGCAACTTCTAAAATATTTAACAACCCATCTTAAAGGAGAGAGAAGTGCTGACTATAAAAATTGGAATGTGTATTCAGCCACTTCATAAGTCAGATGTGGCCTAGGTTTGAAGAGCCACCTATGCATTCACCAGTTATCATTAATGACTTTAGTAAAAGAGCCTGTAATTAGTTCAGCTTAGGACAGTTGCAGAGGTGCTCATTAGAGTTGCACTGTAGCATGGATTTAGAGCCAATCTGTGTAAAGTAAATATATGTTCTTAGTAGATGCAGTTCTGGATTTCTCTGAGAACATAACTGGGCACTGTGTGGAGCCAAATCAGAATTTCTCATGTTATGTCCTAGGAACATAATGGGATTTTTTGATGTGATTAAAGAGCATTGTTTGTTTTGTGTCTCACCATGTTCACTCCTCCTTTTATCTTACTAGAACAGGGAAACTTGGTACTGGCATGTGTTACCAAGGAAATTCTGCTACTGGAGTTCTGCTTCTGTGTATTTTAACACTGGAAATTATTCATCTAAGCATGACCAGTATGTTTTAATTGTCAGTGCATCTTGAAATATTCATCTTTCAGGGAGCAAGACAAAAAGTCTTGCTAGAACAGAAAGTGCCAGAAGAACATAAAAAAATATTTGCAAACAATGGGATGTTTTGAAGCGCTTTGTATGCAGAGATCAAAGTGAGTTTGGTCTTTTCTTTCTTTGCTTTGTTTTAAGACCTATATTTATTTATTGTTGCTTTGGGTATGTAGAACAGTATATATTACTTAGCAGAGCAGTTAGTGTGACAGCTTTGTGCTTTTGCATTGAACACAATGCAAACCATGACTCAGGTACAGACTGCTTAATCTGAGATAAATATTGGAAGTTTACAGAAACTGGGAAAATGCCTTTCTATTTATCAATGTTATAGAACCTCGTTTTTTTTCTTTGTAAGTCATAGCAGTATATATTAAATTCATAGATTTATTAGGAATGTTAGAAGTCATGTCACATTTGTAAACCAAAAAGAAATTATAATGTATATTATCTTAAATTAATATTTTTTTCAGAGAGCAATACTGATCCATTACAGGAAAATAATACATTTTAGAAACCAAAAAAACCAAATTTTGAAATATATATCAATTGTTCTAAAGTTTAATTGCCATTCCATGTTCATACATGGTTCACCAATATTTATTGTTGTTTAACTTAACAAGGTATTAACTATATGTACTGGAATATTGCAAATATGCAGGGTTAGGCAGAGACAGATTTTATTCTAGATCTGCTTTGAACACCAATGGCCAAGAGAGATGAATTTAAAATCAATGTTGACAACTTCATGAGGTTTCTTCCTAAGAAAGTGCTTACTATGGAGCAGCATTGGAAAATAGTTTTGTTGAGATCTGCTAATTGAATCCTCTAATCTGAAATTCTTAGACATTCTAATACAATTTTTAGTTGTTGTCAGATAAAATATGTGAGCAGTGAAACAAGAATTATCTTTCACATGTAGCTGTGTTAGAAGTTATGGGCACTGGTAGAATGCACAGATGTGGGGATAAAATCTGCTTTATGTACAATGAACTGCAATCCTCCCCTGCAGAAATAAATATAAGTAATACACACTAAAGATAAGGTAGTACAAAACACAGGATACCAGCCAAGTCTGGTCTTGAATAGTGCTGAGTCAACAAAGAAAAGCATTTTATAAACAATAAATGAAATATCTTCCTAACTTGTGGCTAGGTAGCTCAGTAGTTATTAACAGGATACAAAATCTTTCAACTCTGGAATATGTTTACAGAGCTGGCTCTGATATTTTCTTCCTTCTTCTTTTGAGTGTCCTGTTATTGTCTTTGCTTCCTCCTTTGCAGGTGTGAGATTTAGGTTTTCATCTGACTTAGCAGTGCGAAGGGAAAAGGATGGAAATATCCCTGACATTGCAAGGGCTGGACATAATCCTTAAACCTTGTTGGATTTTGCTTTGTTCAGCCAAATTGGGAAAAAATGGTTCCCCAAAAGTAAAACACACCCTCAGTGTTAGTGGGAAGTGCAAGCACCGTGGAGGGAAGTGTCAAAGCTGAAAGCTTGGGTGATGCTTTACTGCTGCTAAGTGTCCATCAGGCAAGTTCTGCAAAAACCCACAGGTTCTTTGAATAGCATTTTGCAGGAAGTAGGTGCTTCAAGCTCGAAGTGAGTGACTAATTCTGAGCACAGTGCATTTCTTTGGTGGTAGTGGGAAGTGTTGCTGTCCTCCGTTCTTACAGCCTGAATTTCCACAGGCAGGAGGGAGAAAGCAAAAGCTCTCTCAGTTACTGCTGCCCAGAAACTGTGTTGGTGGGATTGAGGTGAGCAGATGAGCACTCCTGGAACTGCCCCAAAGATGACACATGCTAGAATTCAAGGTATAATTGCATTATAGAGAAATTACATAATTTTCCAAAGTGCTAGCTTTTCTTGTGCCTGGAGTAGGGCAGTCCCAGTGTTGCTTTTTTTCTCTAACTTGTAAACTTATCGTGCCTGGGAGAGCTGACCAAGCAGAGCTGGCAGGTGTCTGTGCCTGTCCAGGGCTCCCTGGAGAGCAGCAAGGAAACGTGGAAACAAAACCCAAGGGCTGATTTCAGGGAGGGAGCAGATTAGGAATCTGCTTCTGTGTTGCATCACTTCTCATGTCTTCGTTTTTAGAGGAGAGGATCTTGCTGAACTCTGCTCTCAGAGTTCAAGGTACTGCACAGATGTGTTACATTTAAGATAAGAGGCTTCATTTGATTTCTTTCTCTTTACTCAATCAAGGCAATATGCAGAGAGTAGTGGAGTGGACTGTGAGTCTGCTTCAGTTCAGGCTGAAAATTCTGCCACATTCGTAATGAGCTTTTAGCATTTCAGGGCATCTCATAATTGTTTCTGCTAATAACAGATTCCGTGGAAGCAGATTTGAAAACAGATCAATATTTTAAAGAACTATAAAAAGGAATGAATCTGCTATGAAAGTTATGAATGGATAAATCTGTTCTGAGCTTCCTTTTTGTTGCCAAAGCCTTCCTGTATGTTTAGCAAAGAAATAACAAACACAAAACTTTGTTTTTTTTTTAAACAAACTGAGAAAAGAATAGATTCTCATTCCAAAAGTAAAACAAAGAAGTGATGTATTCACTCACCCTTTATTAGAACCTTTTTTTGGAAAAAATGAACAGTTTGTAATCAGAATTCTCTTAAGCAGTTTACAAGTGTTACTGGAGGACTATAATCTGTAGCCTTTGTTTTAAATTTAGCTGCTGGGCTTTGTGGTGCTGGAGATGAATCATATGTTGAACAATGGCTTAAAATCTTCCTCTTTTGTAAGTAGATCTATAACTCCCATCTTTTGAAGGAGCTGTAGTAACAGAATAATTGAGATTAAAATGACTTGTGTCCAGAAGTGATGATAGACAAGTAATTGTTGGTGTTAAGAGTGGGTTTAGATGTCCATTTGTGTGTAGTTTACTTTTCTTCATTAGCTCCTTCTAGCATAGTGCATATTGCATAATTGTTAGATGTTAATTTTACTGTATGCTTGAAGGTCAGGAATGAGAAACAGTTTAAGTGTAAGAAAGAACAAGATGGTAAACAAGAGCACTTAGATGAAGACAAAGGTAAACCAAGTCATCTATGCAGGGTGGCTCTTAAATATGTGTTCTGTATGTTTGGTTTATAACTGTCTGTAAAAGAAATTTTTCTTGGCACGTCAAAAATGAGATTTCAATATTTTGCTCAGTAGCTTAATGAAGTTATCACAGTGCAGTTGATTCCCTGCTTTTCTGACTTTTTGGTTTTGGGTTTAATTTTGGGTGCAAGTGTATAAGTGGGAGGAATTGGTCTGAGGCTATTTGTTAAGGAGATGCTTAATAATTTGAAGAACAAACAGAAGCGTATTCTTAAATTAGACTTCTACATTAAAAATTTATCTTTTGCAAAAGAAAGATATTGCTTATCATCAGAACAAGTAAAGATTCTGGAGTTTTGTTCACTGCAGATGAGTTACCTGTGTGTTTCTTGATGTTTAATGCATGCGTGATCTCCATGTGAAGGCACGTTCTCTTTCACATAGCTGGTAAAACACTGGTTAATAAAATCAGCTGAAGTTAATCCCAGCAGGTGTTGCAATTCAGTGCTTTGGTGGTGCTGGCCAGCATGACCTGAAGCTGACTGAAATATCCAGGAAATGTCTGCTGAGAGATGCTTAACTTTTCTTTCCAGATCTGACAGCTTAAAATAGGTCTGATGTTGCTGCAAGGAGCTCAGCGTGCAGTCTGTGGAAATAAAGCTGCCTGCTTTGAACAGAACACCTGAACCCTCAGTCTAAAATATGCACTGTGTGAAACTCCTTTGCTGCTCATATCCCAAACTAAACCATTACCCATTTTTAGTGATCTCCAAAAGCATCAGGCCTCCCTTTTGCATGTGTGAAAATGTTCTGCCCTTCCTCATTGTGACTGAAAGGGGATCAGTCTGGCTAGGGAAGGGCCTCGAGGGCTGCCCCATCACCTGCTCCTTCCATTTGTGTCCCTAGGGAGACTCCACTCTTGTATTTATAACTGAAAGAGAAAGAGAGAACGTGTCAGAAGGCGGAGAGGGAAAACTGGGAGGAGGTTTTGCAGGAGTTCATTCCTGTGCCTGCATGCCGCAGCTGGTGGTGCTGGGTGTAGGCACAGTATGCTGTGTGTCACTGCCCAAAAACTGCCTGCATGGGTGTCACCATCATTACTCCTGCGTGGGTGCCCGTGGTCACCCTGGGTTGGGAAGCTGGTGAAAACAGACATTTTCTCTCTGAGTGAAATGTGAGCCCATCTTGTGCAAGCACACACTGGAGTTTAACCTCTCCTTATACCCTTGGCAGCAACCTTGAGCCGTCCTGTCAGTGGCTGTGGTACAGAGTTTGTGAGCAGGTTCCTTCTCTTTTAAATTTGCTACACTTGATTCCTTTGGATTATAGTTTTTATATTATGAGCAATAGGGATTATTTATTTCCTTTTCTTCGCTTGTTCCATAGGTGGAACCATTATCCCTACCTCCCCCCCATCAGCTTTGTCTCTCACCTGAATGTGTAATTTATTGAACCTGCCCATGAGCAGATGCTTTTCCATATCTAGGTTATATTATTTTATATTCTCTCAATATTTTTTTGGATTTTGAGGAGAAGGTGGTGCAAGGTGCTGTTGTGCTGTGGATTCTTACAGAAGCTACAGGAAGAATTTGGAAGTGTTCTGATTTTTAAGTCTACCATGTTAATATTTTCTGTCCTGTCAGTAACCTGGTGTAGAGCTAAAATTAACAGCCATAAGAAAATCAATTTCAATTACCATGTTCTTGAGTTAATGCTCTGTATTTGTTACTTCTCAGACATTTTGTCTTTCAGAAATCAGTTTATGTATATACTCTCTGACAGGCCTACCTATGTGTGAAAACATGCATCTTGTTGAATTACTCTCAGTCAATAGCTGACTTGCATGAGCAAGTTCTTTGGTACCATGAGCAGGATTACAGTTTTAGATCCTCTGTTGTTTTTCTTCTGTGGCAGCTGTGTTGTTTTGGGGGGCTGACTTGGGTTCCCATGTGTCACTGCTCAGTCCCAGAGAGTCCTGGGTGACCCCAGGAACACGTTGTGTGGGAAGAGGGCAGCTTGCAGTGGGCCTGGAGCAGAATCCTGTCTGATCAGAGGGCAATCCTTTCCACTTTGGGTACAGTGAATGCTTGTGCTGCTGTTTTTCAGTATCACTTCTGGAGATTGGTGGTAATTTGGTGGGGTTTATACATGGTACCTCCAAGTAGAAGTAGTTGAGTGCAGACCTGAGGGTGCTGGTGCTGCAGGCAGTGACTCCAGTGTGGAACACACAGGGGGAGATGGTTCCCCTTGGGAAGCAAGCCAGGTCCTTGGGAAAGATCACACAGCCTAAAACATCAGCAGTTGACTTAAGTACTTTTATAGTTAAAGAGATTAATACTCAGCAGTCTCTAGGTTTGACAGCTATCCTGTGTGGACTTTTTCTTTTTTTTAAGGGAATTACAAGGAACATTAAAATACTTCCTAAGTATGACTGACCTGTGTGGCAGAGGGAGGTGGTGGCGTGTGCCTGATGTCTGGTTCTCCTGAAGACAGAGATGGTTCTTATCTCCTGATTTCTGCTTCCTTTACAAACCCAACCTTGTTTGTCTGTTGAGAGAACTGAGGTGGTTGTTGGGCCCTTCCTGGATTGTTGCATTTGGGTCCAGACTCCCAAATCTTGTTGTTTCCCGCATGCTGCTGTCATGACCAGGCACTGTGGGGTGCTGGTAAAGGATAAACGTTGTTGTTTTGTTTTTCCTGTTATGACAAGGATGATTTCACACTTTCTTGTTTCAGCACAAAACACACTTTAAAAAAAAAACAAACAACCCCCCCAAAAAGCCTAGCACACCCCCTCATGTTCCCCCAATCAATCAACCTATGCCAGACAGCAATTTGTTTGCCTCTTATTTTGAGACACTCTGGCTCTCTTTTCAAAACAGATTGGGGAAATTGATGAGAGAGATGCATTTCCTCAGCTGTGCCTTATTCTGCTAGCAAAGCCCAGGGAATTCTTTCCAAGTACACACTCAAAAGAGGCTGTAAGAATTCCAAGAAGATGCAAACATCAGTTTTCTGCAATAATAAATCCTTTTCAGAGTTTCAAAATACATCGTAGGCCGTTCAAGCATTAAAGTATTGCTCAGATCTGGTTTTGTTTCCCTGGCCTACTTGTTTTGTTTTGGTTTTTTTCAAGATGAAAAAATAGATTTTTGTTAATATTAGTCCACTTCAGTAAACTGTCCTGCTACTGTAGATTATCCAAAATACAAGACACTGCAATGTTTTTGTTTGTTTGTGTTTTTCCTGGAAAATCCAATGGTTTGTTTGCACTCTAACTTTATAGATACCTTGTCTTGCCTACAGTTTTCCTTACAGGTCTTGTTTCATACAGCAAGGCATAAAGTAATTCTGTTGCCATACTTTTTATTTTATTTGCTGAATACAACTGGGACAGTGGGCAGTAGTGACCCTATGCTTTCAGTTAATTCTGGAAGATACAATTCTTCATGTATGCCTTGAGTTCTGCTTTAATGTATCCACAGTGAGTATAAAATTAGGCTCTGCAAATATCCAGAATGCTGGGTGCTTGGGTATAATTTAATAATCTGTGTATTATTTTAAAGGCACACATGAGCAATAGCTGCTTCCTTATAAAATACATTTACTGACCCATGAGTTAATTGATCCCTATGACTATTTAAACCTCAGGGCTTTAAAAGTTTTTCTCTTATCTTTATGTTAAACAATGGAAAGTTTTACCGTATGTTCAAATAACGTCTTCATCAGGTTCACAACAGGATACCATAGTTAATTTTCAGTTGAGTGCTTTACAGGATTTTCTCTTTGCTGGCTGGTTGGGTGAAAGTCTAGACACTGAGAGAGGAGGCGTTGGAGGGGCCTCACAGTATAGTTATTGTGAATGGTAAGTTAGGAGCAGCTTCCTCTGATGTACAGACTCCATGCCCAAACCAGGCCTACAAAGGCATAGCTTTTGTTCAGGGGGATAGGGGCTAATCCGAATGCTGCACACTGTGAAAAACCTTTTATGGAAGGGGGGAAAAACTTGCCTTGAAGGTGAGAGGTCAGCAGTTTAACCTCTGACTACAAAACAAGAGACCAGCGAAGAATGGGACGAACAAGGGGGAAAAATACTTCAAGTACTCCATTCTTTGTTTATCAGAAATGGGTCAAGCAAATGAGTGTCAGGAATGGTGACAGGAGTTCTGATGGGCTGCAAGGAAGTCTGAAGATGTGCTCTGGCTTAGTCGTGCATTGCTACAGAGTTTGGAGCTCACATAGCTCTCTTTTAAATGCTTTAGAAAGAGATCCTCAAAACAAAATCAAATCTTTCAGCAGTCTTGTAAAGCACAGACACTCTGTTCTCTTCCTCCTAAGCCCATATCAGATCCTTTTGTTATTACAATTTTTCATTCTAATTTTCCTTTGTGTAGATTAACATCATTTATTATTTTCTTCTAACTCTTTGCACTGTTTCTAGACTGTTTTTTGAAATTTATGAAGAAGCATCACAGTATTCACATGCTCACACGTGTTCAACAGGCAGTGAGATGGGTCTCTTTTAGCTAAAGCCATGGATATTTGGGTGGTCACTGCTGTTGTACAACAGCAGGGGAGAGCTGTTTGCAATCTTTGTGCAAAGGGAATATGGAGGCTTTCCCCTCTGATCTCATTTTGGTATTATCAGTGCTGGGAATTTAGTCACAATCCAATTAGAAATGATGGAAGTTATGTTAGCTAATAGTTAAGCCTCCCATATTCTCAGGTTGGGCTAATGGCTTGTGCTGCTCTTGGCTCAGGCTGGGGGAAGATCCCAGCAGTGGGATCTAAAGCTGCCTGCTTGGCACACACCCATTCCTTGTGCTTCACTACATCCAGCCCATGAGAAGCACTGCTCACCTCCCTCCCGGCCTCTCCCAGCATGCAAAAAAGCAAAGGAGACATAATGCCTTGCTTCTGCACCTCTGCAAGTTTTATACTTCACTGGACATAGATGTATTGTGTATATGAGGTAAATTCCTCTTCCTGCTTCCCACAAAGGGATTAAAGCTAGGCTTTGTTGTTGACCCTCTTCACATGTCACATCTTCAAACAGTTGCTTATGACCTGGACAGCCTTAGGCCACTTGCATTCAGAGAAGTGATCAGGAACCAGCAGTGTTCCTCACTAGTCAGTGGCAGGGCCTCTCAGCACTCGGGAAAATATATTTTGGTAGAGGCTTGGTTTTATTTGTGCTTGGAAATAGCACAGCCTCAGACATTGTGCATCCTCTGACCCTTGGCTAAGCTTAATCTTTTGTTTCTCAATTTCACAGACATCCTTTTTTTTTTTTTTTTTAAAAATATTTTAGGGGTAAATTCCTCAGAATTCTTAGTACCTCAGAAAGGTGGTACTAAGTATAATTCTATGATCTGACACATCTTCAAATGAGAAAAAGAAAAAAAAGTCTTCATTTTTCTTGCATTCCTTAGGAACTCTATTGGGTTTGCTGATTTTAAAATACAGCATTTTAGTGGAGACCTTGTTAAACATGTAGAGTTGTTTATTATATAAATCATAAATGAAAGGCTTGAGATTGTGACTCTTGCTGGAAGCAGGTGATTTCCATAGCTATTAAGTGAAAGTAAAATGAGGAACCCTTTATAGTCCTTTTGCCTTGCTCCTAATGTGTTAGTTTTGTCACTTTTATGGGTTGTGATCTGTTTGGCTTTTTAAATTTGATGGGATCAAATGGTGTTCTCAAGCTAAATGACTGGCATTTTTGCCCTTGGGGAAGCATCACAAGTTAAAATATTGATGTATTTTAGAGTAAGTACCTTTCATTATATTCTATCAAAGTTTGGAAAATAAGAAAGAGGAGCAGTGGTTGAGAGGAGAACTTTTTATGAAAATTTTCATGCAGCATAATGTAATAGAGTGTGTAATGTTACATGTAGTGCAGTATATTTTAGCTCTTTTTGCATTCTGTGTGTAGACAGCTGTTACAGCTGTGCATTTGGAAATATTAGCACCAGATTTATTCGGTAAATCGATATTTTCAGATGAGACAACCTTTATTTATGCTGTTGTTGATTTATTAATAAATGTTTCCTTGTTCTTTCACATCAAAAATAATAATACCATTTTTCACCTTGCAAATTTTTTTGACTGCTGTATGGTGCAAACACAGGCATTACTCATGCTTTCCCTGGCCTTATCTCACTTCTTTCTGCTGTAATGCTTTTAGGACAGTAAAATGAAGACCTTCATTACTTAGGAGGCAGAAATGTTCAGCTCAAACACGTGGATGGCCCATCATTCTGCAGTGCTCCCTTCCTGCAGTTTTTGTTTTCCCACCTGCACCCACCCCACTGCCCAAGTGTGTTGAGGTGTGTTTTCTTTCTCTGCACTCCCTGGGCTGCTGCTTTGCCCCTGTGAGGGGGTGATGGAGCAGCCAGAGCCTGCCATGCCTGGCTGGTGTGTCCTGGCTTTCCAAGCAGGCTTGGCTTGGGCTCTCACCCCCCAGCAGAAATAACTGCTTCTGACGAAAAAGTTCTTGTACTTTTTGAGCAGCTAGTTTGAATGCAGAGCGCTGAAATGGGAGAAGGCAGCTTCTGACCTTGCCTTCTGGAATGGCTCAATTTACAAAGGATGTGTTGAGTTCTGACCCCTCATGGGCCATGAGAGTGCAGCGTGTTTTTTTGAACTTTAGCTTTTTCTATTAGAGTGAAATATATTGTCTGCTATTATCACACTGTTAAATTAATTTTCACTGTTTTGTGCGTGATTTATTTGAGATTTCGCTGGACGAAGCAGGCATCAGGCATTGAGGTTTTGTAAGATAAAACAGCATTGCACTTTAACCATGTCACCTTACTTTGTAATGGGATGTAAATTAAAGTCATGCATCTACATCACCCTTCTACTTTGCTGTTCTGATTAAATAGTATTCTATTTATTCACTGAATTATGTGATACCAAGAACCATCTTGGAGAGTTTCCTAGTTTTTGAATGTGCTTTGGGATTTTTAACTCAGAACCCAGATCTCATGCCTCAAGGCTGCAGGACATAAGCCCATTCTGGTACAGCCTCTTTATGTAGTTCAGGTTGCTGTTTACATCTCTGGTTTTGCTGACCCCTCTCCAACACATAATTAGAAATTTTTACGTGGGTAACTGTAAACACCTGTGAGAAAACCCTTTGACTTGCCTTTACTTGTTATATGTGTTTGTGTGGCTTGTGCTTTAAAATAACTAAACTAGGCCCCCATGGAAATGTCCATTTTTAATGCCCTTTCTTCTGAATAAAAAAAATAATTTTTTTTCAAAGACATCACGATGTTTGGGAACCTGAAATAACTGACTTGTGGTCAGGCAGCAGGTAACTGGCAGGACTGAAAAAACAATGTGCTTCTTCTAATTTCCCAGTGCACTTTGCTGCTGGCTGGGTCTGTGTTCTACCTCTGCTAAAGCAGAGCGTGACCAATATTTTTATTGCAGCTCAACAACAACAAAAAATTGAGAATCCCAATTGGAACTCTTCAGACTTTTAGAACAGATGGAGAGAAGGGTGCAGAGAACATGCAGCTATGTCAGAGTTTATTTTACTGAAAGATCAGTACATTTTTTAGTTAGAAAATGCCAAAGAAATAAATTGCATTAGCCTTCTGCCATGTGTGGTGTTCCCTTTTAAAAGGCTTAGCAAGGGGAAAGTGCCCAGTTTGGGAACATCCCTGGGAGGGATGTGCCATGCAGCCCCTTCTCCACTTCTGGAGGTCCTTGGTGGGGATCAATGATCTGTGTTCCCTGGGAGCTCAGGTGCCAAAGCCACGGTGCCTCTGCCTGAGCCCCTGGGTCTCAGTGTGCTTGCTGCCTTGGAAATGTCTGCTAGACCCTTTCCTGATGTTTTGTTTGTTTTCTGTGCAAGAAGCTTCAAGGTTTGGTGGTTGTGTGAAGGTGGTTTGGTAAGTGACTCGTGTTTCTTCATTAGCTGCAAAAACTAATCCTAGAGGGGACTCGGAATATAAATGCAAGTGTAAAGGTTGTTTTCTGTAACCTTTTTTCTGAGCATGGCTCTTGGATACTAAAGCATGAGTGCTTCATGACAGGGGAGATCTCAGCTGTTGGTGTAACACTGATCTTTCTGTAAGCAACCTCTCTTAACCTGCTCTTTGTGTTCCGTTCTTATCAAAAGTTTAGCGTTGACTTTTAAGGATTGGTATGGGAAAAATGTCAAAACACTGATTTTCAGCTGCGTGCTGCCAGCCATAGACATATCAGGGCTCAATGCATGTGGGCCAGCCTCTAAAATATTTTGTGGCTGATTTTGCTCACGTGGAGGGCCCTTGGGACAGATGGCCCCTGGCTGCTGATGGTTCGATTACAGCGATCACCCACAGCTTCTGAAGAGTGCGAAGAAAAGAAATTGCTTTCTTTGTCAAGGTGTTTTCATTTCAATTCTCACCCATTAGCCCTGTTTGGTTAAGTTTTGAATTACTCCATCAGGTGACTGATGAGTTTTATTTTTCCCCCTGATGATATTAAAATAGATTTGGGGTAAGATGGAAAGGAAAGGCAAAAAAAGATTTGTGCTTATTGATCAGTGCTCCTTCATCTTTGTTCTGTCTTAATGTGTCATGAACAGCAAAGATTAGAATGAGTGCTGAATCAGACCATGTTAGAAAATACATATTTTAAAATGGAAGTCTGTGAACTGTGTACATAAATAGCAAACTATATGCATGCTATGGCTAACCAATGTGATTATTAGAATTCTGGAGCCTCGTGTAACTAAGGTTTGTGATTGTTTTAATTTATATATGTAAAATTTTGAAATGTTGGTTTATATAATTAGAGCTTTTGAAGCTGGATATGTTTCAGGTGTGCTGCTGGAGATGTTCAGAGGAGTAGGAATCTTCCAGGCCAGGTCCTGGTTACCTGTGCTGTTCTACTTCCATATCTTCCTACCACAGCCAGTAAGCAAAATGGGAAAGGTTTGAATTTCATGTAGAAAATGCTATTTGTAACTGGAGAACGAAAAAAAGGATAAATAATTTGAAACCATGCTTTTGTAATGTACAGTTATGTTCATTCTTACACATAAGCAGAATATCATTGCACAATTCCTAGCCTTGTTTCACAGCATAATCATAGAGATGGGGTGAATACATGATACAGTAGCATCTGTATTACTTAAATAAAATGTCACAAACAATATTGATTAGAACAATGAAGAGAGAACCTAACCCCTTCTCTCTGTAGCTGTCCTTGGCTGTAAAGACAGTGGCTGTGGGGTTGCTCTTCCAAGGTATTTTGTATTCCACTATTGCTCTGGCCTCGAGGTAATTTGTCCCTCTAAGTTGTTGAGTAATAGGTAGTTACTTACCAGTTAATTATTGAGTAATCACATTTTATTGCTCGTGCTAGTCAGTATTTAAGGCAAGGGGCATAATTTAGTGGGAAGTCATGCCATCAAGTACCAAGAGTTGGGCTGTGCCCAGGATGTGGTCCTCACCAGCGGCCGTGGAAGGAATGTTGCTGCACTGTTCAGGCAAGAGGTGGTGTAAATAGACAGTCATTAGATCATCTTTGGCCAAGAGGGAGTTCCCCTGCAGCACTCTTTTTTTTTTCTTGAAGTAGCTGAAGACTTCTGCTTAGAGAAAAAAACTTGCAGAAGGATTAAGCTTTTGGGTTAATTTTTATTGCTTTAATTTATTTTTAAAGGCGTGTTAATTCTAATGGAAGATATATTTTTTGTATTATTTTCGGAAAATGCGTGTCAAAAACGGTTTGGGTAACACTCTGCAATCAATCAATTTGCTTTACAGGGTCACATATATCCCTGGTTTCGTGTCCAAATTTGATAATCAAATTTGTTTTTGTTGGAGTAAATCAGGAGGCAGTAACTCAGGTATCCATTATGTAGTGAGATGTAGTTTTTGTCATGTGCCCAGTGCTTTTTGATTTTTCTATATGTGTAGGCTCCACAAAGAAAATATAACAGTGTAGTGTGTGAGGTAAAATGGTTTTGTCTGGTCAGACACCACTAATGTGGAAAAGCAAGTGATGCTCCATCCCTGATGTACTTGGCAGGGCAGGAGTTTTGCTTCTTCCTAATTTACTTAGTACATATTTCTTGGTAATAATGTACTTGAACTTTTCTAGATCTTCCTTAAAATCAATATTTGCATATTTCCTAATATAGGAAAATTTCATGTAGCCCACAATATTTTTTAAGAACTCTAAGTCTCATATCTTCATTTAAAATGAAGAAACCCCTGCACAATGTCTGTTTGCAAGGGCGTGTGGCAAGTTACTTTTTCATTCTTGTGAAGGTGTAAAACTTGTGTTTGCTTGCAAAGGTGAGTGCTCTTTCGTACTCTTTGCAGTTATTGTTCTTTTCAGTCGATCACAGCACAGCCAGTCTCCTTTAAATTTCTCTGAACAAGAGACCCAGGGATAGCAGAAGTATTTTGTTTTGTAAACCCTCCTTAAACATTAGCAATGGCTGGAGACCTGTGTGGTGCCCACTTGCTTCTTCTTCTGCTGCCTTAGATCATGAGTGAATCTTGAGAACAAGGATTACAACTTAGAAGTTGGAAAATTAAGAATAACACAGCTTCTGACGGCATACAGTTGTTGCCATACTTTACAAGGTCATTCTAAAGAATTCCCAGGTAAAAGAAACCCCTGCTTATCTTGTGAAAAGACCAAATAAAGGGTGAACATAGTCATTTTATCTGTGGACTGTCTGTGTGATGAACTCTCACCCTGATTAAGGTTTTTAGCCTGAAGCATGGCTAATAGCATTGCAGCCAAAAGGATCCTTTCTTTCTGTCTGTGGTAAGCTGAAATGACTTTCTGCTCTGTCCTTCAGTGGGACAAATTCTTGGGCAAAAAGGGATTGACCTGCAGCTCTGAAGGAGATGTCAAGTTGTGGCTAGAACTTTTAACTATCACCCTGCCTGTAAAAGGGGAAGAAGTACTTATTTCCTAGTTCAAGGGCCTTACACACAGGGAAATCTCAAAGACTGGAGGAAATTTCTGATCCAAAACCTGACAAAGTCCTGCTTCTCTCCAATGTACTTGACTGAATGTTGCATGTGATGAGCTGGGAGCACACTGATCCCACATTTCTGAAAACCTTGAGGAACCTTCATCACCTAAGTTTAAAAGTAGAAATATTTGAGAATAATTCTGTGTTAAACTGTACAATCAGCGAATCTCGTGTGTGGCTTTGCAGTGTGATGTAGACAAGGCAGATTCTCACACCTCAGTGTGGGTGGGGAGCTGTTGATGCCTCGCTGGCACTAAAAGCTGTGGAGTTGCTGTAGTGCGATGGGGCTGAGCTGGACCCACAGATTTCAAATGTCCATGGTTTTTGTGGGGAGTAGAGAAGATCTTGGGGGATGTGTGTGATTTTTGTTAAGGGCTGAGTGACTCTCAAACATATGGATTTTACCTTTTTCCCCCTCATGTATTAGAAAGAAAATTCTGTATTTCCATAAACATGGTGTGAGCACTGTTATTCTGAAATCATTTGCTAAGTGTTATGTGTTTATAGGAAGATGTAATTAAATTCGGAGCCAGTTGATAAGTCCATGAGTAATTTGTGCTGCTTGTGACTGGGAGCGTTTTTCAAGCATACATCCTACAGAAATCATTTCAATTGCAGGTGTTATTACTACAGTTAAAAACAGTTCCTTAGGAAAAGATTCCTCATGGAAGGAAGATATTTTCATCTTGCCAGTAAGGTCTTTGTAATTACATTTCTGAACCTGATACAAAAATCACATTTCTGATTGGCAAATGTGCAATCCCAAAGACATACACATTCCAGCTACAGTGACTGTAACTGAGGCTAGTAAACTGTTATTTTCCATTTCCCAAAGGTCAATGTTTAGCCTGTATTTGTTGACTCTGTTGTCATTTTGTTCACACTTTTCTCATAGAAAGTAAAGTTGGAAGGAAAAATGTCAGAAGTCGCACACTCCAAATACCACCTTTGATGCCAGTGTGAGATGGGTACCTTCAATGCCTAAATAATTTTTCAAAATGGGGCATAAGCTTTACAATCAGTTGAAAACAAGGCAGAGGCCACGTGTGAGGGAGAGGGGACAGGAGACACTGGGGGCTGCTGTGCTGTGACCACGCTGGGGCTTATTTTGAAAGGCAAGTCCCACCTAGAGACCCCAAAGAACCTCAGTGTATTAATATATAGCAGGAAAAGCTGGCAAATACAATTGCTGGAACTTGGTTTTTTCTGTAACTGATGTTGTCATTTTTGTTTTGTTTCATTGCTGTTTGCTGAAGTAGGAACTGTTTGAAATTGTGGAGGCAATTAAGGAAGGTGCACTTGTGAGTAAAGTGTGAGTAAAAGAGTTGAAGGTGCTTGGTTGTTAAGATTTGATATAGCTTTGAAAAGATGTTTTCTTTTGCTCTGTGATTTGTACCAGAGTGTATTTTAAGGTATTTTCTGTACTGGCACCTTTGTTTGTATATTATTTTTAATTTCACAAGTTTTAGGTACCTGAGAATTTAGTGACTATTTCTTAGTTTCAGGTTTTTTTCTAAAATCAAATTGCTTCAGTGTGTTTTGTTCTTGTTCCTTCTTTTGATTACTGATGCTTGGACAATACTGTAACTCCCTTCTGCTCCCCTTTTCTGTGGCATCCTGCTCCTGGCTGGTGCTCCACTTTGACCCCCCCAAACCAAAAAGCTGAAGACCACTGCTGCACCCAGATCTTCTGGCAGCAGGGCCTCCCATTCTGCTCCATTTTTGGCACTTCATGTATGAAACTGTTAACAGGCGGATTTTAATATGATATACAGAAGTCTTTTTTTTCCAAGAAGTTATTTTTTTATGTGAATGCTGTTTTTTTCATCAGATGATTTCATCTGTAAAAATCCTTGGGTTGCACGTTATGGTTTATGTCTTATTTTGTTTCTGAATCACTGTCGTAGTGATTTGGTTGAGTATTAAATATTATATTGATACAAAAATGTCACTAGAATTACTGTTGAGTGTTTCTGGAAAATTATTTTAAGTATATAAGAGACCTTTGTTTTTGAACAATAGCAGTATCAGAAGCTTAGAGAACTAGCTTTATATTGCTGAAAACTACTCAGCCTAACAAAATCCATCCTGCTTATTGCTTAAATGTGTATTTATAAAGCTGTTCCCTGAGATAATCAGATAACTTCAGATTTATTAATTACATTCTTAATGTTCACATAAGGAAAAAAAATGTGGCACTTTTCCAGACAAGAAAGAAGAAAAGTGTGCAATAAGCTTTGCTTTGCTACCTTCCTTTTCCTCGTTATATTTCTTTCCCACCCCTTTAGAGAGTGGCCCCAGTCTCTTCTTTCCCCTCTGCACTGACAGCTTTTTTCCAGTGAAAATCTGTACAGCATCAGAGAAAATGTAACTGGAGGAACACTGAGCAGTTATCTAGTCCACTCCTCTGTCCCAGGCATGGCCAACTCTTCCTGACAGTCTTTGTTCTGCTCAGTACGGCCAACAGGGATGAAGAGTCCTCCTCTCCCCAGAATATTGGACTGCTTAATTAATCTGTTTCATTTTACCTTAGCTGTGTTTTCCTGTCTGGAATGTCCTCTGTTGCTATCCAAGAGAATTACCTGAGATGATGTTTCTCACCATGTGTTTGTAATTTCTGTTCCATTACCAAATTGAATGTATGCTAATTACCTTATCCTATTGTATTTTTGTGTGGCATTTGTAATCTGCAAGCTTGATGACTATGAAGAATATTTTTAGAGTGTATTTAACTTGTCAGTTTTTGGAAAAGTTACAACTTACCAAGCTTTCTCTTTTTTTTTTTTTTTTCATAGTTTAGAATGTACTGCTTCTCTAATCTACTCTGTCACGAGAAATAGTACCTTTGTATTTTCTTTGTTTTGTTAAAGAAGTTAAACTGTGTTAGAAGTTGTTTTCCTGAAAATATGGATGACATGCATTATGACCTTACCTCTACAGGAATAGATTTTTGGAGAAAAATTATCTTGAGGATCTACTTACATTTTCTTCTTGTCTTAGTGGGTGTCATAGTTGCCTGCATTTGTCTTCTGGAGCAGTTCTAGATTATGACATCTTGAATACTATTTTTTTTTTTTTTTTTTTTAAGCATTGCATGTGACTTGCTTTTCTCTCTGTAATTACACTGCACTCTTTTGGTGCCTCAGCAAACCTTTCTGTGATTGTTTCTCATCTGCCTCCTACCAAGGGAGATGGCCTTTGCAATGCTCCAGCATATTTAGCAAAGGAATTTTCAAGTGTTACTGATATTTATAGGTAGGCATAGGAAAAACTGGTGTTTGTACATGGAAATATCCATTTACATATGCAACAGTATATATACATTTATACCTGTACCACACAAACTATTTTATGTGTGCACTTGACAATTTCCTCTTACTGCTGCATTTACTTAGAATTGGTGCAAACCATTTGTCCTGAAAAGTCTGTTACAAAAAAGGGAATGAGGAGAAATTTAGTAGTTCCTTAGCTGACTCTAACAACAGCTATTTCCGAGCAGTTCTCATCCTCTCACCCAGAAAATCAGCATAAAATTGGCCTCACATTGCCAGATCAGAGTGGGTATCTGGAAAGTAATCCTTGGGGAAAAGAAGATTCAGTCTTTGTAGACCTGAAGGTAGAGTGCATGAAGTTGCAGAATTGGATTATACTTTCTCTTTTTATTTCTAAATCAGTGCCCTTTTGTTTCTTCCTTTGCAGCCCTTTTGAGAAGTTGCCTCAAAGTTGTGTCAGATGCTGTCTGAGCCCAGCTCCAAAAGCAGAAACCAACATAATCTTTTGAAAAAAAACCCCAATCCCAGACTTGGACAATTATAATAAAATCCTGGGGCTTTTTATAGGTGTTAGGGTTTGGTTTCAGAGAGTAAAGGCGTAAAAAAATATAGTAACTTTTCTTTTTGAAGCACAAGTCACATCAGATTTTCTTACTTAATAAATGTATGGCAAGTACCTACTAAAATAACCAGTTAAAAGCCAGTAATAACAACTGCAAGACCCAGCTCAAAGCAGTTGAACAAGTCTTGAAGGCGTGTAATTTTTGCTGAGTGTAGCACCGAATGTTTTTCTTGGATTGAGTTTGTAATATTTTTTTTTTTATTTTAATGTTGGCTATTTTTTGTTTTCATGAAGGAGTATTAAAAGCATAGATCACGTGTATCTAATTATTCTCTCCTGATACGAATATTCTTTCATGATATGAAAGCAAATGTTGTTATACTTGAGTGAATTGGAATTTACTTTGCATTTGTTTTTACCACTTCAAGTGAGACTGGAGTAGTAGGAGAGAGTCTTAGTATGAAGTGACGATGGCAAGATGAGCAGGACATTAAAGTTTTAGGGTTTTTCTGTCTGTTGGGATATCAGGGCACCAAAAGAGCTTAGTGGAGCTGTTGATCTTGTTGCCTGTAGATAAAGGGTGTCCTTGGGAAATGCTGTTAGCTCTGTTGGTACTTCACTGATGTGTAAATTTTACCCATGTTTTGACCTCAAACCCGAAGTTTTGCTTCATTCTGAGACTGTACTTTGCTCGTGACTGTGACCTTTTGAAATAACACCCGGAGGTTTTGCTGTTGTGATCTGTTTCCTATTTTGAAGCCCAACAGTTACATTTGCACTAAGGAGAGCGAAGGAAAGAAATTACATTTCTGTCCCATTTCAGAAGCCCCAGTGATTTTGTTACTGCGTTGCTAAAGCATTCACTACACTAAATGTTTCTCGTGTAACTGTGCTTCACATCTGCCAAAATCATCTGCCTTGCTTGCTGGGAGAAGGTGATGGAGCCAAGCCCCTGGCTGGTGATGCTCTGGCAGCCTGGCCCCTCTGCAGAGCACTCCCCTCACCTCCTCACAGGCCACAGCACTTGGGTTTTGCAATAGAAGCAACTATAAATGGTACAGCAAGACTTGGGAAGCTGTGAACAAGAAATGGGTGCTGAGAAAGGGAACTGGAGGCAGCTGGTAACCTGCTTGTATTGCACGAGCTGCAGCAAACGCTTGATGCTGGAGTGCTGCTGCGTGAAGCAGTCCTGCTTTCTTCTCACCACAATTCCCTATTCCCCAGTTTTTCTTCCTTTTTTTTTTCTGGTGCAGACCCAATGGTTTTGGGGAACCGATCTAGTTGATGCTGCCCTGGAAAGTTCCAGACAGTTGGTTTGATCTCAGTCAGTTCCCTCATCTGGCTCCGCGGAGCTGTGACAGTCTGCACCAGCAGGAGACAGACAGTGCTGCAGCTCCACCAACAAGTACCCGGTAGTGGGAGTGCAGAGGGATTGCTCTTTCGAAGAGGAATTTATGCTTGAAAGTGTCGTGGACACATGGCATTAGAGTTTACAAGCTCTGTTAAAGTATTTTTTGGATTCTGCAAGATTTCAGTGCTTTTTAGCAAGAAATTTATGGATTACATAACATCGAGTATTTGATATGTTACTG
Organism: Cinnycerthia olivascens; assembly: GCA_035048155.1. Lineage (NCBI taxonomy): Eukaryota > Metazoa > Chordata > Aves > Passeriformes > Certhiidae > Cinnycerthia > Cinnycerthia olivascens. The sequence continues at coordinate 22,474,574 of JAWWMU010000005.1, forward strand.
TACTTGCTACTGCTTGGATTTATCAGAGATCACTCTTGATATCTAATTGCTTTCTTTTTCACGATAGTAATTTGGAATAAAAACAAGAACTCCTTTACAGGATAGTCAAACTCCTCTTGTACCTGTTTGTTACAGAGATTTGTTTGCAGTTTAAATATGCTCAAAGTAGATCAGGAAAAATGATCTCTGTTGTAAGTGCCTGTATTGATTTGCTTTCATATTCTTATAAATGTAGCATCAATTTGCTCTCATATTCTTATAAATGTAGCGTCAATTTGCTCTCATATTCTTATAAATGTAGTGTCAATTTGCTCTCATATTCTTGTAGCATCTTGCATTTTTTTTCGTATTTGCCGTCTAAATTCGTATCCTTGCTGCCCATAATAATGGAAGAAGATTCCTTGTGCATTTTATTAAATAATAGCTTCAGAATCCTTCCTGGATGTTCTTAGGAGAAAAACCAAGCTTGTCCAACAAGTAGAGTCAAACGCCTCAATTTTTATTGAAAGTCTCACTTGGATTTGAATTGGATACAAATCAGGTCTAAATTGCATTGAGTTGATTGACAAGTTGAATTTTGTGGTACGTTTGAAGTGTGTGTTCTGCTGCTGGCTTAAGATCTGGCCCAGGGTGAAGGAGGAATGCTGAGTTCAGTCTCCAGCCCCTGGTGGCTGGGTGAGTGGAAGATGTCCACGTGCGACAGCTCCGTGCCGAAGAGCAGGATTTGGGATCAGCAGCTGGGAGTGACACCACCAGCAGCAGCATTTCCCTTCTCATTAAATCTCCAGCTTGCATCAGCAAACATATATGGGACTCAGAGAAGGGCAGAAACCTCTGTACTTTGCCAAAAGTGGAGAGCCCTGTGGTTCTGATGATGAGCAGGAAGTTTGCGTTATCACGTAGAGCTGGTGCTAGAGCCTGAAGTGGAAATCTGAACAGCTTCCCAGCCATTGGCTCCTTGGAAGAAGGAATCCAGCAGCTCCTGAGGCAGACAGGAGGTGGCAGTTGCCATCAGGCAGTGTCTCCTGGCACTTCCAGTTGTGTTTCTCCTTGGTTTTCCTGCCCTCGGTCCCCCGAGCTGTGCTGGCCGCGTGGTCAGTGGCGGGAGGCTCTGCCTGACCGTGGCACGAGCAGAAATGAGAGGGCTCTGCCTCTGGTCCAGGCTTTGGCACTGCCCTGTCTCCCTCACAGGAAGGTGGATAATTTCACTTCTAGCAGGTGGACAAACACTGCTGCTCATCTGTTGTTTTGTGGAGGCTTCGTGGGTGTGTGGCAGTAGCACCTCGGCGAGGGTTCGTATCAAAGGAGATTAACAGCTTTGGGGGAGCAGGATGGAGATCATACTTTGTGTTTTTGTTGGAAATTTATGGTTCTGATGGTTGTGATAGAGGCTTTCAAAACAGTATTAAATGGAGACTAATATGTAGCCTAAATAACAGTGATTATTTTTATAATTAGCAGTTTACAAGATGTTAACGGAAACTTTGAGTTATTATTGAAATGCTGGTTTTAAATGGCTCTGTACAGAAAATACTGAAACATGTTAGCTCTTCTAAACTCTTCCTTGAGAATGCTGGTTACATTGGTATTATCTTTAAAATCACAAAGGGTGTTTTTCTGTTCTTTGACCTTTTTTCCCCCCCTTATAATTTTCTATTCTTTTTCCCTGGGATCAAAAGAAGTTTTCTATCTCTTTATTTCTTAATAGTATTAAAAAATGAAAATTAAATGTGCTTAAAGAATGAGATATTCCAGGAATAAAGAATTGAATATGAAAAGAGTTCAGTACATTATAACCTGCTGCCATATGTAAAACAATAAACATACAGTTTCATAAATATGAAATAAGTCTTTTTAATAATCCAGTACCTTCCTTAGTTTTTAGATATATTTTTGCACTTGCCTCAAAGCTTGACGCTAAGCTGACCCTCTCTTTAATATTAATGCACTCTGACTGTAATACTCTGTTCCTTTGCCTCTGATTAATGCTGTCTGTCAATTATTTACAGATCCAGTGGTACTGTGGAAGTTCCCGGAGGACTTTGGAGACCAGGTTGGAAACATGAGATTGAACTTCTTTTTTTTTAATGTTAGAATAATAATAAAAAAGCTCTTCTATTCAGCTGTGGAGAGGCAGATGCTAATGATAGTAGGGTGGAAGTCTTCACCCAACTGGTGGCTTGGTGATTAGATTGCCTCTGTGACAGGAATATGCAATGGCAGTTGTAGAGCAGGAAAGTCGTGCTAATTCTCTGTATCACCTCATTTTTGATATAGAGGATTTTATCTCCTGGTCCTGCTGGACGTGTTGGGTTTTTATCTGTTTGGGGATTGAAAAATGTGGAAAAAAATCCTCAATACAGCTTTGCCAATTGTTGATGTTATAAAAACAACAGAACAAAAAAGTTGAAGAGCTACCCATGTATGTCCTCTTAATGTCAGAATGTGTGCATTCCATTGCTTTAATCCTTTTCAGTGCGTGATTTTAGATAGTTATTTAACAGTATTTTAGAGGCACCCTAGTTATTTGCTTGGGGAAAAAAAAAAATCCTCAGACCCTTATAAAAGACTGATGTAAAGTTACTGATTCTGAAAGCGTGAAAATCCTATGTTCTATCTATAATTAATCCTCAAAGGAAAGTTTATTCATACAGGACCGATGGATTATTTCACTGTTTGTAGTGACAGCAAGCTATTAATTAGTGTGTTGGGCTTTTTGCCCCATGACTATTTTATGAAAGTTATTAATATTAAACTTTAATGAAATTACTAAATTTTATTATTTCAGCAACTTCTACAAGAGTTTCTTGCATGGAAATATTTTTATTTCCATAAAAGAAAATATATAAAGCAGCTAAATAGAATAAGTATCTCTGTCTCAATGGCTTCTTTGCCTCTTGTTTTTATACTAATATTGAGGCACAAATATTCTTCATTGGTAATATCACCACAGTGGATGATCTGGAAGTGTTGCTGTACAATAGATGCTGATAAATTGTTGCTTTTTTTTTTTTTTAAAATCAATAGTACAGGATTCTGTAAAGACAGCTATAAGGTGATTCATGATGAAAGGAGTAAATATATAAACATAGAAAGTGGGATGTCTGGTTAGGGAATAGCATCAGTCAGAAACGTGTAGCCTGTGAAACAGTGACAAATGAGCCACGTGTGCTGTTATATGTTCTCAGCTAGGCATTCAGCAAGTTTTGATAATTATCCTGGCTGCAGAATGATCATCTTCATTGTCATTTAAATTCTTTTTTTTCTAGTTTGTTTTGTTCTTTTTCCCCAAGAAAGAATTGCTCTTAAAAAAAAAAAAAAAAAAAAAAGGGAAATAATGTATGAAGAAAAATGGGAGCTTATTCAGCGAGTCGAAGGTTATTCAAAGAACAGCTGGTGTAGAAAAATGATTAGAAGATGAAACCCACTGAAGACTGGAGGGGAATCATACAAAGATGCTATAGACATACCTAATCTATAACCAGCAGAGGCCTTAGGCAGCTCTCTGCCTTTGGGCTCTGAAAAACCCACGCCTGCACTTTGTGTCTCAGCCATGCAGGGAATCTGGCATTTCAGGGAAATTGCTTGTGTTCATGGAAAACAAGATATTGCAAGGGAAATTCTTCTGTTAGAACCACTGGATTTAAACAGAATTTATAGCAGCTTCTAAAGCAAACCCCTGAGCTGAGTTATGAAGTGGAATCAGCAGAAACCTTCTCTGCATGTGTGTGGGTGCATGTTGGACTGGGTAGGTTTGGATTGGACACCTGAGTATCCACCAGATTTCATTTCTTTAAAAACCTAAAACTCGCTAAAACTATCAGGGCTAATTTTCATAAAAGTTTGTGGGGAGAATGTTCAATTGAAAAAAAAAAAAAACAGAAAAAAGAAAAGAAGAAGAACGTTCCCTGTCCTGTTTTTCAGTCATTTCTATTTTAAATGTAAAATGTGTGAGTTAGTTTTTGGATGTATCCCAAAGAATCATCTTTCCTAAAATTGAAGGGCTGTCTGTTTGCACAGTGATGTGATAACAGTGGGCAAAATATTTTCCTCTCTTCCTGAATTTTTCTACAGTTTATCGTGTCACCTTTTTGTTGCTTTCATAATGCAAAGAAAACTTGTCTAAGCCATTTTGACATTTTCTTCCTCTTTCTCACATTTGTCCCCTAAGTGTGTCTGAACTTCCCAGTGCTTGCTCATCTCTAATCTTCTGGTTTTCTTCTGCCCTGCCATTTCCTTTGATGCTGATCAATATTCTTTTGGTGTGCTTTTTTCTTAAATATTGACTTTCCAAATTCATGTTTTGCAAAACATCCCATCTGTTGTGGATGGGATGTAGAAACTAGAGTTGATAAGGAGGAAGAAAAGACCAGGGATTTGTCATAATTACTTACTTGCAGCCTGTCAAGTAAAGGAAATATTAAGGCACAGTTTTGGTACCACAAAAGAATTTGCAAGATTCATTGTTGATTTCCTTATCTGCCAAGACTCCAAGAAACCACTTATTTTCTCTCTGGTAATTCCTCAGATGCCAGAGTAAGAAGGAAAAGAGAAAAATAGAGAGTGGGGAAGGGAAAAAATAATGCTTCAAGGCAGGAAATGAAAAATACGTCTCTTTGCCAGGAGTATTTCAAAAAGTGTTTTTGCTTTTTTAAAATTTTTTTTCTTTTTAATTTTTTAGGTGGGAGTAATTCCATTTTTAGTGACTCTGAAAGCTATCAATGAAAAAATGATCTCGTGCTGGCTAGAGTTCAAAGAGGCACACTACCATTTCAAAGAAAGTATTTGTTGAAAAGTGCCTCAAGAGCCAGAAGAACAAATCTGTTTGAGACATCACAGAGTTACAATTTACTGTTGTACTGGCATTAGGGCTATAAAAATGATTTTGACAATGTTGAAAAAGTTGTGTATAATCTCAGCACTGTAGAAAAAATGTGAAGATTTCTGATTTGAGTAGAGATAAGTCTTCTGTGATTATCCACCCATGCTCAAATTTGGATCAAGAATGAGTTGCAGCCATTTAATGGGATTTTTTTTTTTAAAATGTATTTTGAATGTATGTTCCTAGAGGCACTGTCTTGTAGTATGTTCAAATATCCCCCTTTTGCAAAAATTCCCATGATAAATGATATGTATGTTATTAATCTTAAAATTGCTATTTTGTTTATTCTGACTGGTTAAACTAGATTTTAATTTCAGCCTTATAAACCTACTTTTCAATGAAAGTCTGAAGAAAAAATATTAATGCTACAATATCTAGACAAAAAAATCCACTTGTTTTTACGAAGAAAGTATTTTTTTAAAGGCTTTAGAAAAGCAACCTAAATGAAAACAACACCTTGGCTTCCAAACTGAAGTACTTGAAGAAGAAAATACACATTTCTGTGGAGGTTCATGTCCTGGCAGAGCTGTGATCTGCTGGCGCTGGCTCCTCTCCTCGTGGCAAAGCCCTGTTGGTGTCACACGTGTCCAGATGTCTCCACTGTGGCTCTGTTCGTGTCTGTTCAGCAAATAACAGCACTGACACTCCCAGCAGCTTCCCTGGGCTGGGATTTTGCTGGGAGCAGGGTGGTTTTAGCAGGAGGGAGGAGAGCACGGTGCTGGTAGAGCTGCTGGTAGTGCCTGTGCAAGGGGCAGTGCTGCTTTCTGTGCTGTCTTTGTGGCAGCACAAGGTTCATCTCTGGCTGCATTTAAGGTGCAGGGACCTGGGCAGAGGGCTCAGAAATCTTGGAACAGAGCCCAGAACACCTGTGGTTTGGATTTTAGCCCATGGGAATGATTGCCAACCTTAAAAGAAGAATTACAAGTCACAAGAGTTTAAATAGAGTAATAATAAGTTTGTCACAGGGTAAAAGTAGTTTTTGGGTTTTGGTACAGGGGGGTGGGTATTGCTAAGATGGAGGAACCTCGTGGCTTTTTGGGTTTCTTCCTTCTTCACTTTCTCCATTTCTGCTGTGATGGTGACACAGGGGATTGATTTAGAGTAGAGACTGACTGTCTAACGTAGAGGATAGGTATTAGAAACTACTAGTAAATAATTTGGATGTAAACACCGCCTCTGAGGGGGGAGAAGGCCTTCGACTGTCCTGCTGGAAGGAGCTCGGTGGGCCAGAGAGAGAATGTTTTAGATAAGACTGAATAAACAACCTAGAGAAAGAGACCTGAAGAGTTTCTGCTTTTTCTCCCATCTCGGACGTAGAAAAAGGACTTTGTTAGCTCGGGGAATTTCTGCAAAAGCAGCAAACCCGACATCTTCCACCTCAGCGCAGAGCAAGATTTCAAACAGATTATTCGGGATAAAAACATTTCGCGTTTCCCTTGAAAGAATGAGACCGTGTGCTCTTGTAAATTCAAGAAAAACATCAACAGGGGAAGGCATCTTACTGGTCTGTATCTGAGAGCATCCCTGTAGGAGCCGAAGAGCGCGGCCTGTGCCCGCAGGAAGGCCCTGGCCACGCCGTCCCCCGTCGCCGTCGACTGCTTTTTCAGTTTATTTTTCAAGGCCGAGACCTGCGGGACAGAGTGGAACAGTTAAATTAACACCTCAGAAATTGGTACGGCGAGCCACGAGCCCGATCAGCAGGCAAACCCTGGTGTCTATAGGTCAGCCAAAAATTCATCCTCCTCCTTGATAGCTTATCTTTTTAACTGCAAGGAGCACCTGCTGGTCTGTTAATTGAAATGAAGGCAGGGGATGATGGTACAGTGCTAATGCAGATTGCTTTATGCTCTCTTTTTCTTCCCAAGGCCTCTTGACATGAATAAGCTTAATGATTTTAAGCTTATTTTTTAAAATGCATTTATTGCAGATTTTTTTTTTTCCAGAAAAACACGTATTTGCTTGCTTGGATGTAGACAGTTGGATCTGTTTTATTTTTAAGCTATGAAGGTTTATTTTTAAGGACTCTTAATGGTCACTTATTATTCAGTGCTAAGGAGTATCTCTTATTTTAGGTCAAATTCCTATCTTACATCACTCCTCATGCACCATGGGAGTACCTGCTACCACAGTCAAATAGCTGAGAAAAGTTTTTGTAAATTCAGTGTTACACTGCCTCCAGAATTGTCCTTGAAGATAAACACTTAAAAGGCAAGAAAACAAAAACAGTAATTAGGAAAAGCCTTCCATTTAGAAGAAAAAAAAAAAAAAAAGAAAAAAGAAAAAGACCATCCTGATTATAGTGGTTGACTTTTTTAAGGAGGTTTGTATTTTTTTACTTGGCAAATAACAGCCACTGGGTTAGACAGAATTAGAGAAAAAGAAAAAAAGGAAGGAGGGAAATTTTAATTTAAATAACTGTTACTGGGACATACTTTGGAGAAAAATAATATAATTCTAGAATTATTCCAAGATATGTGGAATTATACCCAGATATAGTCCATACTCTCCTAACTTCCATCATGAGGGACACTTGGAAAGTAACTCAACTCTATTTACATGGAATACGCATTTCTACATCCCTTTGTATGGCAATGTACCCAACAGAGCATTATTTAAGTCCCTAAATGATGGAATATTCTGAGTTACTATTTAAACGGAATATTACAAATACAAATTCATCACCAAAACAGCTTTCATTCTTTTGGAAATATATGCACAAAGGAGTATCTTTTTGTTTCTTTATGCAAGCAGTACTGGCTGCTCTTGTAGATGATGATTGTAATTGAAGTGTCAACCTAATTAACAACTAAACTTTGAATAATGCTAATGAGAACTGAACATGGCATCAGAGAAAAGACCAGCTCTACAGGTGATAAACCTTCATAGTAGTGACATTTTCCAGTGTAAAGTCACAGTTACTGTGATCTGATCAAAGAGAGAGACCCCCATTGGGTCCAATTATAACTATAGTTTGAAAAAAAAAAATTACTGAGTTATGATGTTCATAATCTATGCAGAAAGGCCTTTACAGTATAGGTCTTTTCCCCATAGCTGTGATCTTTTCAATTTATATCCAAACTCCACAGATCTAGATAAAAGTTTAGAGCCTGGTTTGTTTAGCCCATGGAAAGCACACACCAAAGCTCATTTATGTTCTTGCCTTACACCTCAAAAGGAAAAAAGAAGTCCGAGTACAAAAACCATTTAAGAAGTTCAAGGTTGAAAAAATAAATGCATGTCTTGGTTGTGTGGTTTGGTTTTCTTTTCTGTTGTTCTGTATTGTAGGATTATTCTGTAGTTGTAAAAAACAAGACTTCATTGTGGGGAAAACAAATGCATTCAAGGAAGATCTGCCCATAGACAGTTTGACTAAAATAAAAGCAATAACATGAAGTCAACAAGAACTATCAATGTTTAAATTTTGTCAAGGCAGGCAGAGCATCTTATAAAATAAAGTGAGGGAAAAGGTGGAAAAGTCTCTACATTTTTTTAAATCTACGTTCTTCTAAATTACACCTTATAATTTTGGGAAAACTATGGCAGATGATAGGATAGGTTTAAGAGAAGAGAGGAGGTAAAGATAATGCAGAGCAGAGGGATTCCATGACCAAATGGGAAACATGCATGTAAAAGGTATTTTCTAGTTTTCTCAGTTCTGGCAGGCCCTAAGCACCTTATTGTAAATTTGATTAACAGGACGCTTTAGGCAAAGAATGTGCTAAAAAGAACAAAAGCAAACAACCAATCCTCTGCTCCACTGCCATACTGGTGTTATCAGCTCAGCAATATTAAGAACCTCCAATGGGCTGGCAGCTTGGAGGCAGGGGCACAGGATCCACATTTTTGTGTGCTGGGGGGAGTTGGAGCCCCAGAAAGGCAATGCTGGAGTTCAAAGAAAGCTCCTTCAACTCCTGCTTCTCTAGGGGGCAATGCTTAAAGGCAGGAAGAGCTCCCTCAGGTTATTCTGCAGAACCACCAGGAGCTCAGTGCTCTTAAAAAGCAGAGGGCATGGGAGCCACAGCTGTCCCTGAGCCACAGCTGTCTGTCCCTGAGCCACAGCTGTCTGTGAGCCACAGCTGTCTGCCCGTGAGCCACAGCTATCCCTGAGCCACAGCTGTCTGTGAGCCACAGCTGTCTGTCCCTGAGCCACAGCTGTCTGTCCCTGAGCCACAGCTGTCTGTGAGCCACAGCTGTCTGT
>JAWWMU010000005.1:22490338-22507758 GCA_035048155.1 Cinnycerthia olivascens
AAACCTCTGGATGGAGTCCCTCTAGAAAAACGAATCCGAACCACCCCTCCCCTTAGCTGAATCGGGACAGGAAAAAAAATTTCAGAGCGTTATAATTTATATGTTTTTATTATGATTTTCAGGAAATTTGAAGAGTTTTTTTCTTTAAGCAGGAAAATTAACCTGTGCTGAACCTCATGTTGGTTTTATTCTGCTATTTGTAACTGAGCTTATTACTTTAATTGGTTCCCTGTATGCTATGCTGGACACAACTGTTTGAAATAGGCTTTATTTTTGTCTGGTTATATGATGAGATTCAGGAGCAATTAGGCAAATAGAGACTCTAAGAATTTATAATTTACTAAAATCTCTGAATTTTAAAACTTACTCTGTGCTTGTTTAGAAAGTCTTTTTCCTCAGTCTTGTAGGACAGTGAGATTAGTTATGCAGGGTTAGCTTTCCTTCTTGTGAAGTGCCTTGGAAAGCTGCTGTGAAAGCAGTAAAAGTGTAAAAAGTGTCCTGTGTGGGACAGCAGCCTGAGTCTGCTCTACAGGCAAGAGCACATCTCCAGCTGGAGTGCACCACACCCTGCTCATTCACTGCACTGCTCCTTGAGGTTTTCTTTCACTTCTTTTTGCGTGTGTTTAACATTCTGTTGGTTCTAAGTGATGCTGCAACAGTTGCCTCCAAGTTCAGTCACAGGCACAGTGACCTTTGGGCCCCCACTGCCATCTCTACGAGAGTTACTTGATTTGATTTTGCTTCTCTAAGAGCTCAAGCTCATCCCATTACCTTGACTAAACTCTTCCTGTCCTGCTGCCTCATCTGTCTGTGTCCTTGTTGCTGTGTAGATCACAAAGCCACCAGACTAAGCTACTCAAAACCTTCAGCTGCCTGTCTGGCGTCTTTTCCTGAGGCACGTAACTGCATGGTGGCCAGGTGAAGAAGACAGGAAGCAGGAAGAAGAGAAATTAAATCTAGCTGAAATTCTGTAAGTGATCTCATCCTCCTTTGCAGGTATTCAGCTCCTCATTCATTTTAGACAACGAATGTTTCTCTGAATAAACTTTCGAAAGCTGCAAGCACCTTTTAGAGAGCAAGTGTTCTAAGAGGCTCTGTGCTTTAGCATTGTGAGCAACCCGGTTGCCCTGAATGTCAGTCATTAGGCTGTAGAGCCTTTCCAGTTGTGTTTTACGTGTTGGCCAACTAAATCAGGATAAAAATTGTTCTCAGCAGCGGAGTGGAATTTGTTCTGTGGGTCAAAACAATCTGTGGTTGTAGAAATGTACACGTAGCTCGGTTTAGTGGAATCTTACTCTTGCTTGAATCCGTTAGTGACAACTTCTGCGACGTGGTCCAGAATCTCCTTCTTCTTTGCATGTTTGTCAGGGGTGTATGAATGTTGTGTGGCAGCTGTGCTGGGATACAAAGAGCTGTCAAAAACCGCAGCACTATGCGCGAGTTACTCTGAAAATTGTTAGCTGAAAAAAGCGGGTCTGTTTTTAGGGAGCTGCTGCTGCACACGTTTTCTTTTCTATCTTCTGTGAGCAGAAGTGTTGCAGCAGGTGGAGCTTGGAGGGCACATCTCTGGCTCTGTGTTCTGCCACCCCCTGGGCGCTGAGACTGCCACGTCACACGGGTGTGTTACACCCACCCTGCGGTGTCACTGCAGATGAAACGGTGACCTGTGCACAGGGCTTCCGTGGGATGTGACTACCCAGCCAATGGGTAATTGCTCTTAGGTATTAAATTTTATGTAAAACAGTTTCAGGGAATTTTTCATAATTTGTCTGTAGACCTAGAGGAAAATCTGAAATACCCAAAGGTGAAACTGCTGGAAGTTAACTACTGACCATGTTTCTCTCCAGAGTATGAAGTTACCAGGACCTTTTTTCCCACAAAGCTGGCATTTATGAACTCAGAAGCATTTTCTACCACTGTTTACATTGCTTTATAAAATGCTGATACACAGAATTAGCTGAGTGGGTACGAAAACAAGCAAGGAACTCTAAATAATTCTTACCTTTCAGGCTTCTGTAACAGCCTCCCATTGTAGAGCCAGTGAGCATGGCCAGGTTGGAGTTGGGCAGTGCAATTAATGAGAGTGAATTAATAAACCACAGCACCAGCAGCCTGTGAGAGTTCAGAGTTCTGCTACTGCGCTGTAGGTATAAGGAAAATATTTTTGTAAATGCCATTTCTGTCTTTGTTTAAGCTTTTTTTTCCAAGGGAAGCAGCATGTTACAGTTCACATGATATTAATTTTATGGTTTTCTTCTTTATCTGTGAGTTTTCATGAGGAATGAGATCATTATCCTTTAACTTAGCAATTACATTGTATGCACCTATGGATGTTCAGTCAGTGTTTAAAAGAAAATAGATAATCCTTTACTTGTGTGGGTTTTTATTTTTTTCTTTTACATCATTATCATCTTCCCCCTGTTTACACCTTGTTTATGACACAAGGACCATTTCTGAAAGCACTAATACTGTGAGAGCCAGAGGAGCAAATAATCATGGGACATGTGAATCAAACTATTTTGCTTTCTGAAGGCCTGTGCAACCTTTTGCCTTCACAAATAAATACATGATTTTATCAAGTCGTGAATATAAAAGACAACAAGTAGTGTTATTCTTTTTCTGGGAGTGTGTACGTTGTCTCAGGAGGAAGTCCTGACTGGTTAGGGAATCTTGAAAATTATGACCTGTTAGGAGACAGAGCTCCAGTTCTCTCCAACAGAGAGATTGCTGCAAGTACCAGCTGTAATTGTACACAAATATGTGCACTAACGTGAGTGTCTGTATAATATCATTTGCATTTTAAATTCATCTAGGAGCATCTTGGGGGCATCTTGTTTTCTCCCATTTTAAAAATCTGAATAGCACCTGTAATTAAGGGAGAAAACCAAGCCCTGGAAGCTGGGTAGGACTTGCTTCTATTGATCTGTGTAAACCCGGCTTACGCTGTCAGGGGAGAAGCAGTCAACTGCTGAGCTGCTTTGTCACTGACATAAGCTGAGAGAGGATAGTTTTTTTTTTTGTGTGTGTGTGTGTGTCTATACTGTTTATACACCAGTCTATAGACCTGCTGGCTGGTTGAATTTTAAAGAGTGTGGAGGTTTAAAGAGCTGTCCCCCGAGGGATGCTCCTGCCAGTTGGGAAGCGAGCGGAGCCGCTCCGCAGAAGTTGTGCGCTCGTGTCTGCCCGGCCCGGGGAACGCTGCAAACACACCCCTCATTTTCAGGTTCTTGAGTCAAAATATTGAGCTGATACCTTTGGTTTTGTTTTTGTTTTTGTTTTCTTTTCCTCGCGTGATAATTTATTCTGAGAGAATACAATGGGGGACATAAATGAATGCGTTTCCATACCCAATTCGGAGTCGGCGCTAAGCTCACCAGGCAGCAATTAAAATCCTTGTTAGTGAGGAGGAAAATTACTTCCTCTAGTGCAAGAATAGGTGCAGATTTAGGAAAAGAATAAAATACTATTTCTTTGGAACAGGAGAAACAAGCTTTATGGGCCTGAAGTGAGAGACTGTTTGGAAATGTTTAGGAAATTTGAGTTAGAAGTTTTGATTAGCTGGTTCTGTTTGCTCTCTTTTGTTAGAGTTTATTGTTATTACTAGCATTGTGTGTGCATGTTCCTGACTGCAGAAATCAAACACTTACCTGCCCTGTTTATCCTTTGCTTCTCACTCTTCTGCAGTGGGCACTCAGAGCAGGCAGGATGGTGCTTGTGCAGTTCCTTTTGAAAAGTATTCTGTGTACTGCTGTTCTTAATGGAGTTAATAACCCCTCCCAAAACACATCTGTGGCTTTCATACACTGTGCTGAGGTCTCTTGAAATCTCTTGTATGACTTGGAAATCCTAAAAACATTGATTTCCTGATTTTGTATCACATGAAGATTTTCTGAGGTACACCGTGTAGTCACTGGCATCTTTTTCCTGAACTCTTCCTCTCTTGGTGATTAACTCGTGTGGACTCTTTATATTTTACTCTATCCACTGAGCCTGGTGAATGTTTGAAGTAAACAGTCATTGTAGTCTGTAGGAAGTTAAATACACGTTTCCCCTAATGGGAGTTGACTGTCCAACATGCAGTAACCAGGGTGTTCAGAATGCTAACACCTTAAATCAGCTTCTTAAACCCTCATGTGCAACCCTGGAAATTTGTGATCAATGTGTTCTTTTCTGAAAACAAACCTTGTGGGCTGGACCAGGTATACACAAATACAGGTCTGTTGGGCTGCTCCAAAAAAAGGAATTCTGCAGCTTTGACCAACTGTGTTGATGTCAATTGTCTCTTCTTGCTGAAGCATTTCACAGGGGGTTTGTTTTCCCAGTTGGGAGCAAGGAAATAAAACCTTTTTTCTAGGATCTTGTAAAGTCATTGTTTAATATTTGCTGCTAAATGATCTGGTACTTCACTTTTTTTTTTTTTAAAAGAAAAATGTTGACTAGTTTGAGAGCATTTTTATATTTTAATTAACACATTTTATTTGCCACTAAACAGCTTCTTAAATAAAATTCTGCACGAAAGAGAGACATTATCCTTTCATACTGTGGTATGAATGTAGATCTGGTGGATTTTGCATACACACACACCCACCCTTTCCTTTATTAATAGCAAATCTTGCTTGTGAAACCCAAAGGGTTAATCATATAAATTTCTGCTTTGGACCAGTAGGTGATTTCCATCATTTTCAGCATTTGACTATGGAACATGTATAGAGTTGTTATACCTCTCTGTAATTCATTCTGCTGCCAACTTCATTCCCTTTTCTCTGCCTGCATTTTAATTGAAACAACATTTGTATTTTTGAGCCAGGATCTGTCAGAAGTCCCTGTGGCTAGTCTGTGGTACAAGTAGCAGCAGACGTAGCTTACCCATATGGTGTGGTGCTTCTTGTAAAATCCATATGGCCTTGTTGAAGGGAATCCCAGCGGGGATGTGAAGGGTGTTAATACCCTTCAGGCCAGGCCTTTCCCTCCTGGGGCTTCTGTGGCATTGTCTTTGCAATCTGCCAAAGCACAAACCTAATTCCTTTTTAATAATCAATTATTTCAGTCCAGGAACGTGTGCTGTATTTTTTGTAATCATATATTCCTTGAGCTTATTATTTGTTATGGGTATTTTTGGCCTTTTTTTTTTTTTAAAAAAAGCAAACCTTTCAAAAGCCTTTTCAAAAACCCCCTAACTTCATTTCTTTGGCTTGTATTTTCAGGAAGTGCTGAACAGTGTTCCAAAGTTCTGCTTTCCTTTTGACGTTGAAAGGTATGTTCTACAGTTATCATTTATTTTAAAATATTTCATAGAAAATTATTTTTAGCATAATTACAAGCAAGGATTTAAAGAAAAGGCAAATGTAATGTACTCCCTAAACTTGCACCTGCAGATGAGAAAACGTACTCTTTGTTCAAGTAAGTATGAAGTCACTAGTAGGAAATTATCACAGCAAAATGTAATCCTTACAGAATTTTGGGAATATCTCTGCCCAGGTAGAGCTCCATTGCAGCTCCTGGTTTTGTCCATTGTGATTGTGGGCACCATCTGTGTTAGTGGAAGGATGTAACACAGTTTCCTTCAAGCAGCAAGCTTCATTAAAAACCTTACGGTGCACCAGGATATAAAAACCTCACTGAGCAGTACAGAAAATGTGTTGTTTGAGTTCAAAGAAATTAAGACTTTAATTACATGGAAGTAGCTGAATATGCAATTGATTTTTCTCAGAGAAGAATCAAGACCATTATTTATAATTAATTAGTCCTTACCTTTCTGGTATCAGTTATAGTCTGACTTCCATATAATGCTGCCAGTCATTTAAATTGTTCATATAAAACGTTTTTATTAATGAAAATATTTATTTGGGCTTGTCAAAATGATTAATGGTTATTTATTTAATAGATTGAACTCACTCGGTTTGGAAAACCTGTATTGTCCGAATTGGCAAAGATTGAATTAAAAGCTTGATTTGCATAGTTAATGAGAGATGCAGCCAGGTAATGTGCAGGCTGAGCCCATTTCAGAGCAGCATGGGCATCAGTTGTAGAGGGTGAGGTGGAGATGAGAAGCATCCATCAGATGCAAGAAGCTGCTGTCAGTGGAGGAGATGCTGGTGTGTGTAGAGAGGAAAGAAGGGAGTCTGTGAGCAAAACACACTGGCAAAATCAAGATCTTTATAAACACAACTTCCCTGAAGTAAACTGGGCTTATTTAGTCTTTTATAGCTGAATTTAATTAAGTTGTTTGGATTTTGAGCTGGCTAAGCTCACTGTCCTTTAAGCTGTTTCAATGACTTAACTAATATGGTTGTCAGTGTTGGCTTTAAAGCATTAAAGTCTTCAATGTGCTTAGGATATGTACAGAATTCTGCTTAAAATTGGTAATGAAGATGAATAATGGGAATAAAATTTGAAGATAACAGAAAAAGGTGAGGTTCTGTTGCTGCCATCCAGTGGTAAGAAGATAATCAGTGGCAGTGAATAATTATTTTCAAATAAGTTGTCTTAACTATTTTTCTTGAACCATTCAGAAGTCACTTAGCTGCTTGTATGAAGAGGATGAATTTAATTAACTGATAAACTGTGGGAATACTTGAATTTGTTGCATAGCTAAGTGTGTATTTTAGCTGATTATCAGAAGGGGTAAAAAACAAAAAAGGGACAAAAAGGAAAAAGTTGAAGGAAGTTTGTTGTTTGTTTGCACCCCCTGTGCCCTCTCCCCAGAGATGCTTTTTAACGTTGGCCTCATGCTTGACTGTAAATCAGCGTTCTGAAAAGTGCAAAATTCCTACAAATTTTGTAAAACTTGTCATCAGGACAGGAGTGGAGGTTCCTGGAAGCTGGGGTTCTAAATGATGAAGAAAGGAAAGTTAAAGCACAGTTAAAGCACCAGTAGTAAGATCATTGCCACCCTTGCAAGTCACTTTTATTACTTACTTAAGGAATTGAAAAAGGAGAGAAATGAGAACATGTCTTTTCCTTTATCCACTATCCTGCAATGATCCTAGAGATCCAGATTTAGTTCTCACTATTTGATGCTGCTTGGGCATACTTTATGCAGATGTTATAAATAACTGTACACTGCTCACTCTAATTATCAAAAGTACATACTGTGAATGGTAATTAGAAATCTAGAGGTAACTCCCACTAAATTGAAGCTGAAAGTCAAGCCAAGGGAGGCACAATGGTGTAAAAAAAATTCTTTGACCGTGAGTTAAACTTTGAGTTTTATATGTGTTTTTTTTATTGAAAACAAACACAATTTTGTTACTTCTAGTTATGGTTTACATTTTATTTTAAAGGGATTAAGAAATTAGTTACATCATAAAAGTTAGGGAACATTTTCTCTGAGTACCTATGTCTGTTTTTGTGAATAAATTATTTTATATTTAATAATGGCACAATTGTATAACATTCTAACAGTTTGCATGTATATATTTACAAACAAAGACCCTTTTCTTTGGTACTCAGTTTGTTTCTTTTTGTATGGTCTGGGAGGATTCAACATTTGAGGACAGAGATTTTCATTTCCTTTTAATGTTTGCTAAAGTAATATTAATGCTTCTGACAAAACCATTTTGTCCTCTCTCGTTTCTTGAATCCTCTGTGCAAATCCTGCATGGTTTGCTTCGCTTTTCTTTCTCCAGCAGAATTTTGTATTTTCCCTCTCAACCCAGAGCTCAGTTGTTTCTTTGCAGAGTCCATGCCTCAATCTCCACATCCATCAGTTCTGCAGCTGCTGATGACTTGTGGGGATACAGCTCCTCTTGTTCCTTTTGGAGCCTTTTCAGGTTCAGTCTGAAGTGCTGCATCATTGCTTGACCCCTCATTTTTGTCTTTGCTTTGAGTCTGTGCCATTTCTCTCCACCATAAATACTTGCCTTGCTCCTTTCATTCCTCAGTCCTTTTCAGGATGCATTTCTCCTGCTGAATGTGAAGCACACAAACCTCTTGTAGATACTCTTTTGGGAGCTGCCTGTAGGATCAGCATGGAGACAGTGATGAGTGCCTCATTAATTCCCCCATGGTGCTCACCCAGTCAGTGGGAGGTGTTGGATTTTGGAGAATAATCAATGGTGCTGCTGCTGTAGAGGATTTCTCCTTAGCAGCAGAATGTCACTCGAGTACAGGAATTACCATGCAGGTTATATAACTCATAATCTTTTAGGGTGAGTGAGTAATGATAACAGGAATGACATTCTCTCACTCTCCTGTTCCTGTTCCTAATGCTGTTTCTGCTGATATTTGTGATAAAAGTCTGTGCAGAGGTACAGCGATGATCAAGCAAAGTGCAAAACAATGCCTTGAAATAATTGTATTTGCAGATCTTGTGAAAGGTGGTTGTGAGATACCTTACACAAAAATTTTGCCTTCATTGTAAATAGCTGAGAATGAAAAGTAAATGCTCAAGAACGTTTCAAGCTGGATGGGTGAAGATAAATAAACTGTGGCATTTCCTGCACGTTTCAAGCCCTGCAGTCAGTTTGCAAGGGGGGGGTTGCAAACTCAGAAATGCAGCAGCAGTTACAAACAGCTGAGTTCTGAATTGTTTGCACCTTGTGTCTCCCTGCATTATGGCACATGTTTGTGTAATGGTGAATGTGTGTGAGGGACAAGCTGCAGTGTGCACTGTAGAGTGTAACTAGTGACTCCAAAGGGGTTGTTTGCTTCCTGTGTGTGTGCAGAGCAGCTCCTGTCTGAGAGGAAACCTGGGAATGCCAGGGGAGCTGCCGTGTGCTCCCAGAGACCCTTGGCCAGATGTGATATCAGGGTCTGAGACAGAGCTTCTAGACAGGCTTCTTTTGCAACTTAAATACTCCCAGTGAGACTCTTTACTCAGGAGTTTTGGTTTCTTTTAATGCTTCTGTTGTTTTGAAAACATAACCCCATTAAGAAACTGACTGTGCTTTTTATTTGTGGGAATTTTCTTGCTCGGTGGTGGCATTGTCCATTTCCGTATCTTCTGCAGTTTTTCTCCTGTTCTTTTTTTTTTTTTTTTTTTTTCTTTTAAACTGTAAAAGGTTGGATGTTTTGGGAGGCAGAGCTCAAATCAGAGAGCTTGGTTGGAACAGAGGAGCTCTCCACACAGGGAGCCCGAGCTGTGGGCTTGGGGATCCTGGAGTGGGCCTGGAAGTGAAGAAAACAGTCCCTGAAATTAAGATTAGGGGGCAGAAATTAGCTGAAGGAGAATGCCCAACCTAGTGTTGCTGTCTCCCCAGTCTCTCCATCAGCTTGTACCAGCACCTTAACAGCTGGTTTTCAAATTCCTGCTTGAAACAGTTTCTGCTTTGTTCTCTCATTTGGGGGAAATTAGGGTGACTGGTGGCTGATGCGTTTGGTTTTCCCTCTCAGTTCAGGAGTTGTGATACATGTGAAACTTTCAGGTTTAAGTAGCAGCCACCAAATCTTTAGTCTATATTAGTGATGTTGGTCAAGGACATCTACATGATGCTTTTAAAGTAGCAATAACTTTATTACTTTTTGTTAAAGAAAACGGAAATATCTATTCCCGTGTATAAAGTCTTGAATTTTTCAAAAATTTCTAAAATTTGAAGAAAAAATAATTTCAAGCATCTATCCTAAACAAAATAATTTGGAAGAAGAGCAGTTTTTATGGAGAGCACAGGATAAATGTAGTGATTAGATGTGCTGTTTTTTGTTTGAAGGAGAGGTTCAGTTCCTGCTTTCATCAACACTTTCAAGGCTCCCTTAAAATTAGGCCTGAGCAGTGGCCATAGTGTAAACAAAAATCTTTAGTGCCCATGGAGTAGGTAGAGTAATTTTAAAGAGCCTTTTCTGCATTGTGTAGGTGCATAGAAAATTTTAAAACCTATTTTTATTTCTATGGTGAACTGTAGTAACCTTGAAAGAGCCCATTGTAGTCTGCAGGGTTAATAAGTATTTATACACATTCTTCATTTTTAGTGATTTATTATTGTTGAACTAGCATTAAAAGTAAGCATGCAGGGCAAGAGTTGAAAGTAAGTCAAAAACAAGGCAGAGGAATGAGTGAGGAGAATGTCAGCACGGGTTGGGAACGATTTGTGCCTGCTCTCCCCTTACAAGTGAGCAGATCACGCTCTCTGCAAACAGCCAACTACACCAGAATTCTGCAGAAAGGTTTCGCAGCTGCGCTACTTTATCTTCTGCTCCAATAAAAAGCCTGCATAACATTTTGTTGAGGGAATTCTGGTGTATATTAATTTCATTTTATCTGTGCTGGTTTTCATGCTAAGAAAAACTTTGGGAGGTAGCAGAGCCAGGAGCTACCTGATTTCTGAACAACCTGAATGGGCTGCAGGGAATCAGAGGGGCACAAACCCCAAATCTCTTGGCCAGTGTTTGTCTGCATGATGGAACATGCTACAGATGTGTTAAAGCACATGTGCAATGTTTTGTGTGTCTGGTTTATACATTGTGGTTATCTATCGATTGAAATCCCAAATCATCATTTGTTTAAAGCTTACATACAGTCAGTTTTAATTCTGCTGAAGGGGAGTAGAAAAACAGGCATCCTAGCTGCCCCCACATCTTAAGTGGAGCTCTCAAATTAGAAACCCAGAATTAATTGAGTTTTAAACTGAACAGATAATGTAGTCCAGATGGATGGTTGGTCACTGGGTTCTGTTAGCTGTTCTTTTGAAGCAAATGGGACCAAATGCAAACTTTTAGGCTCTTGTGGAAATTCAGTTTTAGCCTTGGAGTGTTTCTCATACTAAAATCTGTGACTTGCTGCTCATATCTCTTTCTAAACCGTGTGGGAAGCAGTTTTCAGGCTGGGCCACTTTTACAGTGACTGTCAAAACCTGGGGTTGCCTCTCTTAAAGAAGCAAAGGGAAGATTGTGATTTGGAGGTGGTGAGATGGCTCAGAAACACTTCCCACTGAACTCATAACTTGGCTGGGCTATTTTTAATAGAAAATATCAGAATTTAAATCTCATTAAAGTGGCCCTGTGTACGGACATTTTGCCTGACACAGATGTACACAGTACATTAAAAACAATTTGGGTTAATACGGAAGCTCCAAGCCTCAGAGTGGGGCACGGCTGAGCAGGGAGAGGATGGGGGCAGAGGCAGCTGAGGTTCCTCCCTGCTCAGAGCATTTCCTGCTGGGATTCTGGGGTGAGCTGAAACCTCAGTGCCCATTTCATGGCAGGAGAGAGCAGAGTGCAGGGTGGGCAGTGAGGAATGGCTCTGGATGGCTCTGGATGCCAGGGGCAGTGTGCAGCATCCCAGCTGCCCAGAGCCTGGGACTGAGCACAAGCCACTGGGTATTCACAGTGTCTGAAGAGAGCACTAGGTTGTTCCAGGCTGTTAAAGGCAGCTGAGGAAAGTGCTTGTTTTAATGATTTGAGTTTAATTACCTAATGAAACGAAGTCCATTAACTGTGGGTGATTATTTTGGACTAATGTATATTCTAATGTTGTATGCTCAGCACAGGCTTTTGGTTCATCCTGGTCACTTTATGTTCATGAGGGGTTAAACTCAACTGGCAAGAGTGGGAGACTCTACAGACTGGGTAGTGGTACCACTTAGCAAATCTGAACCTTTGTCATGCACGTGTTGAATAGTATAAAATCCCTGTGTCCTATGTAGCTTCTCTTGCCCTTTTATCAACTGCTACTTTCTTGTTCCCTAGGGGGGTGATTTTCTATATTTTATTTTGCTGGAGATTAAAAAAAACCCAAACCAGCAAAACCACCCCCTCGCCCCTCCCTTATTGCAAGGGATAAATTAAAAAAAAAAAACAGAAATTGTGTTCTCTGACTGGTAGATGGAGGTTTGTGATGATTTTCAGCTTCTCTGGGAATTAATTTTCAACGTGGTCATCTAAGATGGAACCACAAACAGCAGGTATTAATCATTATTAGTAGGTTCTGCGGTAGAAGATTGTGTAAGAATTGGAAAAGAACAGCGGACGATAGAACTGTATTGAGGATTGAGCATGAAAATACTTGAGACCAATGACTGAAATGCTCATGTTTTATGTGATTTAATGGTTTTATGCTCTGTGTCTGGTTTTTCAGGGTGTCCCAAAACCAAGTAGGACAGCATTTCACCTTTGTGCTCACCGACATTGAAAGTAAGCAAAGGTTTGGATTCTGCCGTTTGACGTCGGGAGGCAAAGTCTGCCTCTGTATTCTGAGGTAAGGTGGAATAAAAATAGAGTCAATGAGTCAATGTAAAAAATACAAGGAAAAAAATTATCTTTTACAAATTCTCTGCTAATGTGTTTAACTTTGTTATCAGGGTTTTGCTTTTCTATGGCAGCATTACCATTGCTTTCACATAAAAAGTGGCCCCAAGCCCCATATGGTGGTATTCTTCTGTGAGGCTAAATAATTTTATTTAACTAACATGAAATCTCTGCTTAAAAGCAGAGAACAATACATTAGAGGCTTGGGCTGTTATGTGGGTATTTTCACTTTCTAATCAGATCTTTGACAAGCACTCTGTCAATTCAGCAATAAAGTGCATTATTCTGTATTCCTGTCCTTGGAAAGGAGATTTTTGGGTGCCTCTTCCAAGTTCTTTGCTCAGACTATATCTATTATAAGAAACACCAGATCCAGAGAGTTCACAAGGTAAGAGCATGCTGTTCTGTTGCAGAAGAGACAAATGTTGGGAAGAGTGACCCCAAATAAATACTTGGTTTCTCCTTCTGCTTTTTCTTTCTTCTCTCTTAAGATAATTGTTTTGGTGTAACAAAAGACCCCAATTGTTTAGCTGTCCTAAAACCATTTTAATTAAATTAAAGGCAGAGTGATCTCATTAAAGGACAAATTTGCAACTTCAATTAAGAGGCTAGCAGCCTGCAAGCCACATAGAGGAAATGGGAATATCCAGTTCAGCAGCAAATAGGAAGTACAAAATTGAGTTTAAATTGCTTTTAAAGCAAGAATCTGGACAAACACAAGAGAGGAGGAGCCAAATGCATTGGCAGCAAAGGGGAAAGAGAGAATTTTGGAGGGTAGGGTAGGAAGAATATGGAGGTTCTCAGCTATTTGGACAACATGGAAATAAGGGAGTTGTGGAGGGTGTCATTAGCAAAGACCTTGTGAGTTAGGGAGAAAAACCCAATATCATCTTGTGAAAGAATTATCAGTAAATGGACACTGAGGGGAAAAAAAACCAGCCAATGTAGAGACTTGTGGAGTAGTGCTTAAAATTGTTGTAAAGAGCACATCATGATTTTAATGAACTTTTAAACAGATGACAAAGTAATGTTGAGAACCAGTGTGCTGGATGTTTTTTGGCAAGCAATTAAAAAAGAAATGTTTGCTCCAAATATTGCAAAGAAAAAAAAATACTACCATATAATGAAAGTAGCAAAAGGGAAATATTTTATTCTAGAAATTAATCTGCTTTCTGGGATCTTAGAAATATGTCTTTAGTAATACTTCAGAAAGATTTAAGTCCTAGGCTTTTGGAATGTCTAATATTTAACCCTTTTCTCTGTGATACATTTTTTTATATATAACTTCTTAAAGCCCAGAGTGAGTTAATCTTATCTTCCCTCATCAAGCTAGAAACAAAACTTCTTGCATTGCTTTTGTGTCTGTAACAACATTTAATCACTTATGCACACTCAAGTACATGTATGGAGTGCTGCAAAGCAAAGGATATAAATTCTCAGCTGGTGTAAACTGGGTATTTCTTTTAACATTTCCCCATGGACGTGCATCAGCTAAAGATTAGTCAATGGTCTGTTACTTGGTAGAAATAAGTAGGAAAATGAAGAGTGGCAAGCTATAATTTTTCACTGAACCGTATCCAAAGCATTGCCTTTATTGCTTTTATTGTGACAATTTCAGATTTACAGTGCACAGCTGAATGCATTACAGCAGTAGCTTCACAGCATTGTGCTTGTGGCTGGGTATTCTGCTTATCTCCAGGATGTGTGTGTGGTGTGGGTTTTAGGAATGCATCACTCTTTCCATCTGATGTGTTCCAGTAGCCAGTCTGGCTTTTGAATCCCAAGATTTGTTAGAAGTGCCCAAGAAGAAGTGCCCAATCTCTCCAAGCAGATTTCTTTGGACATTTTGTCTGTCTCTCCTTTGCACGTGCTTGTTGTTCTTAACCAAAATAAAAAAGAAAAAAAAGAATGCTGTCTTTATGTATAGAGTGCATACGCATGTTCAACCTTGCTTTTGTCCATATATCAGATTGACATGAAATGATATTTGCTGTGTGTGTGTACACATGATGGCTGATGTATGGGCAGTTCAGGCTGCTTGTTCATCACAGGTGTGTGCACAAGAGCCATGTTTTATATAAACACACAGGTGCAGGTGTACAGAAATGCCACGTCCAACTGCCCTCTCCATCTGTACATGGATGAATGCCCTCAGACAGGAGTTCTATAATAAGATTTACTGACTGAGGCTTTCACAAAAACAGTTAGTCTAATAGAGAAAACTTAGTTGAATTGTCATAAATAACTGAAATGTAACTAAAAATCTTTGAAGACGAGCAGGAACAAGCCAGTCAAAGTGATTGGAAGGAAATATTGTAGAAATTTGGGTAGGTTGATGAGTAGGGAACAGGACACAGCTTTTTCCCTTGTGCATGTCTTTTGTGGATAACACACACCAAGCCATGTGTTAACTTATACCAGGGCTTCTCAAGAGACAGAATTTCAACTGCTGAGTGGGATTCTTAACTGGAAGCTGAAGTCAAGGCTGCTTGTCCTCAGGTTTTACACCAGCAGCTCAAAGCTGCATGTAAGATTAAAGTCTTGTGGTTTATGGGACTTCACTTTGTAAGGCATTCTCCGTCTGAAACATTAATTAAAGGAAATTATCTCTGAATTTGCGGCCACATGGTTCTGCTTTAAACTGGATAGTTTGAAACAGAAAATATATTTGTACATGCAAAATTTCTCTATAAGTTTTATGGATTTTTTTTTTCCTTTTATATACACGTATATGAATTGTATAAACAGAATTTTCTTCCAAATCAGAATGTATTGTTCAAAAACTCTCTATATTTATAAAAGGAAATAAAAATTTCCCAAGGTAGCTTTCTCAGGCATTTTTGTGAAGAACTTAATTGTGATATTGTATTGTCTAGAATGAATGTGCAGAGCTTGACTGCAGTTGCCAAATTCAAAGTGCCAAACCATAGCAAGATGAGAAAATAACTCTTTGATTATTCTCCAGAAATGCTGTGTGATTCCATTGCAGGTTTTATTTAATTTAGTGCTTTTCATTAAACTCCATGGCTGCTTCGTGAAGCTCTTGGTGTGAATCCTGCTGTGTCACCTCCTCTCTCTCCACAAAAAATGCAGCCCTATAAGACAAGGGATACACAATAGGAATATTGTAAAATACCTTGTTGAGCTCATAACCTATACTGGGTCTTTTCTCCTAGTTTTACTTTTCCTATTTTTGGATAATGGTTTTGCTAGTTGAGGTTTGAATTGGCGCAGTAGAAACTTGAATGTCTGCTTTTGAATAGTAGTAGACAAATCTTGTGGATTTTGTTTCTAAGCATCACTGCTGCTTGCAGTGGAAATAAGACTTTCTGGGTTTACATGAAGTTGATTTTGAATTACCTGAATAGTTTTAGTGCAAAGTACAAAGAAATTGAAACTTTTGATGGATTCTGAGGTTGATCTTAGGTATGCAGAGGAAGACAAAGGGCATCATTAAAATGCTCAGTCTTAGATTTCATTAATTTTATGACTGTAAAATTGTCACCTACATTTCCAAATGAAATACTCTAATAAGGAAGACAGGTTTATGTGGTAAGGCTTTGTAGTTCTTCAGTTCAGACCATGCTTGAAACTTTTTCACTCTTCCTTTAGGCAAATCCCTTAGAAGCAGAATGTTTCAATTTTACACATTTTGTGTCAATTTTCCAGACAGAAAAGTAGCCCCTAGACATTAGACATTTAGCTACGGAAAGGCAGTTTCCTTAGTTTTATTTGATTACTAGAAGTTAGATTCCTGCTGCTAGTTCAGGACTGTTAGTGGTTACCTGACTATTTGACAGAAAACATTTCCTCTCCTTTGTTTAACCTTTGACTCATGAATGTAAAAGTTTTATCAGAGCTGTAGTAGAAGCATTGGTGAGGTGGAAGTCTACTTAGGGCAACAAGGGTTGTGCATGACTTTGAATAAAAGTCTGAGCTCCTGCCTTGTGGCTCATTTGGATTAAGAGAAAATGCTAAGTATGCTTTTAATTAACCATGAAGGATCTTGGTCTCTTGCTTTTGTGATAGACAGGGGCTGTGCTCTTAAATAAAGACCCCTGTATTTTCCATCAGGAAATATACATCTATTGATATTGTCTATGTTTTTATGTTTCTTATGATGATGGAAGAAATATTTAGAGAAATTGTTGTATGTTTTTGGATGTTGTCCTTTGTTTGTCTTAAATGTTTGTTTTTCAAACAGTTATTGGTTGTAACTGAAGGAGTGCAAGGACAGTAGCTGCAATTAAAGAAAACAAATGAGAAACCAGTACTGGTTTCAAAGTTTAAGAACTGAAAATAATTTAGGCTTCCAAATACATTAAAATTGAACACTAAACCCCTGATTTTCCTCTACTTTCTCTACTGTGAAGGGCCTTCATTGATAACCTTTAGACGTTTTCATTAGACAGCTAATTAATTATGAAATGCACTGACTGCTCATAAATAATTTTATTGATACAGGTGTGGTGGTGAGGTTTTTCTGGTAACTTTAATTTTGATTTTATCTGTTGTTAAGGTACACATTAGTGTGTAAGGTACATATTAGTGTCTCAGTCCTGAGTTAGGAGGAGTAATATATTACAGGTCCCCTCTGTCAAATTCAGCCACTTAAAAACGACACGTTTCAGATAATGCATTTTTGTACTGACTTGAAAAAAAAAAAACAGTTACCCAACTAACAGATATTTATGGACATTTGTGTGCAGGATGAATTTTCTGTAAATAGACTAATTCTATTGTACTAGCAAAGATTAAATAATTTCGCAAGGTTTGCTAACAGGACAAGCCAAGGGGATCTTTGACCCAAAATGCTTCTGGATTTTAGCTGTCCTACAAACAAATGTCAAACAGGCCCACAAGGCTAGGTGCTGGGTGCTGTCCTTGTGTCACAACACCCCAGGCAGCATCCCAGGCTGGGGCAGAGTGCCTGGAAAGCTGCCTGGGGGAAGGGGACTTGGGAGTGCTGGGTGCCAGTGGCTGGACATGAGCCAGCTGTGCCCAGGTGGCCAAGAAGGCCAAGGGCATCCTGGTCTGGATCAGCAATAGTGTGGGCAGCAGGAGCAGGGCAGGGATTGTCCCCCTGCACTGGGTGTAGGAAACCGTTGGTGCCCGGGGAATGGGATGGCAGATGGAGACAGAGATCTCTGAAGCTGGGTCCTGGAACTCAGAGTTTATTGCAAAGGGTGTGGGTGCAAGCTGGGACCCTGCTTGGAGCTGCCAGCCACAGCTCAGAGCAG
>JAWWMU010000005.1:22514922-22528072 GCA_035048155.1 Cinnycerthia olivascens
CTTGCCCATGACTTGCCCACCTCCAAATGAATGTTGTGGGGAATGTGGCCATGGCTGTCTTGGTGAATACAGCTGGCTGCACTGCAATGACAGATTGCTTGCTGTGAAGTTGATACTTGTTGGTTTTATTTTAATGTTGTCGGACTTTGGAATAGTTTTTTTCTCAATTATGCCTTGTTTATATCAAAGAGTTTTGCAATCTTTCTTGCTGCTTGCTGAACAATGGCCATCGAAATGCAAAGCTCTTGCCAAATGCTTGGCTGCAGGGACAGTCGAGCAAATGTTGTGGGTTCAGAGAGGGCAGAGCAGGGAGGAATGGGTCAGCTGGAATCCCAATGCTTGCTGGATCTAAAGGCATCTCTGTCTTTGTTATGCTGCGGGGAGCAGGGAAATATTTATTGCCACTTTCAGTTCTGGTCTTTTGTATTGATGTTTCTTTCTTGGTCCTCAGATTTTGTGAACAAGTTAAACTGGAACCATCAGTAGTAATAGACTTAGGAAAGAAGTTACAATCTAAAAAATACCTGTAGAAATGACATCCTTAGGTGGCTTTTCCTTGTGCCAGGGTCAGTCTGGTTCAGATTTTGTTCACTCAGATGTGCTGCAGGGTACAAGGCTCATGGATGCTGCAGCAGGGTTTGGGTGGCAGACCACAGAGGTCCTTAGGATTGGGTGTGCATAACCATGCATAAATTACATCCAATATCTGGATATGTGCTGTTTCCTAACAATCTTTGGTCAGGAGACACCAAAATTCCTTTGTCCAGTTAGGGACCAAGTTCTACTCTAATTTTTGGTCCCAGTAACAAATACTCTGCAGCTGAAGTTTATGAGGTGGTCTTTTTTTTTATGAAACCTGAGCATAAAAATAATGTAGGTCACTTTTTTTTGTTTGCTTCAATTTTTTAAAAATGTTGTCATTATTGGGAACACTAGTTTAGTCTAAATTTAAATGGGGGAGGAATAAAAGGAATAAAACTTACTTTCAGCCAGTATTTTAAACATGGAATATTGCAAGCAGTAGAGCCAGCTTTGGCCTTTCTTGTTGGAAAACTCAAAAGTCAACTGTTCAATCTTTCTCTCATCTTGCATAAGAACCAAGAGATGATATTTGCAAGTGAGCAAGTTTTGAAAAAACAGCCTTGTCTTGTATCGGTGAGTTTAAAAGGCACTGACTATCTAAAACCTATCATAATTAAAGAAATAATCACTTGTAGGACATCTCTGTTGATTTGAGGCTTATTTATACCTGTCCTTTGGGGTGTTCTGCTGCTGTCTTTGGCCTAAAAGATCTGTCTAATATTAACTTTTCTGTTGGAATCCAGCTTCAGAGCTCTGTGTGTGTGCATTGTAATCCTTTTGTAAAAACTGCTACGAAAATCAAACCCTGGAACTGATGAGCAAAACTTGCATTTTCCTGTGTCCTATTTAGAGAAAACTTCATCCAGGACAGCAGCTGTTAATTTGCTGCTTTATGACTCTTCATGACTGCAGTAATGGCTTTTACTTCTCATAGCTGTGGCTTCCTTTTCTGTTTAATGAGTGAAATATTGTTACTTTGTTAATTAGAAATAATTACTTCTCGAAGTTAATAACTTCATTACTCAGAAATCTTTTGATAAATATTCTGTGACCTTATTGCATATAGGGAATAATTTTCTGTCCTCAATATACTTCTGAAGAATGCAGGCGTTCTGTCTGAAGCTAATCTGAATGTTTTCCTCTTCTTGAGCGGAGAAAAAAAATATTTTTTTTCCTGTGTTGATGTGAAACAATACCTGTGATATTTATTGTGCAAGTGGTATGATGTTTATAGGATGCCTTTTTTAAGCCAGTTTTTTCCTTAAATTTTAACTATTGCCAAATGAGCTAATTTGTGGGGAAAATTTTCTATTAAATGTATCAAGCTGGTTTAATAAGTCTCCTACACAGACTTAAGAGAATTAATTTTTTTCCTTGAATGCAAGACACATTTACATCTTACAGACTTTGTTTTGGTATATCTTTTTCAAGCTTGACTTCAGAACAAGCTACGTCTTTGTGTTGCTAATTATAATTGAAAAAATAGTCTGTTAAAACAAAAATTCTGAAAAAACATCAAAATCCTGTAAAAAACAAATAAAAGCTAAAAAATTAATAATTATCTTATTTACTTAACATGCACTCATTTTTTCTCCTTCAAAATTTAGACTAACATGCAAAAATGCCTGAAAATTACTGAGCTAAATCCATGTCTGATAACTAATAGGAGCATTGGATTAATGAGAGTTAATTTACATTACATCTGGTTTTAGTTTAATCCATTTTATATTTACGTCCTAGATGGCCTCAAACTAAGATGCATAAAATTGTTAATGTATTTCATAAATGATTGCAGAATCTCAGGCTTCAGCTCTTGCATTTCTGTTACCACATTTTTGATTCAAACATGTTTGGAAAGAGAGTTTATATCAAGTACTGATGTTTCTATTCTAAATATTTTTCTCATGTGAATGGTTTTTCTTTTCCATTCTAAATTTCCATTTTATTCTTTAGCATTTTTTTCATTGCAGTTTTTAATTGAATGCTTAACTTAATCAATGCTACTCTCAGGCTCATGACAACATTTAAAGCTGGCTTAATTTCAGTGTTATTTCAAAATTGCAGCCCAGCATTTTGTTCCTTTGGTTTTGTGCTGTGCAGAAACAGAGCTTGTCATTTCATGTCGTGATCTGCTTAATTCTTTGTCTAGCAGCAGTAAGAATGTTATTAGAAAAATGGCTATTTGCTTAAACACAGATGGGGCTGGAAATCCTAAATGCTGGGTTCTTACAAAAACAATTTTTTTTCCTGTGTGCATAAATTATCAATTATTTTTTCCCACCGATTAGCACTCGTATTTCATTACTCCTGATATAACTGGATTGCCAACTATCCCTGAAAGTGTAAGTATTCCATTTCTTATTTAACCTCATTCTGGGCTAGGCTGAACTTCTGCTTTTATCAAGAGGAGATTTTTTTTTTTCTTAAGACTGTTTTTAGTAATGATTGATGTCTGTTATTGCAACCTTTAGCTGGTGGTTGCTGTTGCATTCATTAACCCATTTCAAAGCATTAATGGGGCATTTCTGACCACTGCTGTATCTCCCCTTTGCTTGTAGTTACTTGGCTTCTTTGCTTTTACTAGGATTGCTTTTATAAAATACATTCTACTTCTGCACCTCGTGTTTTATTGGAATTCTTGCCCTTTAAACACTGCATTGCTCAGCTGCAAATTCAGCCACCAAGATATGCAGTCATTTTTTGTGCATTGTTTCAGGCTTTTTGGAAAACATGCTGTACCTGCCTGCACTTGAATGCTAACCAAGCAGCAGGAACAGAGAATTTGGGGCTTTTTTTTGTTTGCTTTTTTTATTTTTTATTTTTTTATGAAGACTTGCATTCTGTAGATGCTAAATCCTGGGTGGTGCTGTGGATAAATTGCAAATGGGGAATCAAATGACAGCATCTCATGAGAGATGAAGGGTCCTTTTTCCACCTCCAGCCTCTAAATCTGGTATTGTGCGTGGCTGTAGAGATGTGTGTTTTTACACTTTCAAACAGTGGATTTTTTCTGGAAGTTTGGGGGCTCCCAAAATCCTGCAGCCTGCTCCTGCTGCCCTTGGCACCGTGGGATGCAGGATGGGATGGGCCAGGTGAGGACACACCTGTGGAGAGGAGCAGGAGGTGCTGGAAGCAGAGAGGAGACCTGGGGGTGCATCTGTACTGCTGGGAAGGACTCAGAGGACCATGCTGCAACTCAAGAAACCAGGGAAAGTTGCTGGATGGAGGGATAAGAGAGGACACTTGTTGCTAAGGCTCATTGGGCAGGACAGGATTTTTTTTTAAAATGTATATTTTTCTCTATTTCACCTTATGTTTTGAATGCCTCTATTTTTAAGGAATCGCTTTAATTTATTATTTGGTGTTCTAATAAAATATAGTTTTGGAGGCTACAAGGTGTGTGTTATGGGCTTACATTAAAGAAAATATGGGAAAGCATCTGATTTGGTCCGTGGTTGGTGAAGGATCTTGCAATGATGCCAGTGTAGATTCATTTTTCTGGTTCGAGAAAGGTAAAGTAATTTTAGGGTGCCTTTCTGTAATTATTTTTTACTCCACTAATAAAAGTCTCATCCTTTCAGTATGAATCAAAATAGTAAGGTACTAATGGAGAGTTAGCACATGCAAGGAATGAAGAGGTGAGGTAATTACAGTAAATTAGCAAGAAAATGAATTTTTTTACCTTTTGTTCTAAGGTTCACGTATTTCAGGGGCAGTAACTTTTCAACTATAACAAAGAAATAACTGTGACTGTCTCCCAAGGATTAATTGGGCTGTACAAGGTTGTGAACTGTTTTTTAACACAGCTTTTTCAACATGGACTCGGCACACCATGATCAGCTGCAGTGGTAGAGGGTGTCCAAGGTAAATTGCACTGAGATTGTCATGGTGCATCAGCCTCTGACAACCCCTTAAAAGTAACATTTGAAACTGCAGAGGTTTTTTCCTAAATCTGAGTGTTTGTAGCCCTAAATACCTGGATTTTTTATCTTCAGAAATTCTATGCAGCGTGGACCAAGAATAATACTCTATATCTTGAAATTAACAGTGGATTTAGCAATTTGCATGAAACTGTATTGACCACCAGATCTTCGATAATTTTTCTATTTTTTTTTTTTGTTTAATGCTGCAATATACCCAAAAATGAAGTCACCCCACTATGAAGCTTTTCCTACTCCTCTTGCCCTGGCTGTTTTTTCAGGGCTGGGTGACCTTGCTGCCTTGTGTTGGCCACATCCAGGATAGAATGTTAGTGTACAATTCCACCGCTGGTGTCTGCCCTTCAGAGATTTCCTACATGAACCCTCAGTAACAGGGCTGTCCCTGAGAGGAGATGGATAGCAGTTCTGGTTGCAGATACCATAATGAATGTGTGAAATGAAATATTTTGCGTATCAGGGGCTGTATTAGAACCTGTGTTTACAGAAATTTGCTGTTTTCCCAGGCAATTTTGCTGGTAGCTGTTTTAGCCGATCCAGAACTTGTGTGTCTGTGGCGCTGTGCCCTGCAGAAATCACTGTTACATTCAGCTGGAACTCAGAGATCTGCCCATCCTCTTCCTCTTTTCCCTCCACTTTTCTGGTGTCCGAACTGTTAAAGGGAGGTGCTGGTGGCTTTGCCTCTGGTTAAACCCCAGCCCTGATTTTTTCCCAGGGCTGAAAAGGCAGAGCCCAGTGCCTTCCATCCGTTCTGCAGGATGTTTGATGTCCTGGCACACACACAGCTCAAGCAAAAGCCTGGTGTTGTTCAACAAGCTGTTTTGCTGGACTGGAAATGGAATAAAATGTGTTGACTTAGGGAGACTCTGGCAAAGCTGTATTTTTATTGCTGTAGCTGTGACAGAACAGTTGTCACCATGGTGGAAGAGCTGTTCCTGTGTTGGAAGTCATGGTTACCTTAAAAGCGTGTGGTGATATTGATATAATACCCAATCTCATGTTTTTTTGAATTTGAAAATACAAAAGGGCAAATTTAAGTCAAAAACATAATGAAATGAGCAAAATATTATTAACTTGCACCACAGTTAACTTTTCATTTGCTTTAAAACCCAATTAATTATTTTTAAAGTGCACAAACTTTGGTGCAAAGGGATTTCTTTTGTAGTTTGGGGTTGGTTTTTTTTTTCCACCTACTAATTAGACAAAAATGTTCACAAGTAGTATATATCAAATGTGTCACTTCTCTACTACTGTTGCTATATTGTTAACTTTTTTTTCCCCTATTTAAACAGAGAAACCTCACCGAATATTTTGTTGCTGTGGATGTGAACAACATGCTGCAACTTTATGCCAGTATGTTGCATGAGAGAAGAATCATTATTACCTCCAGCAAACTAAGCACTGTAAGTACTTCACGCATTTCCTTTTAAGTAGGAGATATTGAACATTTCACAAAATGACCTGCAGACCTTAGTGGTTTCAGATATGTTCCATGTGTACTTATAAGACAATATCTACATACTCTTCTAATATATGGTTTTAGTCTGGCTCTTGAAGTACAAAAGTCTGATTTATGTAAGACCTACTCAGATACATTAAGTCAGGTTAATTATTTTTCTTATCAGGAGATGAGAGTTCTTTAGCTCTCCCGAGTTCATTTCTGTGTCTTCTAACCTAGAAAGAATTCTTAAGGGCTATTATAAGATCTTTATTATTCACTTGTGGCTTATTCCATTGGAGCTACTTGAAAGAAATCAAGGGTCCCTAATAATAGCTGCTATCCTAACCTGGTAATAGGTAGATTCATCTTTGTTAGAGTGGTTTGGGAGTGCACACTGTAATATCTCTGATTTGGAGCAGCTCTTCAGACTGCCAATAATGCACAACTCAAAATAGCAGTTTTTTAATTAAAGGTTTTGAGCTACTGCCCACATTAAAATATTTCTTTTCCCCCCTTATGCCTGCTTAGGCTGCTTAATAAAAGAACGCTGCATTTCATTTGGAAAGTATACCTAAATATTCAGGTGCCATTTTATTTTACTCTTCACAGAATCTTAGATTTTTAAAATCCTCTATATTTTTAAAATACTCCCAAGTCACTTTTGCATCAGCACAAGACTGTCACTTTATAACCAAGTTTTTAATCACAGGGTATAGTTCTCATGCAGAATCTTTAGCCTATTAAGCACTGTTACCCAAATCTTTTTGAAGAGTGCTGCATAAAACATTTTGTTTAATATGCTCTCTGTGGTGGAAAATCAATTCTCTATTTCTGAGCACTGCTAATTGCACTACCAAATAAATGAACACATGGGTACAAGGTTGGATATAGGACTAAAAATTACTATTCTCAAAGACTTGCAGATGCTGTAAGGAGTGAGAATTCTTTGATTATAAACAGTGGATAAAAATCCTTTCAATTCTTTTGAGTCTAAAGTAAATTGAAGATAGAGAAAGTTCAGAATTGCTGTAAAAGGCTGACAGGTTTTACAGTTGTAGGTGCAGTAGCCTTATTCATGTAATAATTTAATTAATTTAACAATTAAATATTAATTTATAATTTAATTGCCTTATTATTATTTTAAACAGCACTGTGCTGGGTCCCTGGGTCTGTGACCAGCACTGCAGTTAGGGCAGTGCACAAAGGCAGAATTTCCAGAGCTCTGCAGGGTGTGGAGCTCAGTCAGTCCTGGGAACTGCACTGAAGCAAACTTGGGGTCATATAAGCAAAGGCCACATGAAAAACTAAAAACCAGCAAAATAAACACTAAATTAATTTAGGCAATATTCACGTTACTAGTCTAGGATAGATTTTTTTTTTAACCACCAAAGATGTTACTTTTTCTTAGGAAATTTCCATATTTTATTACAGGGTTTTTTTTCCTCCTCTCCATGTTCCCCTCCCCTTTCTGAATTAGATAGGGAAAGAATTTTGCATTAAAACATAGTAATAAGATCTGAACAGGCAAATAGATTTTGAAGGGAAAGCCCTTTCAAAGAACCTGTCTTAGCAGAAGCTCACATGATATAGCAAAACTGTGGAATCAGAATTTTTTTTTGCCAGTCTGAAACACAGCTTGCTGTATTTAAAGGGAAAAAAAAAAAAGGGGAAAAAAATACACCATTAAAAAAACCTCAGCTCCAATGATGCCCCAGTCAGGCCAGTTTTACTGCTCCAGTAGAGAGGAGATGGGAATTGTGATGGCAGCTCTGAGCCCGTGGAAGATTCATTCTGCAGGTGAGCACGTGTCTGTCTGCTTGACACGGTTTAGAATTGTACTCACAGCCTACATTTGGATCTGCTTGGGACTTGTTTTTGTTAGGCTGAACATCTCAGCTGGTCTCCATTGCTGTGATGTGACAAGAGAAGAGGAAGTACCAGGATTAGGATGTGCTGATCTATCCCCACCTTATTTAAATGATCAGGTGTCTCTTTGGAAGTCATTACACAGCAACAGAGAGAATATTCTGGTTGTGAGAAACTTGCACTTTGTTTACACTTTGGCTGTTTATTCCTAACCTTTTAGTGAATTAATAGCCATCTTGCTGTTGTCTTCACTTGAAAATAACTTCTGTCATTTCCCACATGTAGTGTTGTTTGGATGTCCTGGAGTGTCCCCAAGCTGTGAATGTGAATAGTGGCTTGTAGGTCAAATCCAAACTGAGACAGCACATCAGCTTCACTTTTTTTCTGGTTGCTTTTTCAGTCCACTAGCATTACTTAAGTCATAGCTCAACAAAATTACTGCCACACCATGTTGGATCCACTTTTGATACAGGATTGGTTAATTTTCACTTGCAGTAGTGGTAATACAGAAGAGCATACCTGGCTTATTAAGAGCTTCAGTTCACAGAAGTGCTGCCTGCTCATCTCTTTCATGAGCAGAACAGGAGTCATGCATGGCTTGCTTCTTTACAGAGCAATATAGATTAAAAAGTTAACGAAACACTTTCCAGTATTGCCTGTAAGAATGAAATTGAATTGCCAAGAACGATTAAATGTGTTTTTGGCAAAAGATATTTCTTCTTTAGGGTGGAGATTGCTTGATGTAATGCAGTAAGCAAATGGGAGTTTATTTGGACATCAGCCTTTGCAAGCTTTGTATTGTTTGTTGAATACAAAACTGGTACTTTCTGTTGCAATATTCCTAAATTACAGCTGGATACTAGAAAAGATTATTTTTTTCAAAAATAGTGCAGTCAAGCACAACTTTCTGTTAAGGGAGTTGTGTCTTATCTTTGGGGTTAACTGAATATCAAGTGTTTATGTCAGTTCATGAAGACTGGGTTGTGATGTCACCTTCAAGTTATCAGCTCTGTTTTGGTTCACTATCTAGGGCAGTGACTGATAACAAAAAGCATAATTCAAGGCCTTGCTCACTTTCTCCTCGCCCTTCTTGTTGGGGCCAGGAATGAAAAACTGCACTTACTTATGTTCAGGAATTCTTTGTCTACTGTTTCTGCCCTATTAATTTCATACTGTCATTATATTCCAGTAAAGGATCAGTCCTAGTATGGAAAAGAAAGGGGGCAAAAAATGATGATATATTTAAAAGATTTTAGGAATAAACAAAAGATGTTTGCCTATTTTAAGTTGCTGAGTAGAGTTTTTTAATTAAAAAAAAAAGCACAGAAGAAAAGGAACTATCTTGAGGGTTTTTCAGCTTTTATTTTATTGCAGCCAAGCAGGCTTTGTTTTACATGCATCTTCAGAATTCTGCAGTTGTTGTGTTTTCCTTGCATCTTCCTTTAAATTGATTTTCTGTGGGTTTATCCCCTTTAAAAATTCCTTCAGTGTAGATGTTTGTCTACTAGTCCTTCCAATTAGTACCAAGATACAAGTGGAAACTTCCCACCACTCTATTCTGTTGTAGCTTCTGGGTCATTATTTGCCCTAACTGTTGATTCTTTTATTAGCTTGACTTTCCAACCACTTTAATAATGTGATTATCACCAACCTCACAGCTTGCTTCAGGCTTAGCGTTAGAGTGAGATGGATTCAGCTAGCCTGAGGATTATGCTTTGTAAGATCTGTTTGTAGCAAAAATTACCATTTCTGGCTTTTGAACAGTAAACTATGAAAGAGAAACAAATTATGTGGCTTTGAATTAAGCGAAAGGATGAATGAAACAAAGGGATTGATCTATTCACAGAGGTGGCTGCTAGTTATTTCACTTTAGCTGCAAAAGGAAGACCTTTCCTAAATGTCAGGCTGTATGTTCTTTCACAGCCCTGTTTCCTCACACGTCACTGCATCTGCATGTATTATTATTATTATTATTAGTTGCATGGAGCTGTACGAGTTTCGGTACAAATAATTTTTTAATTCCATCTTTCTATAAATTATTAAAGTGCTGGGGTTGGCTTTTCCAGGAAGGCTGAGCTGCAGCATTGATTTTATGCATGCTGGAGGCAGGCCCTCGATGTTTTGGCCCCAAGTGCACCTGCTGTGGTAGTCTACCAGAACATCACACCACACTCTCATGTATTCAAAGCAAAGGAATAAATCATGATTTTACAACAGTGCATCAGTTGACTTATTGCTGTTTTGTGACCGGAGGTAGGAAGGATTGCTGTTTAAAGCCGTGTCATGGGTTCTCAAGTCACTCAGGCATGAAAGCTTGTCATATGCCTCTGTAATTGTAGCTCTGCAGTCTGTGCCTAACTAGTCAGCTGGGGCTGAGCTCTCCGTCTCCAGCACCCGCCTGGCCAGGCTCTGACAGGAGCTCTCTCCTCAGCCTGTCAGTGATATGCTAACGAGACTGGATCTTCTGCAGCCAGCGCTGGCAGGTGGAGGGGATGCTACACTTTAAAGCAAATGTCTGGATGTTATCTCCACTTTGAGCAGGGTTTGTTTCGGGTGGTACAAGCCCGGCGTGTCTCAGAGCGCAGTGCTTACGAGTCCTGCTTGGTGCTGCCTCTGGGTTTCTTTGGTGGCCCCACAAAAACGTAAATATCGATCGAAGATACAGATTTATTTGTTTTGGTGGTGAAGGAGCACTGAATATAAATTTGCACACATATATTTGTGGAATCTCTTTTGTTTCCATGCCAAGAGTGCTTTCTACAGTTGCCCTCAGTGAATTGGACTGAGTGTTGGCTTTATTCTCTTTGTCTCATTAGTCTTGTTCAGCTCTTGTCACACTACCCATACCTGCTCAGGAAAAGGTATAACAGATTTAAAATTTAATTCGTATCTCAAATTCATGTGACCTGGAAGTGTTTGAGGGCTAAATTTAGTTCTTAAAAGTCAAGAAATGGATGGGAATTTATCATTAACTTGCAAGGCAGAACGGATGTTCTGCTGATACTCACTGTGCTCCCAGAAGCATAACTAGAATTAATTTTGGAACATAACCTCAGCTGGGTCATTTGGTCTGAAAGTAAATGACAAGTGGCAGTTAATATTTATTTTATAGTTCATGTGCAGACAGTTTAAGATAAACTGGGCAAGGGTGTAAACTGTTGTAGGTGCAGTTCAGTTCCCTTTGGGACACCTGTAGGGAGCACATTTCCAGCAATGAGGCTATGGGATGTCAATATGGAATAAAGTGGGGTTAGAATATACAGCCAGACCTGGAATCTTCTCAGTCGTGAAGTTTAGAATAGTTTCCCCATTGCCACAGCGTAATATTAGGAGAAAAAATTGCTGAAGGAGTTTGTGAAAAGAAATTGAAATGTGTGGTTTAAAAAATCTTTTAATGAGAGTAGGAAGGAAAAAAGCCAGTAAGGAGTTGGAAATTGCTGTTACCTGCCATCTGTGTAAAATATGAAGAACTTCCTTACTGGGTTTTATAAAAAAAAAAAATTTAAAATCCCAAACCTCAAAAAATTCACACTGTAAAAAGAAAAGATATGGTAGACAGACAGATCTACAAATTAGCTCCAGAATTTAATTTTTCCTTTACTAACACTTACATACACTTATGAGTATCATAAGAGACACGTTATTAACCCAATCTGTAACATGTTAGGGGTAAAACCCTGATGATTAACTTCCTAGAGTTTCATTTTCAACCTGTGAGAAATACAAAAAACCTTTGTGGTATGAAAATACTGAGTAACTGAATGAAGTTACATGTTTTTTTTCTCTGCACCCACACCTACTTTGTTACATAGATACCTCTGATTATCTCTGTGAGTGCCTGTGGGTCCCTGGGGTAGGCACAGTATGTCAGTGGTATTCCTTGTTGAGCACTCACCTGTCTACTACCACTTCAATTCTATTTTCTGCTCAGCTTCCATTATTGGGGAACATGTCACTCCCGGAGCCATAGGCAAGGAACAAGCCGTGTCTGCAGTCTTCTCTTTTCTCTTCCAAACTAATGCACAAGAATGATGCCATAATGCTGCTTTGTGAATCAAGAACTGCAAGAGGAGAATGAAATTGATTGTATATGAAGTGCTGTCAAAATCATGAATAACACTCATCTCTGCCCTTCCTTCCCCCAGAAAGAATGATAAAAGGAAGTGAATAATCCCCAAAAAACCCAACAGCAATTCCAGGAGAAAATAAGTTTTTTTTTATATAAGTGTATTTTCTTCTACATCTTTAATTTTTAGAAGGGAAAAAGTAAAAATTTTCATCTGTGAACTGGAAATACATTTCCCTTCCTCTCTCCCTTCTGTGAGAGAGGAGAGCTGGATTTGCATCTTGCCAACAGGAGGAGAATGCATTATGGCTCATTTAAGGTCCTCCCTCTTTTTCTTCGTAAAGATTATGGGGATGGCAGATGGAAAACAATTAGCCAGGAGCTAAATTAAAGAATTGCATAGAAGTGGCTTTGCATATCAAGGCTTGGACAATATATTCTGTTCTCTGTTGTTGCTAAATTTTTTTCCTCACTGATTTCTCACTGGTGCTGGTAGAATGAGTTAAGTTCATCATTTAGTCTGACTGTTTAATCTTTAGAGCTGGAAATAGATTTATGCTCTCCTGTAAACTGGCAAAAGCAAGAGCTCCCTTCCCACTTTTTCTCCCCAGCATTCTTCCCCTGTTCAAGAAGTGGATGGGAAGGGAGGTCTCCACAAATGTTGAGCATCTGTTATGGGTTTGGGGCCTGATCTCATTCTCAACCAAACAGAATTTAGATGTGTTTGCCTCTCTAAAATAAAGTTGGTTGTTTTATGAGTTGAAATAATGTAGAGGAGAGGCTTCCTTTCACCTGTGCTACTGTTCCCCTTTCAGGCAGCAGACAGTGTTTGTCAGTAATTCTTGTGAGTGTTGGGGAAGGAGCCACCAGGGTTGGTCCAGGCTGCTGGTGGCTGCTGTAGCCGTGGTGAAACAGTGACCCATCCCCTCAGCTTAGTGCTGTAGGTATTAATGAGTAGATGAGATAACGAAACTAAACAGAATCTTGGGCATCTTTCACCATATGTGTGGTCAAGGCAGTGGGAGGGAAGCAGTTCTTTGGCCCATTGGGACTGTGAGGGAGGAGGGAGAGAGCACACCAGTACCCATTTCTGGACATGGTGTTGACAGAGATTGACAGTGTTTGATGATTTTTCAGGAAATGCTTTTGTCACAGTAGTTCTTGAGTTGCTTACAGTACATTTTGAAAGGTTGTATAGAATCACAGGTTAATTTTACTTTAGCATTTGTTTAACTTCTGTTGCTGTTTTTGGCTTTC
>JAWWMU010000005.1:22528172-22545711 GCA_035048155.1 Cinnycerthia olivascens
TTTTGAAAGGTTGTATAGAATCACAGGTTAATTTTACTTTAGCATTTGTTTAACTTCTGTTGCTGTTTTTGGCTTTCTGACAAGATTCTGCTAATCAGTTTGTCTTTCTAGTTTATGCATTGCAATGTGTGCAAATCTCACCACCTATACTCTTCCTCTCTTTTTACCTTTGATTATAAAAAAGGCTTTGAAGAAAATAATTTATACAGATAGAAACTCCCAGGTATCTTTTGTGCAGGATACAGGTATTTTTATGTTAGTCATTGAAATTATGTGAGTAATAGGTATCAAATAAGCATTATCTGTGAGTCAGCTGAAGTAGTTTGGCTCCAGACATGCCACAGTGTTTTAGCAAGACCTGACATGAGGAAAAGGAAAAAAAATCAACAGAAAAAAGGACCAGTCCTTTAGAAATACAGAGCAGAAAGATTCTTTGGCAGAAGTGAGCACTGGGGCCGCAGGTACACGCAGCAGAATTTCTGCATCCACATGAGGGAGGGAGGGAGGAGCTGCACTCCCTGTGTTCCCACGGGGTAAACCTGCTTTGATCAGGCCTTGAGCTAAAACTTCTCCTGCCTGTTCATCATTTTGAACAACAGCCTTCCCAACTGTCTGCTTACTGCCATAAGGAAGGTAGAAGGTAACTCATCATTCTCTGAAATTTGGGCATTGTTTCAGTCTTGTTGAGATTTGGTAGTAATCAATTTTCTGTTGCCCAATAAATGAATTTTGCTAACAAACTCTGTGATGTGGTCTCCCACTATTTGTAGAGACTGTATTTTCACCAGGCGTGTAGCTTCAGAATTTTTTTTCTTTTGCAGGGGTAAAGATAAACATTATTTTACCAGAATCACTGGAGTACTCTGGAGAAAACACCAGTTACTTTCCTTGCAGGATATGAAAGCTCACATGTTGATTCTGGCTGCAGCATCTTATCAGGAGAGATCAGAAATAGACTCAAACTTTCAGTTGTACTCAGTGCTATTAATAAACCTATTACTGATGGAATAAGACATAAAACTTCTTATGCCCAGTGCAAGTTCTAGAGATTTCAAATTAGCTATGTATATTTGTTAAAGGGTTGAACATTAAAATCTTGCTTTTAACTAATTCAAATAATTTGACTCCTACTACTCATGCGGTTTAAAACCACATTATTTAAACCAATTTAAAAAAGATAATTAGATTTATTTTTGAAAATAAAAGTTGTTTAACTAAAAGACCTCTTTGAAATGGAGAAAAACAATCTAAAAATCAAAAATGATGGAAGCAAATATCTTGGAAGTTCTGTTCAGTGTTGACAAATGAGTTTCAGCTGACAAAAACTTTACTTAAAAACTGTCTGTGCATTTTTAATGAATAGAAACACAGCTCTAGTAGATCTTTTGTAGTGCAGTGAGCTACAGGAGGATATCTCAGCATCATTTGTTGCCTCAAACCAGGTAATAAATGATGAGATCTGCAGAAACCAGGTTCTGCAGCACTCATCTGCAAACTGCAGAGTCGTGCAGTGATAGATCTGTGCATATACATAAACATACAGGAAATTTTATTGGACAGAGGCTTTTGCCTTTAATATAAAACCTGCCTGTAGAAGGAATCACAGTTCACAGTTGATGTTTATATATCCAGTTGTCAGTGGAAAATAGGTAGGGTTGTACATAGAAAAACTTCAGGGTAGTTTGGGAGAATGTCTGCTGAAGACAACTTCAGGATAATTTAGGAGAATGTGCACCTGGCTTGATTCTTATGATCTATGATGTATCTTTTCAAGATAGTTCATAATAATTCCTTTGGGAGTAGATAGCAGTCAATTGACAGCCTGCAGAGAGATTCCTTTGTGCCTAAATAATGTAAGGAGTTGTTTTTTGCAGAGATATCCCCAGTGGGTCAAGCAGCAGATTCTCTCTCATTTCTTTGCCTGGGAGCTTGTGCTGGGTGCTCTGTTTGAGGATCTCCTCCTGCAGCCTTGGCCAGGGCTCTGCTCCCGTGCACAGAGGCTGCTGGACACCCCAAATCTGGTGTCACTTTGGCAGAATTCGGACAGAAATGGTCGAGTTCTCCCTGGTACCCAGCTTCTCAGATCTCTTGAGCTTCCTTGAGACGTGCAGCATTATTGCAGGGGTCCCAGCAGTTCCCATCCTGTTCCATGGAGGGGGATGTGTCAGTTCAAGAGGGAGGTTATTTAAATAACTAACGTGTTTGAGAACCGCAGTCACTGTTGAAACAGTAAAAAAAGCAAAAAAGTTATTTTTTTACACCAAGTATGCAAATTTTAATATGAAATCCATAATTATCTTATCAGTATTTGCTTAAGCAGAGTTGGCAGAATAATAAAATGTGACACAGTTTGAAGAGCAGCACGCTCCCATAGCTGCTTGTGTTACAGGCTGCATACAGCAGGAAACTGTAAAACATATTCATGGAATATGAAAATGCTTGGAAACCTACTGCAGCAGCATAGAGGGAAATGTTTAAATAAGAGCCTATATTAAGATGTTATTAGATAGAAAAGCAAGGAACAGTACAACAAAAGCTTGATGTGTAAGTAATCAAATCTTTACCTTTCCTGCCAGAAATAATAAAATTTAGTAGATTAAAAAATTATAAACGGTAAATAGACGCTAGTGTGAGTGCCACACTAAAATACAGATTATAAAATGAGTTAATAAAACTTCAGATGTTTTTAAGGAATTGCACACTTCCTGTGTTAAAGTGAGAATTAAAATATATCAGCCATGCATAAGGTAAGGAAATTTCTTCATGCAAATAGCACAGTCATCTTAATTCATAATTTAAGAATGCCTATTAAGAGGAGGAGGAGGCAGCTGTATACATCAGGGGGTATCCTGTATAACTGTATGCTCAGCTTTATTTCAGCCTCTGACTGAAATACATGAAATGCGAATTTTTAGAAAGGTTGTTGTAGTTTGAAATTTATATGTTGTGTACAAAGGTATGTGGACATAATAATTTTTTTATTCTGAGTGAAAGAGCAAGAACCACGATGTTGAGCTGGACTGTGCTATCAGTAGTATTAGTTCAACTACACAGAGATAATATGGAAATAAACCTCAGAAATCCCACTGTGTAGAAGAGGAAGAAGCTACTCATTTATTTTTCCCCCCAAATCAATTCTTAGTAACAACCCAATAATTATTAAAACAGCCGTTTTTATAAGCGCAGAACGAGAGTAACTGGAAAGCTGAGAAAGGGGCCGTGAATCTGGCAGGAAGGGTTGGGAAAGGGAATGATGATATCCCTGGCTTTGTGCTGTGGAGCTGTCAGGCTGGGGCAGCTCGCTGGTCAGTGGTGACATTGTGTGTGTCAGTGAGCAGAGTCTCCTGATACCTCAGCCTGCACTTCACACATTACCGAGCCTCCAACTGTCGAGCGTTCGGGTCCCTCGGTGCCACTGCAGCTTCCAGACTCTCCTGGCTGCCTCATGTTTCATTCCTTGGCAATTTGCCCTAATGATATCCCTCAGGAGCTTTCAGACCCTCTTCTTTTCCATATTTAATCGTGTTATATTAATCTGAGTGCTGAGCAAACTAGGCTGCGCAAATTGGAATTGTCTGTGATTTCTGCTGCAATGGTCTTAGAACTGCTTTTTTTTTTTTTTTTTTTTTTCATTTTTAGTGTAGAAATACGTGTACGAAATTGTAGTGTAATTTTTTATTTACAAGTCTAAATGTTCAAGACAGCCAGGGTGTGAACGCTTTAACTGCTGATCTGTTCCACAAAGAGAGTTTGTTTTTTTTTTTCCCCCTCCTGTAAAATCCGTAATGTTTTTGCACTTGCTGTATGTGCAGGATTTACATTTTATTTTTTGCTCTTTGTTTTGTTACTGTGAAAGTCCATGTCTAATAAACAGTGCTGTTATAAAGTTAAACTCAGGTAGTAATTTTGTTGTGATATAAAACATTAGGACCTCATATTTTCCATCAGCTTGGTAACTTCTACATGGAGCATTCTCTTAAAATTTTTTTTCCCTTTTTTTAGGAGGTTTGTAGTTCTACATGGGATGGATACAGGCTACCTTGTTTTGAACAGCCTTGATTTTTTTCTCATTCTGTTGTAACCCTGTGCCTGCATAATAAAACAACAAAATTTGAGAGACTCCCTGATAGCAAAGATAGATGAAATTTGAATTCTTTACATATTGCAAGATTATTTTGTTCTCTTGTGGAATGAACTTGGCCTCCCTTCTAATGAATTCCATAGTTACTTATTTGTTTGTTTTGGGGGTAAAGTGGCGGTTTGGTGGTTTTTTTGTTTGTTTTAGGAAACCAGAGATGTCCATTTGGAGTGGTAAGCAGTTTGTAGCACCTCCTTTCTTGGTCAAGGAGTCCTTCATTTTCCACGATCCTTGTGCCAGGCTTGGAAATCTCTGCTTTGGCGAGGAAGTTTTGGAAAATTGTTAAGTTGCTTTTCTGTTACAGGGAATACAGAAAAAAACTTTTTTTTTTTTTTTTTTCTAAATAGTTTGGAAATCAAATAGCGACACAAACAGGAGTTAATCCTGCTTCTGAGTTTAGTGCTGTTCTGTGGCTTCATGCAGCTTCAGATCAATTCCAGTTAAAAATAGCAGAAATAGGAACCAGAAAACTCCCCTGAGTCTTTCCCACTCAGTGGAGCTGAGTGGAGCTGGGGTGCATTTCAGTCCTGTGTGTTCATGGCAGTGCTCATGTTTGACCATGGCTGCATCAAGAAATTCATGATTATTTCCCTTTTTCCAAGGGAATAGCTGAGCAGGGTGGGCT
Organism: Cinnycerthia olivascens; assembly: GCA_035048155.1. Lineage (NCBI taxonomy): Eukaryota > Metazoa > Chordata > Aves > Passeriformes > Certhiidae > Cinnycerthia > Cinnycerthia olivascens. The sequence goes on from JAWWMU010000005.1 coordinate 22,532,936, forward strand.
GACTTGACCTGTTAGCCTGACTTCTTACAGATGTTGTGCTTGTATACATACATCAGAGTTCTTTTGTGGATGTATTTGGGCAATTCAGAGTAATGTACAAAATTATATAATAGTTGGTTTGGGGAAGTTAAGATTCTTGCACGTCTAAAGTTAAGATTTTGTATTTTCTTTTTATTCATGTTTTTTTTGTTGCCAATTCTGTGTGTGTATTTTTATTTTTAGTTAACTGCTTGTGTTCATGCGTCAGCTGCATTGTTATATCCAATGTATTGGCAACATATTTACATCCCAGTGCTTCCTCCACATCTCCTGGACTACTGCTGGTAAGACAGCTAACCTGTTCTCCCCATTTCTGAGAGTCTCACCTGGCTTAGAATCCTGAGTACCTGATGAAAACACTCACCCTTTATTGTGACTGAACACACAGGATCCAGTTTATGAAAGCACTTAGGCCAATACTTAAATGATAACTTGAGCAAGGATATTCCAGCATGGCTTGATGGTGTTTGAATTGGTGTCTTGAATTACACTGCTGATTACTGTTAGTGCAGCATTTAGAATCCTGTTTGTAAGAACTGTTTCTGTTTTATTGGTTAAGAGAATTAATTCAATATTTTTAATGCAGGCGTGTTACAGTTTACTTTTATTTGGCTTTTAAGTTGAAATGCATTATACTCGTAGAAGCATTCAAAAAAACCCTAATCATTTTTCTTTCCAGAATCAGATGTTAGTATTCATCAGTGATTTAGTATTTGTATTTTAACTCAGCCAGGCTCAGGATTCTCGCCAGTGCCTTCCCAAAAGAGCTTAAAAGCTCCTTTTGGGACTCCAAAATTTTTATAATAAGAATTCTGCTTCTCCTAATGTGTTTCTGTTCACATGACAGGCTTTGTGGTTTTGGCATATTTTTAAGTTGAACAAGAATCACTTTTTGATTCACTTCTGATCCTTCAAGGGGATGATGTTTCCACATGCCTGTGTTTCACAATTTCAGGCTAAGACTACTTGCTTTTATTCAGAGTAGTGGCAGAGATAACAAATGAGAGTTTCCATTTTTCCATTTAAGCAGGAATATCCATCCCTGGAGATTTTCACTTTACCTAGACCCTCTGGGTCTGTTATGGAAAAACGAACCATTTCAAGCTGTTCTAGAGATTGGGAATTATTATTATTATTATTATTATTATTATATATAAAAACTGAGACCCAGCCAGATACTTACCAAACTAAGTCCATGTTTTCTTCATCGAAATAAATTTTACTTATATGTTTGCTGGGCTTTCTGTTGTTGGTTTTTTTTTAGGTTTTTTCCCCCCTCAGATATATGAATGTATTCCTGTTCTACTGAACTCCATCCAGTCTATTGCACTTTTATTTTCAAACAAATTCTCGCTATGTTTCCTTAAGTGTCTTTGATAGTTTTTCCTGAAATTCACAATATTTGTCCATGGTATATATTTTTTTTGTGGGAGTTCTTACAATTCATGTGTATATTACTTGTTGTTCTAAAAAAGGAAACAAACGTCCAAGCCTTTCATCTTTAATTATAGTTTTCTTTTGAAGAAACTCTCTCCTGATTGTTTCTCCTCCTGCCTTTCCTAAAATGCCCCAAGATAAGGTAGAACTTGGGTGTGTTTTAGCTTTTTTTATTACTTGAGCTTAGGGCCAGAACCTTGGTAATTTTTCAGCTCATCTATAAATGCTGTTCTCAGAAGACAGATCAACACCTTTATTCAAGCTGTACCCTGTAGAGTGCATCCTGAATATGACAGGATTTTTTTATCTCCCCTTCTGAGGGCAGATAATGTTTCCAGAAATAACAATGTTGGATGCTGTACACAGCCCCATGTGATGATGGTGATAGTTGGGATTCTGGGTCGCTGTGGCGTGACCTGGGAAAATTTTTTACTCATTAAAAAGAAGCATAGAGTTTCTTAAACTTGTAAAATTCATTTATATCCCTTTTCCTTTTTCACAGTGATACAATAGAGTGGAGAAAAAAGTTCCCCTGTTTTAGAGATGTTCAAAAGGAAACAAAGTTCATGAAAAGAAATGCACAACTGATGAATTTATCACAGTAACTGTAATTCAGACTTTTTGAGTCAGATTTTTGTGCATTTCCATTTCTCTTTCTGATCATCTGAATGGTTCTTTTGTGAGACAGGTTGGAAAAGCATAATAAAAATACATAAATTACTCAGCTTTTCTCATGTTCTGGTATATTAACAGCAAATAAATGTTCTCCTCATACATATATAATATATCAAGTTAAAAACCATTGGTGAATTCTTAAGGTCAAAGTTTGTAGTAGGCCTGACCTAGCTGGCAGTCCCCAAGAGGATCATGCCAATTTAAAATTAATAAAAGAATTTAAAAGTTATTTTGCATATTTATATTTTTTATGTCATTTTGATAAACAATGTTCTTTTTATAAAAGTGCCATTTTTCCTTTTAGCTCAACATACGTTTTCATAGAAATTTTATTTTCCCTTGGACTTGTTGGGATGTCTCCCTCGAACTCTCGTTTTCTTAATGTTGTTCTGAAATGGTGTCAAAATACACCAGTTATATCAGTTGGATAATTTGCTCATTCTGTGGTAGTAAGGCTTTTTTTAAACAAAGATAAAATATATTTAAATCTATTAATTGAAAGGTAAGCCTGATCCTGTAACATTTTTTTTGCACATTAATCATATAGCATATTTTGAGAGAAATTCACTTTTTTTTTTTCAGTAGTTGGACTAAGAATCTTCCTAATATCATTAAGATAAAGGATACAGTTCTGTGGGGATTAGAATTTGATAAATTACATCAAGTGCCTAGCTGGTACATTTTGTAAGCATGAAAAAAGAAAAATGTATCTTTGAGCAAAACAAGGCTATATTAAAATTATTCCAATTCTTCCACTTGCCTTTTTAATTTAAAAATCTGCTCATTTCTGTCTTGCTGCCTGATTTACAGGCTGGATTTAGAGCTGATCCTGGAGCAGCCCAAACCAAAGTTTCTGTTTATCAACTTCAGGAGGGTTTTTTGCCCCCACGCAGCTTCTCGGCCTTGAATGGGAGGGACCACCCAAAAAAAGGAGATGTAATAAATTTCTTTTTCTAAAAGATAGCAAAATATTGGCTGAGAAAGAAATATTTTTTGTAGCTGCAGCAAAACCAACTACCACACAGTTAATAAAAATTGGAGTTTTATATTACTATAAAAAATTGATTTCTCTTCTACATTTAAGTAAGTAAAAAGAGACTGTTGCACTCAGTGGAGTGGGTGGCTGGCTTTCAAGAAAACTCCTACAAAAATTAAGTTTGAACATCGATGTAGTAATTATATCGGAATAAAATGAATTTTTGTAAAGGAGAAAGCTAATTTCATGAAATTTCTGTGCAATATCTTGGCAAACTAAATCACCAATATTAGAATATATGCCAGTTCTGTGGACGATAAAGCATCTGTTATACTGGTGCTCTGTTGAGAATATAATGCAACCAGAAAATTCAAGTTAAAATTGCAATAGGTCTTGATGAGAATTGGTCTCTTCTGAATTAGGCCATACATATGCCTGTTTTCATGAGAATGGGACAATTATTTTCCAATTAACTTGGATGTTTTGCATAACATAGTAATTGTTTTTAGACAGTGATACCACAGGTTGATATTTTTGATGAGAACGTTCATAAGCAAGAGAAAATCTCTGTAGCAGCTCCCAGTAGTATTGTGGTAAGCAATTTCATGTGCATATTACAGTCCTCTGCTGTTAAAACTTCAGAATCCAGCAGTAATAAAATTCACTTTTGGCTGAAAACGATTAAATTTACTTACCATACCTGCAGATTTTATTCCATCCATTTTCAGGATGTGCTTTGTACCTTTTATTCCTTTAACTTCAGAACTGCAATGATGTAGCTGTTGCTTTGTTCTGTAGAGGAAAGAGCTACATGCTTCCCTTTTTACTGACAGATTTATTAATGGAGCAAATCATCAGCTCTCTTAAAGCAGCACAGGCGTGGTGAAGGTTCTGGAACAGTGTCAGTGTATGAGAAAAGTGTGCATAAAATCCATACATCACACAGCACTTGTTTTCACTCTAGTTTTGCCTGTTCACATTATTTGTAACACTGAGATATCCTGATATGAGGAACCCGAGGATCTGTTCTGCTGCATATTCCTCAGTAGAATTCTCAGTTATGTTATCATTCTTACTGGCTTGGTTGAATACGTAGTACAAACCATTCCTAAAATTACAGAAGCTGTTTAAATCCTCTCTGAATATTTAGGGATGTCTGCTCTGGGGTGACACTCGTGTACAACTCCATGAAATTTGTGTTTAGTTCACAAAGACATAAGGATTAGCCTGGATGGAGTCATCAGGAATTGCTAAAATTTGGCAAAATTGGGGTAAGAAAAAGACGTGTGGAAAAATCGAGGCCTCTTTTCCTTTTTGGAAGCCCCATTGCCTAGAAACCTTAACCCATGACAGTTTGCAATTTCAGCAAACCTGTAATTTGATATCACAGACACCATGAAATCACGTTTGGGCCTCAGTCAGGCTCTGGTTTTTTGGTTTGTAGTTTTGTTTGGGTTTTTTTTGTTGTTTCTTTTTTTTTTTTTGCATTGATCCTCTCCTGTGGGACACTGTTAATGAGAGCAAATTGGCTAATCCAGGGGTGTGCAGATTTTTCTAAAATGGGCTGTAGTCATAGGCAGGTGAGAATTGCTTTTTCTGGTCCCAGAGCTGGGACCAAGTGGATGAGACCACGTGAAATGATGCCCCATCCTTGGGAAGTCAGTCAGTGCCACTGGCTCAGATCTGTGCTCAAATTATTGCCATGAGAGAAATTGCTGTGAGTTGTGCACCCCTCTATGTCATCTAGCCTTCCACTATTTTTCAGAGATTATTTTTATTTAGGGTTTTTTTTTTCTCTGTGGTCTATTAGTGATTCATTTCCCCTTGAGTTGCCTAAACTAGCCTGTCAAATGCTCCCTTCTCTGCAGTGAATATTATCAGTAGTCTCACAGTACCCAAAAATCTCATGGTGATTGCTGGAGGTTTTTGTCCTTCAGTGCTGGACACTGAGTATGTTCTTGGTCAGAACAGGAGATTGTAGAAAACCATGGCAAATTAGCCTAATTCAGTTTTGTACTTGCGTACTGCACGAGGTCTTACTGCAGTGGCTTTGTGTGGATATTTGTTCAGTTTAGAGAATGTAGTTCCTTATCTTATGGAAATTGGAAAGGAGAAGTTTATTATCTTAAGTTTCCAAAGGTTTGGATTCTTGGATTCCAGGGAAGGGTTTCAGAACCAAAACTGCTGCTGCTGATGTTTGTGTTGCATTGTGGTGGTGGTAACCAGGACCACGTCCTGCAGTTGGTGTTTTGTAACCAGACCACTTTGGGAACATCTGCTGGGTCTGCTCAGCGTGGAAGATTTTGGAACTTGGTGTGGATGAAAAGCTTTGGGGTCTCCTTGCTCCTGCCTCATCGTTTGCAGCAGCATCCTTTATTTTGTGGTGGTCTTTGCTGCAGAGTGAAACTAAATTTTCCTAGTCTAGTAAATCCTGTAGCAACTGTGTTCATTTAATACTGTCTTAAACAGTGACTGTCTACTGGGGTCTTATGTGCCAAGGTTAAAAATACTCCATTAGAGTTGTACTTAATATTTGATGTTTTCCACTCTTTTTCTTCAGTGCACCGATGCCTTATCTAATTGGCGTCCACTTAAGCTTGATAGAGGTAAGTTTACACTTCAGTGTACTGGGATGCATGAGCTGTGTGTGCTGTAAAAAAATTGTAATAGAAATGCTTCAGAAAAAAATCCCTGTATTATAGCATGCAGACTTGCAAAATTTAAGCTTCATATGCTTCACTAAGTAAAAATCGTCTCTCTTTGAAATCTTACTTTTGAAGTGTTTTATGAAGACACATAGCTCTATATCATGATTTGTTTCTCTCTCTAATTAATATCTCAGTGGTAGCTATTTTCCTGCCTTTTAGTACTTGAGCAACAGATTTTCCCAATAATGAGGAAAAATTTATTTTTTGGGAACGGATAAAATTTATTTTGGAGTCACCATCACTCAGATTTTGGCATTATTGTGATTCCTCAGATAATTTCTGTTCCTGTCCCTCTGAAAACTTGAATCTAACCTACATCCCATTACATTTCTAACTGTTAATTTAGAAATTAGTATTTTTTGCCAAAAAACAAGAGGTGGCTTTTACAGATTTGAACATAAAGCAACAAACTAGAACTCACCTGACTGATACATAATAGCTGGGTATGAAATAGTTTTGCCTTTTTCCAAAACCATTTGATTCTGGAAAATGTGAAATTTGAAGCCTACATGTGCCATGTGATTATCCTGCAGAGTAGATAATTGATTTGGGAACGTTATTTGATTTACACTTCTGCTAAATCAGTTTCTGGGGATCAATTCACATCTCCTATGCTGATGGGGTGGGTTCTTCCCTGAGCCACCAGCACTTTTGTTTTTCAAAAAAAAAAACAACCTTTTATATAATCTATACTTCTAAACTCCAGGCACAGCCTTCTGTGCTCCCAAATCAGGTTCATGTGACCTGCATGCATCAGGCAAAATATCTTGATTAGGATGCTTTTTCTTATTCAAGAAGGAAATAATGGAACTGAAAGATTTGCCCTGAAAAAAGAAGTCAGTTCCTTCAGGAATTATTTCCTGCACTGCATTATTATGTATTATTGTATGACCATACAGAAAAGAGTTCTATCCCTTTTTCCTGAGAGGAGTAAATTGTTTAATTCTTAGCTGCTAGGCAAGTACACTGATGAAAAAGCATTTTATCCATTCTTCTGTAGTAATAGCAGGCATCACATGCTTGGTCCTTACGTAGACATACAAATAATTGTACTTTTTTCTGGTTTTCATCTGATTATATGATTAACATCCTTTCTGATTTTCACAAATATAAGAGACTGAAATATTTTTACAAGATCTGTATAGTTTCAATATATATTTATCCAATATATTCAACTGTGTTCTGTGTAAATCTTGATTTTCAGGAATTCCTTTCAGAGATTATTAATAAACCTTAGTGTTGGAAGAGTAAGAAGTATTTTTAAAAGCTACTCTGAATGCTCTATCTAATTCACAAATCCTACGTCTAAAACTCCAACTGTTTTTTGCCATTACTGTTCTTTGTATAGAATCATCAGTTGTAATTTAGCACATTCTAATAAAAATGTACTTCAGGAGGACGCCACAGTAAATTGTTTTTCCAGTATTTTTTTTTTTTTCTTCTTAACAGAGAGTGAAAAATAGATCACTGGAGGATGTGGTTTTACTAAATGTTGACACAAACACCCTAGAAACCCCTTTTAATGACCTGAACAACCTACCTGGTGAAGTGGTGAGTCTTAGACATTTCATTCTTTCTTTCTTATAGAGGTGCTTGAATTACTCACAGGGTTTTTTTTTTTTTGCCTCGTTTTGCTAACTGCTATAAAAGGAATAAGGGGGTGAAAAGCACCTAGTGCAGACCCCCATATTTGAGATTTTTACCTTTTTGACAGCTGAGGAGACGTTGAATGGAACATCATATTCCTCATTGTAAAAGTAGGATCATAATTATAAAGCTGGCTGCATTCATTAGGCAGAGCTGCTTTAAACACGAGAGTCTCTTCATCTCATCTTAATCATTATATTACAAAGTAGGCATTTCTGTCTGCCTAGTGGCATGTCTTGCAAAAGAACCAGAGAGTTTTTGAAGGCAAAAAGAAGAAGGGGGCCAATTATCGGCTTCTGCTTCCCTGCCACCTGCCAGCGCTTTCCTTTTAATTAATGATCTGATGGCACTGGTCAATATAATAAGAAATGCTTGTACAGTTGGGGTCAGAAAATTCAGGCTTTGATCTTCTTCAACTTTGTGAAACATTTATTTGTTTTCTCTAAATTATTTTCAGTTTTATTTTAATCTCTCCTACCCTGCTGAGGGCCGCGTGAATGAAAACCTATACTGTTTGTCATTTGCTTTGGCAGAGCAAAGACTGCTTACTTAGAATTCTATTTGTAAATTAAACTGCAAACCCAGTTTGTCATAAAAGACATCTGATCCTTTTGAAATGACGAAAGCTGTCTTTTGTCTGTAAAGGATGATAAATTGAGTGCCAGTTCTTTCTGGACTTTGATCTTGCAGAGGGTGCCCCCCTGCTTTTTTTTCCTTTTTTTTTTTTTTTTAAACTGCCTATAGGGGAACATACTCTGTATATCATTTTAAATAGTCACAAAATTCACTTATCTTGTTTTTCCCAATAGAGCTCTAAAAGAATATAATTGTTAAACCACTGTTTTCATTATTCAATTAATGCGAGCTATCACAAATAGTTGTCAAGACAAAGAATTTTATATCAAAATATGAACTCAAAGAGTTATATTTACTGAAATTGTAAATAATAAAAAAACCCCTGTAATAATCAAAGTAAGATTTGATAGTGGCATACTGAGTCTTTTGTTGTTGGTGGTGATTTGTATGTATTTAGTACAATAGAAGTCAAACTCCTGATGATAATATTCGTGACACTGCCCTTTGATTTTAATGGTCTAAAAATAAGCTAAAAAATTTTTATAGATCATCTGATCGGTCTTTGGGCTCAGCATCAACTATAGTTCAGAAATGTAAAAGACTGTAAAAATTATTGTGATGTTCTGTGTTATACATTAGTGTATTTATTACATTGGTATATTTTGTGGTGTTTTGTGATTTACATATGCATGGATACATGCACAAACATATGTACGGTAACTTTGACTGTACTCTAGCATTTAAGAGTGTAATAAGTAAAAAAAGAGTCATTTCCTGGTGTGTCAGTAGCTTTAGCTGGGCTTCCATTGAGTGAGTAGGGTTGATGTTACAGTTTCATGAAGGTCTGTGTGCCAAATGATAGCTGGATGTGGAACTGGGAATTAGGAATCACATTCCCTGGGATACTGGAGTTACAGCTGGAGCTCCTGCAAACAGCCAGGGTGGATCTTTGTGCAACAAGAGGCACTTGCCATGTGTTTTACAGGTGCATATCAAAATGATCTCTAAATAAGCAGGCTAGCATGGAGGAAATAGGGATACATTCTTCCTGCAGAAGTGTATTTTCTCCCAGAATATGTTCATGTTATTACTGCAAATTTTAATGTAAGTTATCCAGGTGTATAAGCTACAGACTAGACTTAAAATATTTTTTCTATATCTAATATAAGACAAAGAACAATATTCTATGCAAAATACAGAACTTGAGGATTTTATACTGAAGCTTTTAATTTGAATAATCCCATCTCTTGCTTCACTTCCATCTGTAAGGCACCGTAATAAAACATTTTGGTGGGATGCAAATACAATTATAGTTGGAAAACCTGGAAACCAAAGGCACAGGGCTGTGTTTGGTTCATAAGGTGACAAAATGTTGTCCTCCTTTTGCATTCATGAGGGGCAGTGCAGCTGCTGACATCTTGGGGAAAAGTATAAGACACAGGAGCCTAGAGTTAAAACATTAAAGGAGATGTCAAAGATTCATGTGTGAAGCATTTTAACTTATATAGAGAAGCCTCATAAGCATACATACAAAAGTAGTAAAACTTCTGATGAAAAAATGTAATGAGTATGTCTGAAAGGCATTAAAATAGAATGAAGAACTGAAAATAGAAAAAGTTGTAATCTTACTGTCCCTTTCAAAAATTGATTCCAGGTTGGTTAACAGCCTAACAAAAGAAATGAAGTATTTCCCAAGTTTTCTCAAACTGTTCCTTGTGTCCAGAGGGAACAGAGTAATTATTTTCTTGATCAAAAATAATGTCCTCGCAGCACAGGTATTTAATGATTTACCCATGTGTATATGCTCTGATCGTGAATTTTTTCATGATAAATTTAGGTTTGAAAGAAACATTATTCTATGGCATTGTCTAATAAACCTTATAATAAATTAACTGAGATTTAAAGGCATTTTTAAATCATTCACTTAAGCATTTAAATTATAGTTACAGGCTAGATGACTTTCCATGCATGTGAACTTTATTATTCTGTCAGACTGACCAGTGGTCTTGAGTGTTCAAAGGTCAGTGGTCACAGTTGTCCTGAATTACCAGTCCTTTTTTCATGGGGACCCTCTGCTGCGTTGCATGCTGTAATCTTCTTAATGGCTTCATTCCAATATTCACACATAATATTTTAGATTTATTGACTGTTAGAAATACTACCATGCCAGTAGCAGTTCCGCTACTCCTAAGGTATTTAAAATTGGAAGAATAAATCAGGGCAAGACTTTCAGGAATCCTTTGTTTTCTTGGAAGAGGGAAAGCCCTTCTTTTTATGCTCTCCTGACAAGAAAGCTTGTTTTTAAATTTCATCATTTCACTGTGAATTTGTCTATTATTTTTTAATTAAAAAAAGAAAAGAAAAATAAGGAGCTACTAAATTTCCTAATATAATAATATTGAGATCACACTTTAATAATATAAGGCATTAGAAGAACATTTGTGACCATAGACTGAAATTTATAAATTTTGGGCTTGACCCTGCACTAGCTGCTTGTACTTAACTCTGACATGAAGACTTCTCCTTTGCTCAGATGTGAACACTTTCCCAAGCAGCTTGCAGAATCGACAGCATCACTTTTAGCAACCAAGTCTTAATGACTTGAAATCATATGCTGAGCAGAACTTCTATAAATGTGATCTTCAGAAAACAACAGACTTTAGAGTCTTCTAGCTTCTTCTGTGGTTGTTAAATATTGTCAACTGCAAAAGCTACAGACCTGTGGAAGGATGTGCAGTGTTTGTGCTGCCTGGTACCTTCATGCTGTTATTCTGTACAGAATCTAAACTGGGCTTTAGAGCTTTGGTTTTGAGATTGCTAAAGTCAGGGGATTTTAACACCACAAAATTGGCAAATGAACGTTTCTGTTCTAAAAGTAGCATTTGAGAAGTAGGCTGTAAGTCATGCAGAAAATTGGGTACTTTATTCAGTGATTACTGGGATTGCAAATTATTTCTTAAAATACGCTGATTAATGGTAATATAAAGAAATTAAGGTCAATGTCTAACAGTGCAATTAAAAAGATTTTTTTTTTTTGCCAAATATAAATAGCATAATTTATGATGCTTTTTCTATCAGAAAATAGCCAAAAATATATATATATTTTAGAAACTCAGAGTGGTCAGCAGTGTTTGCAGTGTTGTGAGGCAACTGTTTATTGTGAGCAAGTTCTTAGTGCTGAGATTCTGTTGAACCTTGATATAGTTTTAAAAGCTGGAATATGAGATTGAAAACAACAACTAGTTTTGAAAACATTTGAAGTAGTTGTTTTTGTCTAAATGACAAAATTGTGATTAAATGCTGGAGATTCCCAAATCCTCTGCATGTAGATAATAATCAAACGCATAGAAACCCTTTACTAGAAATAGCGATTTAAATATCAGACTGGTTTGTTATGAGGTTTGTGTTTTGTTCCTTTTCCCTGTGATCTTCTCTTCCTTTCTTGTTTTTGAGAGTGAGGTTCTACTTACTTTTATAGTGGTATCATCTGATGGAGAACAGCAAAAATTAGTTTAAAACATGACAAGTGCTGCTTAATACCAGAGAAATATCTGAATTTTTTTTTGCAGAGATCTAATAGTCATTCAAAACTCCAATGTGTGATTCTCTGTTTCTCAGACAACAAACATATACAAACATAATTCTTCTATATGTGTTTAAATTTGTGTGCTTTTGAGTTTTTGCAGGAACAAAGGCTTTGATTAATAGCTATGTGATCTTATTAACTTATTTTTTAGTTTCATCTGATTCTTCTAATCAAATGGATATTGAAGAGATACTCTTCATATTTTCTGTCTATCAGATGTTTAGATTTTAGGAGTCCTAGAAATAACCATTTAAATAAATGATACTTTTTGTTTCAATGACCAGCACAGTATGTCTCTACACTTTAGATACACTTAATTACATATCAATCTCATCTGTATCTTTGGAAAGACATTGTATTGATTTAAACCTTCCTGAAGTTCTGATTGCTCTTTGCTGGCAGTGTTTAGCAGCCCAATGAAGTCACCTTCCTATGAGAAGCTGTTGCTAGGAGAAGATAAAAACAGTTTGCTTCTAGTGTAAATTAATAATACCATTGCTGCAGCGGATCACCAGTGTCTTTCAGAAATAAATTTTAACAGCATTCTAACCCCTGCAGTTTGTTGCTTGCAGGTCTTTATTTTTAAACTTTGTAAAAGGCTATTTCGGCAAAAAAGAAGCAAAGAAAAATTGTTTGGCATTCTTAATCCTATTTAGATAGATGGATTAAAGTATATGAGGAAGAGATTTTGATACAGATGCTGCTTGCTATTTTTTTGGCTTGGTGTCAGAGTAATGTAATTTTAAAATAATTTTAAGTGCTATTAATGGTGTCACCCAAAGGGGTCTCACATTTCCTTGGTTTGAGGTGCATGGGTCTAAGCAGTCACAATCCTGCCAGGTCCTCCAAGGAGTTCAGTGCACCCTGTCTCTTACCCATGCCTGCTGTCCTGCCTGGAATAACTGCATTTTCACTCTGTCTCTGATTCAGATGTGGAACTGGGAGAATTTCACCTCAGCCTGCCCAGGTGTGGCTGGGCCCTGAGCAAGGGCTGTCCTCTGCTTGTGTGTTCACAGCTGGGAGGAAGCCAAGGCAGGTTCAAGGGCTCTTGAGGTGTGCTGCAGCCAGGGTCCTGCTGGGGACAGCAGGAACACCGGGGCTGGGGCTCGGGGACAGCTGGGGCTCTGGGACA
>JAWWMU010000005.1:22560479-22571724 GCA_035048155.1 Cinnycerthia olivascens
CCTGGATCCAGTGCTGAATTTTACAGGATTATGGAGTGGTTTCCTGTTAAACATCTAGGACAGGGGTATTGTTATGTCAGGTATTGTTATGTTTTAAACCCAGCACCACACAGTTGTTCACTCTACTGCAGCCAAAACCAGCCCAGGTGTAAGAGACGGTGTCAAAAGATGGGATCAAAACGTGCATGACAGCACAAATGCTATTTTGTGGTCAGTCTTGAAAGTTGTATAAAAGTTTCCTCAATAGGTGGAGGTTGTATGATTTGAGCAACTCCACTGAGCTGCAGATGACAGCTTTGGATGGGCTTCCTTTGCAAGACTCTCCTTGAATGGGACACGTTGAGAAGAGGATTTGGCCCCCACAGAGAAAATGTCAAGTGCTGCAGAAGCCACCTGCACCTCCTGAAAAAAATAACTTTTCTGTACTCAAAGTGCATGATTCCTTTGTTCAGGATTTTCACTGCCTTCTTCTGCCTTCTGTGTCTTGTGCTAGGATCTAGCACATAATTTGGAGTTGTATTTCTTGTGGTTAGTGGTACAGAGTTTTACTCCCTGCCTTTTTAGGGTACGTTCCACTGCTCCGTGAACAGATTTGAGACTCTGAGCAGCCGTTATTGAGATGGGTGATGTCAGCATTCAGAGCTCGTTTGCTGACTGCAGTGAGGGGTCAGGAGGCTGCAATAAAGCTGCAGTGTGAGTTAGACACAGCTTGTTCCTTGGCTGTGCTCTGGCAGGCTGTGAGCTCTGCTGTCACCGTGCGCGTTCCCGACTGGCGGCGACTTTGGGGGACGACAGTTCCCCACGAGCTCTGCAGGTCCCAGTTATCGCTGGTTTGACCCAGGAATAAATGACAGCAGCACGGGTCTCTGGGGTACAACTGGGACCTTTTATTGTGTATCAAGATCCAGAGCCCCAAAGACCTCTGCTGGTGGTACATGGAGGGTTTTATATTGTGACAGAACTGGGGGTGGATCCAACCTTCAAGCCAAGGGGGGAACGACAGGAATGTAAAAAAGGAATGAAAATTGCATGCAGAAGCCAACTGGGGTAGACAGGAGGGGAGAGAAGGTCACATGCCCCAATGGGGCATCGAGGTTTGGGTGACACCCCAACACGCCCAGGGGGTTGGACTCTCCTTATATTGGGCCAGGGGTGGATTGACAAGGAAAGTTCTGGAAAGAAGGGGCAGGGTGACTGTGATGGACAGGAGAAGGACGGTGACAGGCAGGGAAAGCACTGGGACAAGGGGAAGGGAAACACCATCTAGGGAAACACCAGGGGCAGACAAACTGGGGATTGACAGCTAACTGCTTCCATTAGAAGAAAAATGCAGCTTAGGGATATACCATTGAAAACAATGTGGGGGGAACAAATGGAGAAGCTATTAACAAATAAAACCAGGAATAAATGTCAAACACACACCACCACACCGTGCCTCACCTGGCTCTGCTCAGGAGGCAGCACTGAGCTCTGCTGGGCTGCCTTGTGTGCTTTTCAAGCACAAGCTGATGGTGCCAGGCTCTGAACAAATTGCTCAGGGCACATCCTCAGTATTTACAGAACTGCTGGCTCATTATTGTTGTGAAGTGCAGGGCTAACAATATGTGTGCAATTGAAGGTGACATTTTGTGATGCTAATGGGGTAGAACTATGGTCTCTTTGCAGACTTAACTCCTGGCAACTCGAACAGGAAGCCCAAGGTTTGAAAAAAACAGGTGAAACCCAGATTTCAGGAAAGTCACAGAAAGTTAGTGTTAGCTCCAAGCTATTAAAAGGAAGGTGAACACACTCTTGGTGTAGGCAGTATAATTTAAAACTACCAAATCAAATTGAAATGGGAAGTGTTTCTTTAGGTAATCTCTTTTTTAAATTTGCATTTGTCCATGTATGCAAGTTTAACTAAACCAGAAAAGAAAACTAAACTGAAAATTGAAGAATAAAACTTAAATTTCATTTTTAAAATTATTTTCCTTAAAAAAAAAATGTGGTCAAAACTTACTTGTGTGTCTACATCTGAAAATAAATTTGTGAGACATTTTCATTGCAGTTTGCCCTTTATAATTAAAATTTTATTTTCTCTTGCATTGTATTCTATAGAAGTATTAGTTCTCAAGAGCTTTATGTAACTTTCAGTACAAGAATATAGTGATGGGTTGGTTTAGCACTCAGATTTCTTGTAGAATATGTTAATTAATTTTTGTTACATCATTTTTACTACAGCAGGTTTTTCTTTTCTATTGGTCTAATATCACTGGTGCTAATAGAAGCAAACAGAAAAAAAAATTTGAAACTCTCTTGTAATAATAATAATTCATTTTAAGGAATCAGATTTATTTTTTTGCTAGGGTTTCACGGGTTAAGCTCTAGCTGAGGGTATGCAATGTTAGCATGGCTGTCTGTAGAGGAATATTTGTCTGTTTTCTTGATTTTCATCCATGAAGAGTCTCTACATAACCAGATGAACTTGGTCACTTTCTGTGATCCCATTTATTGTTTCTATTAATTGCTCAAGTCACGTTGTGACAGAAAAAGCTCAGCTGTGGAAAGAGTCACCTCAAGACAGGTGATACATGAACATCGTTGACAAGAATAGAAGTGACAAAATACCATGCTAAAGAAAGCATTTATAGCTCATGCAATATCCTGAACACCCCAGCAGTGGTTAAATTTCACCTTGTACATGTTATTTGTGTGCTTCCTTCCCTGGCAGTTCTAGGGTGCCAGGTCAAATAAGTGAAGAAGGAATTGTTTCTGCTTTGTTTCTGCTCTTTGCCATTTTTAACGGATCATAATGGTCATGAGGGTCTCTCCTCTCTAAGCAAGCACTGCTTTCTCTTGTGCCATCATTCCTGGGAGTCTGGCTGTCTCAAAATTGCTTCTAAAAATTGAGTGGAATGGGGGAAAGTATCTCATATAAATCTAAAGAGTTCATGTTTCTTCACCTCATTTTGAAAATCGGGAATACCTTTTCCAGTGGTCCAGTCCGTTCTCAGAAATGTTCTAGGAGAGTATTTTGGCTTTCATTAGGCAGTGGAATAATTCTAGCCAGGCCTTAGTTAGGAGTTTTTTGAGCTCCTGTTAAAAGTCTGTAATGTTATATCAGTATGATCCTTTCAACATGGTCCAACTCTTTGAAACTGGAGCATTCCTGTCAAAGTGGATGTCGTGTGTGGGGTCAGTGGCAGCTCACAGTGCTGGACTATTTGAGTGATGTACTCTAAAACTTTCTCAGGATTCCTGGACCTCATCTTTGTTGTTCAGCTCAAGCACCTTTGGGAAGTAGTATTGACTTCTCCATCAAGTAGAATTGAACGTGCTCCTTTGTGGCCAGTTTAGTCCTCAGTGGTCCTACAGAAGTCAGGAACTCTCACGTGCCTTTTGAGGTTTTTCTTTCTGAAAGAAGGTAGATATAGTTAATAATTTAAAAGAATTTTTTCTGCAGAGGAATATACAGTTGTGACATAACTCTTGGACTTTTCTCTTGTTCTGTTTCCTTGGTGTGGTACCTTCTGGAGTCCATGGCATTATTGTGTTTGAAAGTTTGCCCAGAGGAATCATTGTGCTTGAATGCAATTAATACATTCTTCTTTCCTTTGAGGTAGTGTTTTTCTTTTCATACTTTCTAGAAGTATGTTACCTTATTATCATTTTAATTTCTCTTTCACCTGAATTGGAATTAAAAACTCAGTGTGATGAAAACATGCTTTTACAAAGGAAACAGAAAACTAGCAATAAGAGATTCCTGGTTTTCTTAGTGTACACATACTCTTATCTTCACATTCTTTGTCTATCTGGAAAGAATTAATTGAATAAGTAATCCTCTAAGTGCATTTTTTATTCCGATAATGAAGAGGGTTGCAACATTTAAAACGTTGAATGTATGTTTGATTGTGCTAATTTGATATTTCTCTTTCAGGAAATGCAAGATCTTACCAGCAGTGGATGAACACAGTGAAGGTATAAACTTGTTTAAGTAATTATACTGGCTACCCTGTTCTTTAGGTCTCCATCCTTTTCCTTACCTCTGTGTAATGGTAAAAGTTTGTCCATTTGGGAGAAAGATAAGTACATTCTATAAGAAATACCAAGTCTGTAGTATATGCAAAAATTTTTGTAGTTTTTTTCTTGAAGAATTTTTTAAAAATTCCCTTACATGAAACAAATGCCAAAATGCATGAGGTTTTTATGTATGTATAGTTGAAGATTTCACTGCTTTCTGTATCATGTTACATTCCATAACTCTGAATTAGGTGTGACAATTTGATATGAGGCTTATCACTTCTAGTAAGTGGCAATTTTGTTAGTATGGATTTGTGCAATTGGGCTAGCAGAAGACCCTTGCTATAACCTTGTTATTCTGCAGCATTAGTAAAATATATTATTTTAGATTAAGAGAATTCTTGTGTGATTAAATGAGATCGTTCTTCCCGTCAGGTCAAAGCATTTTTTGGTTGCATAATAAATATGATAGGAACACATGAAAAACAGCCTAACTTCTGAATTGATTTTGAGATGGTAACAGTGAATGAGGACTGCAAATCCATCATTGTGTTGGAGTGCCTTGATAAATGTGTCAGCTGTGGGATGACATACTGTAACCCTTGTGTAGCTGCAGACAGCAGCTTGTGGAGGAAACACAGCTGTGCTTGCTCTTACCCATTTCAAAGGGTTGTTTTTAAAAAATGTTTATTTTTCCTTGCTGTTGTCTCAAGGTTTGCCTTGTGTTCCAACGTTGCTAAAATGCAGTTTTTGTTTATTTCAGAAAGGCGGTGCACTGATCAACACAGCAATGACCAAAGCCACTCCGGCTGTGAGAACAGCATATAAATTTGTAAGATCATCTATTTCCAATAAATAATACATAAAAATACTGCAGTTTCTGACAACCTCTCATTCTCCCTGCACAATGAAAAACCTAAGCATTTTATGAATAAATTGCAAAAAAGTATTGCAGTCTGTAGAAAGTGTTTAGCTTCGTTTGTTTTCTCATATAGAATTTAGAGTTGATTCAGAGTCTTGTACATAAAAATAGATTTTATCAAAACATCAGTGTGCTGGTTTCCTTTCAGCCCTAATACACACCAGAAGCTTATTTGAATATCATTTAGGTGTTTGATACACAGCTGTAATTTCACTTAGGCAGTAAGTGCTGCACTACTGAGATGTGGTAAAGCATCAGTAATGTGTGAAGCAAATCATCTGCTCCTTTTTAAAAATGATACTGGAATGCTCATCTTTAACTGGATTTAATGTTTATACTTTTTCTCTTAAAAAATCTTGTTTTTCAAAGGCTGCCTACCCCATGAAGCAATATGAGGTTATACTGTATTATGCAGTATGGTAAAACAGCAATAAAAAAAAAAAATTAACTGAGAGGTATTTTAAAGTTGCTTTTATAATACATGGGAAAAGATTTTTGGCTTCCTTTTAGCTTTTCCAGATGTTTCACTGGCTGGATGCATTATAAATTGTCCTGAATAAATCAGTCTGTGCTAGAGTGTTTTAAGTAAAGTTTTCAAACAGAATTTTTAATTTTACATCACTTGAAAAACACAGCAGTCATGGAGAGAAACAGGTAAATAAATTAAATATACTTCATATTCATGGACTTATTTATAATTTAAAAAATACTTCATCTGCAAATTCTTCTTCTTGATTTGCAGTATCTCAGACTGTGATTCAGCCTTCAATTTTGATAATTATGCCCTTGATAATAAAGGTTCTTCAAAGTGAACTTTTGTATATGCCAGGAAGCTGCAGTGATCTTCTGATGATCTTTATGTATGTGGTATCCACATTTCCACCCCATTTAATTTCTTACATTGTTGTCCTTTTTGGAACCCACTACCAGAGGACTGAAACACTCATTTCTTAATTGGGAGCTTTGAGCAATGTCATTGGTACCACCCCTCAGAGTTAGAGCAAAGCACTCCAAAATTCATCCAGATGCTGTGAGCAGGATCTGCAAAGTTTAAAAGTGGCTTTCAGGGTAGCATCTGGTACATGGCACCCCATGGTGCTGTTACTGAGCTTATGGATGGATGATTTAAGGATCAAAAAGACTCTATGACCTCTTGATTCAAGAAAATGATTTTTTTTTTTTTTTTTCTGAATTACCACCACAGAAAAATAGGTAGTTTTCAGACATTTATGCCCTTGAATGTATTTTAAAATTCCTATTTTCAAGACCACCTTAAAAACTTCTGTTGTTTTTTTCCCACATTTGTGTTTACAATTTCGGGTGTTATACCCCCATCTTTTTTTTTTTTTTTTTCATTCCTTCTCCCCCCTTCTCTCTCTTTCCTCTCTCTCTCATTTTTTTTTAGCCTAACATGGTATTCCATATTGAAATGGTAAAATTCCATATTGATAATTCCTTTCTGTATTGAGGAATATTCTTTACTGTTTTCTATGCAACAGTGATTGTTGTCTGCCTCTTTTAATGCATACAGAATTCTCTCCTAAATAGCAGCACTGTGCTGTTCAGCAACACTGGGCAAAATCTCCATCTGCATATGAAATCATTTCATTTCTCTTAAGGTTGATGTTGCCCTGCAAGTTGCCAGACTGGAACACTGTAGCAGTCATCTTAAAAATATTAACATTTTTTTCAATATTGCTAAAATATCCTTTCAGTCTAAAGGAGCATTTTGAATAAAGGAGTGATGTATATGACCATTCTTGTTCTGTTCCTAGTAATAATGGAGAATTTTTGAGTATGCCTGTTTTCACAGAGTTGGCATGGATGTGCTGAAAAAAAAATTCTTAAATTTGTGGAGAAAGCATGAAAATAAAAAATACAGTGGCAGTGCATGTTTGAAATTTGTGCTAAAGGTTATTGCCCTTCTCTACATCACCTCAGGTGTTTAAAAAAAAGGCAAAATATGTATGGCATCATAAAGCACGTTCTGTGAGTACAGCCAGTGGTCTTGCAGAGCAATTTTAAGTCCTTTTATTTCTCCAGGCAAAAAACCAGGCGAGGCAAGGAATAAAAGAAGTGAAGAGTAAGTTAAAACACAAGGTATGTAATACACTTTATTTACTTTCTTGCACTGCTTCCTGTATCAGTTTGAAGCTGATACTTCCCAAATCACATGAGATTTGTGTTTTTAATGACTTTTGAAATATGCTTAGCCCTTTGTTCAACAATACATTTTTCATAACGAGCCCTCTGGCAACTATCTGTCATTCTATGCATCCCCTGAATAATCTCTTTATTGTTTGCATATTTTATCATAGAACTACAGAGGTCTTCAAAGATACATTAAGAGGATGTATGTTTTCATAAAGTTGATTGCTTTGATATCACAATCAAAGCCTTTGCTTCAAGCTGAGGATTTGAGAAGGGGGAGTCTTGCAGTTCAGTGTATTTCAGGAGGTGCAGTTGTCCAGTTTTAGTCCCATAAGGTGCATGAACAATAGCAGCGTTTCAAGATGAATGAATGGTTTCATTTTGCAAAAGCAACCTCACAAACTATCAGAAAATATGGTTTAGGCATTTTGCAGCTGCTTTTCCCATTTGGAATTTTGCTTCCATGTAAGATTTTTTTCTGTACAGAGAAGGAACCAGTTTTTGGGTACCTATTACGCTATTTTAAGAAAAATTTCCAAAACATTTGAACAATTCAACTTTTAAATGAACATGTTGGTAATCCAGCATTTTGAAAAGCTAAATTTGGTTTTCTTACTACAGATGGTATTTTCATGACAGTAATAGATTGTGGCAAGATAATTTTGAATGTATTCTGCATGCATAATATGGAGGGTATGTTTGCAGATAATGATTATAAATAAAGGAATTTAAATCTGTTTTGTTGCATAGGAGAGTGAGGAAGAGTGTGGAACTTGCAGTGCTGGTGCAGTACAGGCTGTTCCTGTCTACACATCACATTCTGACAAAAGAACAAGCTCAGAAAAACGAAGGCTGGCACAGGTAAGACACCTGAAACTTCTGTTTGTATTAACATACATATGGGGAATTTTTTTTTTGCAGTAGTATGTTTGTGAATCTGTTTCCAAGATGATGCTCCTGTCTGTGTTTGGATAGTGTGATTAAAAGGCTATGTTTATAGAAATACTGCTACACTGCTTGTGTGGAGAAAAAAATTCTATTTGTGTTTCATCCCTGTTGAGAGGGGAAAGAACGGGAGAGCTGTAAGTATGGAGCTGAGATTTAATTTTTAAATGCTGGTTTTGAGAAAGGCTTTTGAGAAAGACTAGAAAATGCTTTCTAGTCTATTCATAGATCTGTACTAAGATATCTCTTTTCTTCTAAGGCCGATTAATTTTGTGTTTCTCATAAATTGTTTCGGCAGTCATATGGCCTTTAACCTTGCTCATATAGTTATGATTTATTATTTTGTTAATAAGTCAGCTAGTTAATGCAGTGCCAATGTCTTGGCTTTTGTTCTCTAATCCTTTCTAGTCTAGATTTGAAGTAACAGGTGTAGTGTCTCAACTTTTGCTAGTGTTTTAATGTTTTCAGATTCATTTTGACAGTTTTATTTCAAAAATATCAACAAAGTAGTTTTGCTAACACTTTTTTTCTCTGCAGATATTTACCTGCATAGGTACATATTTTTAATGTATGGGAGTTTATTTTTACATTATGTTGTTGTTGCGTGTTTTTAGTATATGTGGATTTGTAATGCCTGTACCTTCCTAATATGAGAATTAAGTATATAAATTCAGTCCAACTGATCTAACAACATTTATTTTTTGCTTTAGGTACTGCAATAATAAAAATCTGTGTTGTCTATTTATTCAATTTGAATTTGAATTAGTTTTTATTAGTAGTACGTACAAAGTTTCTGAAATACAACATAGAACTGATGCAGATGATTGCTAAATGATGGTGAAATTGTACATTAGTATTAAGTCATTATTTTTAGTAGGGTTATAAATAATACAAAGACTTTCTGCTTCACTGATATGGCAGTGCTGCCTATTGTTATGTACAGGAGTCTAGGGATACAAAGGAATATAATTCACCTTGGTACAATTAAAGATTTCTTTTGAAGGCGTGTGTTCAGACAGAACCGTTGAACTTTTCAGTGTTTTTGTCTTTGTGCAGCTGCACAGTGCTAAATGCTGTGATCATTGCTGTTTCTGCCAGTTGTCCTTCAGCTTTGCACACAAGGCAGGAGTGCAGGTGTGCCTGGCTGTGTTTCCATGCATCCACACACACGTGTGTTCACGGATGGCCTTGTGTGCACACGGATGTACTTGTGTGTCCGTGTGGGGTGTATTCACCAGCAAAGCTGGGAGCTGACAGCCTCACAGTTTTGCCCTGCCCCAAACCAAAGGTGTCTTCTCCCCAGCTCTTGTCCCAGATGTGAACCCAGTGGGCAGGATTGTGCTCCAAGAGCTCCTGCACCTCTCATCATGCCATTTGCTTCTTCCTCCTCCCAAAAAGCAAACAAACCAAAGGACTTCTGAAAAACAAGTCTGCTGTTGCTACTCTTGTTTTTATCTTTGGTCTTGGTGTTTGAATAAGATGATGTAAATTCTTTATTAACAAGTAGTGATTTTAAGGTTTACATCCAAATAAAAATATATATTTGTATTGGTAATGTGTATGAGAGGGACCGTGTTTGATCCAATAGTGGATCTGCTGTTTAAAAGAAGTGAAATTCAGAGTGCTGTTATTGTCAGATTTAATCCTTTTTCTGGTAGTCTTTATCCTGCAAATGAGACTCTTCACTCAGATTTCTAAAATTACCTTCACAGTGGCTGTGTCAATATAAGGTATAGAATATAAGCTCAAGTAGAGTTCAGGCAATTTGATAAATATTTAAAGTAAGGACCAGATACTGATTATATTGTTATATTGGTGTACTGAAATACCCACCCCAAACCTAAAACAATGAACAAGAGAGGGTCATTGCTTTTAATGGTCATCCTGTTTCCAAAATAGAGGCACCTCTGCTCTTTATTACTATCTCTTCCATACTGAAATGTTTAGAGAATTGTAAATACAAAGAATTTGGTGTCATATTTTATGTCATATTAGAAGTATGCATTGAGCTTTTCCTTCTCCACTTCTTGAAAAGAGTTAAATACTAAGAATTACCTGAGATGCTGTAAAACATACTTTGAAAAGTTATATGAGATATGCAAATTTGCTTTACTGAGAAAGATAATTTTTAAAATCCGTTCCTAACAGGATTTGGGGGTCTAAGAGGACGTTTTCTTTGCAATAGGAAGTGAATCTGCTTTTCCTCCAACAAACAGGAGTTTGTATGTGGGTCTGCTAATTAGTACGGTTATTTCCTGTTTTGTTGATGAGGCTTTAATAAATGTCAAGGGTACAGCCATGAAGATCTCCCAATTAGGCTTTGCGTTTGTAAAACCCAACCCCTTTGCTTTTGTGTGAGGATGACAGTTCCAACTGCAGCCTCAGCCTAACAGGGCTCAAGGGAAAGGATATTTCTCTGGTTTTATTGAAAACACAGCCAGTTTGGCCCAGGGAGAATACCAGCACTGGTCACAGTGCCGAGCCATTTTTAACAATGAATATTTACTAAGCTTTATCACTGCTGTCATAGTGGCTTTATTGTATTTTTTTTTTTTTTTTCTTTTCCAGATTGGCAATAAGCTTAAGAAAAATCAGCAGTAAATAATAAAAAAAAAAAATAAATAAATTATATCATCTAAAATAGCTGTCAAAACCTAACCAGAGGATAAATAATTAAATGCATTATTGCAAACTGAAGCGCTCAGCTTGCCCTTCTACAATTTGCATTTCGAAAGTGTTTCCTAAAAGAAGGGTTGAGGGGAGTGCACAGGTACAATTTGGAAGTGTTTCCAAAAGAAGGGCTGAGGGCAGTGCACAGGTACAATTTGAATTTTGGAAGTGTTTCCTAAAGGAAGTGTACAATTTGAATTTTGGAAGTGTTTCCCAGAGGAAGGGCTGAGGGCAGTGCACAGGTACAATTTGAATTTTGGAAGTGTTTCCTGAAGGAAGTGTACAATTTGAATTTTGGAAGCGTTTCCCAGAGGAAGGGCTGAGGGCAGTGCACAGGTACAATTTGCATTTTGGAAGTGTTTCCTAAAGGAAGTGTACAATTTGCATTTTGGAAGTGTTTCCAAAGGAAGTGTACTGTTTGAATTTGGGAAGTGTTTCCAAAGGAAGTGTACCATTTGAATTTGGGAAGTGTTTCCAAAGGAAGGGTACCATTTGAATTTGGGAAGTGTTTCCAAAGGAAGTGTACCGTTTGAATTTGGGAAGTGTTTCCAAAGGAAG
>JAWWMU010000005.1:22571824-22602813 GCA_035048155.1 Cinnycerthia olivascens
AAGGGTACAATTTGAATTTGGGAAGTGTTTCCAAAGGAAGGGTACCGTTTGAATTTGGGAAGTGTTTCCAAAGGAAGTGTACTGTTTGAATTTGAGAAGTGTTTCCAAAGGAAGGGTACCGTTTGAATTTGGGAAGGGCTGAGGGCCGTGTGCGTGTCCGTGCCGTCGGTGCGTGCCCGAGCCCAGCCCCGCTCTCTCAGCGTTCATCTGAGCTTGCTGCTGCTCAGGCTCGCTGTTCTGGGCTCCTCAGACATGTGTGAGCCTGGCTGTATTGCAAGTCAACATTAACAGATGGATTGCCCTAAGCAAGGGAAAACCACAACAGCAAAATCTAGTGAAAGTGGAGGATTGAAGCTTTTTTATTGTTATGCCTTATTAAAACCTTGGCATGTGCACTGCTGTTAACTGTTTCATGCCTAGAGCTAATAATGTGTCTCGGGTGTGTTTCATCTCTTGCATTAATTAGGAATGTAGAAGATACAAGAAATCACCAGCTAAAATTTTTGAAATAAAAATTAATGCAAGCATGAGATTGCTTAGGCTCTGTTTGCAGTATCTTGTGAATGAACCCACTGAGTTCCTTTAACTATTGATGGGCAAGGTACACCAGGGCATGTTTTAGACTGTGGAGCATTCAGCTTTTGCATAATCTATTTTAATTCTGTGCCATTGTATGCTCTCAGGTAATGCAGATTTCTGGGTAGGCAGGGACCTAAATGCAGTAGGAGCTCTGTACAATTGTTCTAAATTAATATATAAATAAAAAGAGAGAATGTTTATTATGATCCTGTTTAGAATGCCAGGAAGATCTGTTTGGTTTCATGAATATGATCTTTGTAATTTTATTGTTACATCAGGTGTTGGGGTAGCTTATTGAAAAGGGACCGTGTCAGGATGTCAACAGTCATAACGTATTTCATGGCAAATAAAACACTCTGGAAGATTAGCAGAACACCAAATTAGAATACCCAGTTCCCTTTGCATAAGTTAGCAATGCTCCTTGTCTCTCAGAAAAGGTACAGATTCTACCTGTACCTTCAGGCACCTACTGCTTTCCATCTGTAATGGGGATAGGTGTGTGGATTCTAAGGGTGGATTTACCAATCACTGTGTCTCAGCACTGCTTTAAATGTTCCTATGTTGAAGATTCCAAGTGAACTACTCACCATGACTTTGCAGAATCCAAATGCAGAGTTTATAAAACAGGTTAAAAATCAGGTTAGACTAAACTTTATTCTTGGTGTTCTCAAACAGAAGAGAGGGGTTTTTAATTATTTTAATTATTTTTCTTTCTTTTTTTTAAAGCATATTGCAAATGGAGCTTTTTTTACTTTTATTGAGGTATGTCCTAGAGACTATACAATATATAATTCAGCTTGCAGTAGGTGTGCTTGGCATCTGTTCAACAAAGACAGCGAGTGTCAGGCAGGAAGATGTGTTCAGAATAACCTTACCTTCAGGAGTGCCCCATTTATCAATATCCCTACAATGGCCAGTAAAATAAATGACATAATCATTAGCTACAAAGGACTTCTAGTAACTGATTACCCTTCTAACCTGAAAAAGGTGATGACACTGGGCTATTCTGAATACTTTTTCTTCCTCAGGAAAATAAGAGAGGAGATTGGGATAATGCAGTGCTGAATATACATATTCTGTAAAAGATGACTGAATATCTTTTAGAAAAAAATATCCACAGTCAGCCCCAATGATTTCAGAAACATAAATCTGATTTACCTGTATTTGTGTTCAGACAATGTGCTTGAGATCACATCTATGCCTACCAACCACATCTAACACTGGTTTTGTTGCTGGAGGTTTCTTCTACCCACGTTGACTGAAATATTGTAAATTCAAAGATGTCATAAACAGTACGAGCTAGTTTTTAATGTAAATTGCGTTTTGCTTCTGTAAAATACAGTTTTTGAAGTAAGAATTGGTTGATCAGTAAATCCGGTTTCTTTAGCTAATGTGCAAATACTGTAAATATCATTAGCTTCCTTTAATTTGGAGAAAAATCTTTTGTCTTCTTGTGTCAAGTAAGATCTCTTCATTCTGCAAAACAGTCAGATTTCCTTTTAATTAAAAATGAAAAAGCTGGGCGGCCAAAATTCAAATTGCAGATTACGAGAGTGCCCTCTCGTGGCTTGGGTTCCTTTCCACAGTGGCAGAGCACACGGGGATCCTCTGCCTGCTGCAACGAGACCTCTCACAAATCAAGGGGAACTTCCTTTATTTGTGTTAACTGAAATTGTCCCTGGATTTCATGCAAATTAAGCATTTAGCTGCTTTCCTGTGTCGTGCACGGTGCTATTTCCAGGAGTAGGGAATAGAAGCTCCTAATTAGAGATATAATTGCAAGATTGCTGAAACCTCTCCCTGCTTCCCACTGAACACTGAGTGTCCTCAGCAGAGTTTGTGCTGTGATTCTGCACCCATAACCCAGTGTCAGCCTTGTGGCTGCTCGTCTTGGAGTTTTGCTGTAAAATCACTTGAGAAACCTCTTCACTAATTGCCATGATTCCAATTTAATTTAAAAATAAATAGATAGGGTAATGGTCAGGAAGTTGCAGTGGAATTTTTTGTTACCCTGCGGAATGCTTGGTTTTTCAGGGCAAAGTCATCAGCATATCTACCTCTGATTTATCTTTCTGAAAGAAAAGTTTATACAAGCAAAAAGTTTACAGGTGCTTTTTCTGGCTATTGTAGCCCCCCTCTTAAAGTTTTTTAATAAACAGAAATGCAGCCTTTCAGAGGGTCTTTTCCAAACAAATGAACCCCACTGTTTCCTTTTTCTGAAGGATCTCAGAGAAAAAAACGGTTTTGCAAAGTACCTCCAAACTGAGTGAGCCTTTCTATCCTCAGTATTTAATTGAAGTAACCAGATTAATTTTTTCATCAGGAGAATTTATTGACATTTTAATGTAGCAGTGGTATCTTTTCTTTTTTTTCTGCTGTTTATCTTCTCTCTTCCACGTAGTCATAGTTTTGCTCTGCTAAATCAGGAAGCTAGGAGAGCCATCAGGCTGCAGTTGGAACCTGTGTCCCAACTTCCATGTTGCTTTTCCCTTCTGGTTTGAAGCTTTGAAAAGCACCATTTTACATCTAAAACTTCAGCTCTAGTACTCTGTGTTCCCTAGCGTTTTTTTTTCCTCTCTATATTCTTGTACCTAAGAATAGGAAAAAAAAAATAAAAGTAAAGAAGTTCAATTAAAGAAAAAAAGTTTCTCTGGAGGCAAAGGGAGGGAGAAATTGAAGAAACAGGAAAATCCTTTCCTGCTGGGATCTCAGCATCTCTGAAAGTGAGAGTCCAGACTCAGCCTGTCTAATTTTAGATATTTCTGAAATGCTGAAGTTAGCAGCAGTGCTGCCTTAGGCTCTTTCTGCAGTAAGTGGAGAGAGGGGCATGACTGAAGGGCAGCTCAGCCCACCTAGAATCTCCATTGCATCTTGATGATGCCTCTGCTGGTTGTCTAATTTGGGCCCTAAAATAGCTGCAATCAGTAACCTCCAACTCCAAGTGCCAGCCAAATTACACAGCACCTTGCAGAGAAAGACATTATTTGTTGAGCAGAGGATTCCTAATGGTGACAAACAGGAGGAGAGACTCCTCCTTGGTAATTCTTCTGTTTGGAATCCCTAGACAATGTGGAAATGTGCTTGGAGTCGGTGTTTCTGAGGCACAGTCTGTTTTTCCTTGCAAATGTGATTAGTCTGTTTTCAAGCTTCACACAGAGCTTCCCTCAGACAGGATCTTCCACAGTCCGTCGGTCTGATGGACAGGGGTCGGTGCTGCTGAGGTCTGGAGGTGTGGGATGCTTGTGTTTACAATCACATCCATGTTGTACATTTTAACTGAGCTATTTTTGGTAAGTTTTCCTCTGAGAAAGTCACACATGCTCAGCAAACGGTGCTCTTGGCAGTGATTGTACTGTGCAGTGGTGAGGTAATTCTGCTGGTGCACATTTTACCCAAAAGGTCAATTTAACCAGCAGTCTGCCTTTTATCTGCTTAGGAATTGTATCAAATAGATAGCACATTCCAGCCAGATAAACTGGATTTACAGCTGTCCTGGTTCACTAAGGACCCACACTGAGTTACTTCCAGGACTCTTGACTTCCTTATTACCTCAAATCCATGTTCCCCTTTTTGGTTTTGTTCATTTAAACATTTGTGTGGCTTTGGACTCTGATTAGTTTTTTCTTTTCTGACACACATTCTCCCTTATCTTCCTTTTGTCCACTGCGACCTCCTCAACCCTCCAATCCATTATTTTCCTTCCATCTCATCATCAAGTGTACACCAGCACGTTAATAACCATCAGAAAAGGGAAAACAAGCGATACATTTCTCCGTTTTTGTAACCGCAAACTCTGCCTGGTGAATCTGATTCTTAAAATCATGCACAAAAAAAAAAATAAAAAATGAGCTGCTGGCTTTAGTTGTTGCAATTGGCACTGGAAATCTCCACGTCCTATTTTAAAAGACTAACACTTGTGCTCGTTGCCAATTGGAGTGGAAGCAGGCTGCCTTGGGATGTGCACTCCTTGCAGCCAGAATGGGGTGTGGCACGGAGCCAGGGTGCATCACCAGCTGAAAACGGGAGGAATTGCCAAGAATAGCCTGGGAATAGGCTCTGTCCTTGAGGAATAGGGGAGAAAAGAGGGATCTGGTGTTGGGAGGTGGGGCCTCAAGCTCGTTCTGGGGGGGTTCAGGCTTCCTGAGGAAAAGAGGGTCTGCGATTCCTCAGGGAAAGTGGAAGGCTGCTTGTTGTTCTGGAGCAAAACATAACTATTTTTGAAAAAATATTTGCAGAAGCATGATTATTTGTTAAAAAGGAGAAGCAGTGTTACACAATTCTCAAATATACCTGTGTTCAGGAGTCTAGCATGCATAAATGGTAGGGAGCTGAGAGTTTGTTCATTTTTCACCACAGTAATTCAGAACAAAAGTAATTACATGTGCTATCCTTGACTAAGTATCTCAACAAATTTATCATTTGTAATAATACATCCTACCTCAGCATAGGTGTTAGGGTTTCCTATAACTTTACAATAGTCACTGGAGATCTCTGTGGCTTTCAAGTGTACTTGGCATTTCAAAGCACTGTGCCCATGCACATATTTCTGGTAGTATCTATTTAATTTCTATCCAGGACAGTTTTCTGATATCAGACCATTCTTGATTAGAATCTGTACATCTTTTCTGTCTCTGCTTTCCTTCTTCTTTCATCAGTCTCAGCTCTGAGGCAGTGGAATGAGGGGTTCCTTCCTGGGAGTCGTGGCTTTAGGTCAAAGTGTTTAACCAGAAAGGAAGGTGATGAGTTGTGCTCTTCTGGAAAGTCTGATTGAGAGATCTTCTGCTTCCCTGCTGGATGGAGCCATAATTATGTCTGTGATTCAGTTGTAGAGGAGGGATGGGTAAAATAAAATACTGAATCATACAAGTGGGCTTGTATTTATTTTGCTTTCTCATACTGAATGAATAATCTCTAAATTTTTAAGAAAAAGGAAACAGTACTTCACAGATTTAAACCATGGTATATATTTTCCTTTTTTTGAAACTTTATATGTGTTGATGTATTGAGTAGTCAGTAAATGTGAAATTATATTCATGCTGCCATTTATCAAAACATTATTTGTTTTTCACTTTGAGTGTAATTAATAGCAGCAGTCTTGTTAAACTTCCTGCCTTAGTATCAATCAATAAGCACTCATTACCAGAAGCTGGACATCTGAAAGGTCTAGCATTATATAAAAAACTGACATTTCAAAGATTGACTTTCATGCCCAATCAAGAATATAACCATCTCATATTTAAATCTTTTAGCATTCATGTATTTTGTCATTTTTATTCCAAAAAACATTTTGTGAGGCTACCAGGAAGCAGAAGAGACCTGTTTAAGGACTGACTCTCCCTTTATTTGCTTCTACTTTATTTATACTGTCAGCTCCTTTTCCTAATTTCAGTGAGCAGCATTGGTTCAGGTCTCTGTAGGCTGCAGATTTCTTGCAGAAGGAGATTTTGAAGCAGGGCAGCGACCAGAGAGGATGGATATGGTGAATACAAAAAGGATATAAAGCCTCACACCAGCTCGTGGAGAGCATGAGCTTGTGTTTAAGTGTGCTTAGCTCTTACATTCCAAGCAAAATGAGAGATGCCATGTGCAGGAAAATGAGAGAAATTTGAAACAGCAAAAGTTGAATCTCTGTTCTTCTTATGATATAAAGTAAGTACATTAAATAATAGATTTATTATCTAAGCAGAACTGTTTGGAAGAAGCAAAACAACCAGGTTCTTTAAAGAAGCTTGTTCCTTTATTTTATAGAAGAAAACATGACAGCAGTCTATTAAGACTTTATAAAGTTCTGGTGCAGCAAGAAAGGGCTGTTGCCATATCATTTCTCGTGGTAATAAATTTAAATGGTCTGGTTGTTATTAGGATGGTAATCAGGAAGGAAGCAGAAGTCTGTCCTTTTTTCATAAAGGGGTATAAAAAAGGTTACACACTTCAAAATGCAGAAAAGACAGAAATTAAAAGCTTAAATAACTGCAAACAGCAGGGTACGTCAGTAATGGAAGGACTTCTTAAATGACTCTGACAGCTTTTGCAGGTGCACATACTCTGTCACTTTGCCTAGTGGAGCACTGAAAAAGTTTTATGGCTCTCCTTTTGAAATTTATTAAGGGTTTCTTTCTTTCTTTTTCTTTCTTTGCAGAGTAGTCTGGACATACCCCTCCCTTGCAGTCGTTTTTATTAGAGCTCCTAGAGGAAAGTCACCTATTCCAAAACATGTGTTGCTTGTTGTCTCTGTGGTTAGCTCACTGAGCTGTAAATGCTGTAAATAAGGTTGTTATTTACAGCCAGATATTTTACTTCCCTTCCCTTTCCCCATATCTTTTTCTTTGTATGTAAATCCCATTTTATTTGATTTAGTTGTTGAAAGTATCCCTGTATCATTTTATAATACACCCCTAATCATTTAAACTGGCCACAAAGATGTTTTTTCAAAGAATTTGACCATAAAGAGCTAGGAGTTCTTGTTTGGAGGGAGATTTTAGGTTTATCAACTTGTCTGTTACATTCCTTTATCACAATTTTATATTACTCTGAGATGTTCTGAGCAGCCTATGGTGTTTGCTGCTTCTTCTTAACTTTATTCAGCTCCTGTTTTTCAAAGACACAACTTTTTTTCCTTTTTTCTCCTTTTTTTTTCTTGAAACTTGATATCTGTCCTCTTTGAAATATTATTATTTCAACAAATTAGCAAATGTTATCCTGTAGAATTTTATTCCATTGACAGAGTTAATTCGCTCTACAGATGAACAAGTGTCACTTTCCATTTTGTTTTCTGCAACTTCTCAACATTTTAAAGCACCTTCTTCCCTGCAAAATCTCATATTTATGTTAGTAGGAGTAAATGTGATGGCAACATCTCATTTTGATGCAAGTTTGAAGAAAATGAGAGAGACAGACAGGATTTTGCCCTCCAGGAGCCAATTCCAGATTAGAGTTTGGATTACAATGAATTTTCTTGGGGTAGTGGTTAATTTCCAGTGTTACTGAAACAAAGTATTTTAATTTTCCCAGTGAGGATAAGTCCTTAAAGCTGCAACTTTGAAACCAAAAGCAGTGACGGGGATCAGCAAGATAACCAATCACCAGGATCAGATAACACTTCCCTTTATTTAGGAATGTTTCATTGCAACAGTGATGGGAACGACACAAAGAACTCACAAAAATATGAAAGAGTTAGAAATAGTTTGTTTCTCTGTATTTCTCTGTAAATTCCATCCTATATCTTTTGCCCAATATGAATCTTAGTTTGGGTTGTTTGATGGGTTGTAATAGTCTAATAATTCTCACATTTTCCATCAACTATTACTTGGTTTAACACATTAAGAACCATATGTTTCCTCTTTGAGGGCAAAGAACTGTGGAGAGTGTTACCAAAACTTGCTACTTTAATTAAATTCTCTCTTGTTGAACAAGAAAAAGAAATGTCTCAGTCTCTAAAGAATGAATACTAACCCGTTCCTGTAAATAATGGGGGGATGGGGAGTTACAGAGAGCGTCCTGGTATTTGTAAAACACTGACAACATCTGTAATGGGTAACACACTGAAATCCTCACAGAACGAGGTTTCCAAGCTCCTTGTAGGCTGAAATTAAGGCCATATTTCTTCTCCATCAGGGCCTTGTTGCAAGTTCAGGCATTTGGTGAACTGCATGATGAGATGTGGGCAGTAGCCCTTCTTACTTGAGTATGATTTTCCTCAAAGTTAGCTAATGCTGTTTTCCCTCTGTACAAATTCCATCCATAGTAATTTAAATTATTAGTGGCCATCCAGGGTTCACAATCTCCTCAGTGCATTGATTGCCGGTATAGTTAAGCTTCTTATACAAGAAGTTTTTGATACAAAACAAGTATTAGAGATGTATAGTCCTGAAGACAGTCATTTGCAAAGTACAAGTGACTAAAATTCCTGATTTAAATGTTCTGGTCAGGATAGAGATGTTTTTCCAATTGTTGTGGAATTCTTAAGCCTATTTTTGTTTGCTGAATAATAATGTGATGTAATAGGTGAGTATTCTGTGCAGAAATGTGTGAATTTACAACCCACCAGCTCCTCCATGCAAAGTCCTCTTGGGGTGCTCTGAGTGTGCACTGGTTTGGAATTAATTGTAATCCACAGTAAATTATCCTGCACAAAGGCATTCTTCGTGCAAAGTTCCTGATCTGGATATTACATATTCTACAGTCCTGTACAGCACCATGACATAAACCTAGCTGTGTAAAGAGACTCCCAACTTCCTTTGAATTTGCTACTTCAAAAATCGATTTTTCTTCATGCTCAATAGACCACATGAACCAAAGCTTGGCAAATACTCCCGCCAGAAAGTACTCCACCATGGTGCTTTTTGTGATGTGCTTTCAAGAAAGGGTAGCTGATAGACTTGAATGATGCTTTTCCTCCAATATCCAACCTTCTGCTAATCAATACTTTGCATAAATAACAAGGCACTCCAGGCTTTGCTCCTTAGGCCAGGAAGAGAAATGGTTCTCTTTAATTGGGGATGCTTGAGGACTTGGAACAACCTTTACAAGAGCTGATCAATATGTGGTTTTCCTCACCAAGTGCTCAGAAGCCCTAATGAGTAAAGTGGCAGCTGGTCTCCGAATAAGTAATGCTGAAATAGAAAAAATAAACAAAATTATAATGGTAATTGTCCTTCCTCCAGACTCGTTTCAACCAGCGCCTCAGTAACCAGGATTTTACCTTGGATGAAGATGATGATGATGAAATTGAGAGAACAAGCAAGTAAGGAGCCTGTTTGGATGTGTTATGTGTGTATAGGAGAGAAGGTAACAAGAGCTCCTCAGCAAAGTGGAGTTCAAGTGACACATTTTTCTCCTGTCCAGGCTGCTAGCTCAATTCTTGATCTAGATGATGTCAAATAGTTTAGGATTTAAATCTGCTTTAAAAAGAGGGACAGGCTATTTTTTATTTATAGTGTCCAGAAGAGCTTGACATAATCCTCAGTTTTCACAGCCTCCAGATAAAAAGACTACATATGCAAAGTAACAGCAAAATGTTCATCAACATGGTGGGCAGTGACCTCAGATAACATATTCTTTAATGCTTGTGTTGTGGCCATGACAATGGGACATCTTTTGAAGGGTCTGAAGGACAAATAATGCCTTGGAAGTTTTATATCGAGGTCTTCCTGTATGAGAACTAAAGGAAAACTGTAAGTTGAGACTTAAGCTGCATTGAGGCATTTTCTGAATTCAGGAGTCAAGTTTTGATAATGAACATCTTGGTATAAACCAGAGAGGACACTGAAAGCAAAATCAAGCAGCTTCAGCTGTGATATGGTAGGGAAGAGGGAGCTATTGAAGTGACAGAAGGACATAATGAAAACATTGGCCATGGAAAACAGCCTTTGTAGCAGTATGGGTCTGTGTTCACGAAAATTCTTGAGTAGAAAGATAATTCCAGGTTTATGTTCCCATTCAAAGGTCTTATGTCCTTTCACAAGTGGCTATTATAAAATGGCTTTTATGTTCCTATCTGATGGAAAAGTTTTGTTTTCAGGTTATCATCAGAAGACAGTGAAGAAGCTTCTGCTTACTTTTATGATAGTGATGGTTCTGGTGAAACTGGAATAACTCAGCACCAAGGAGAAATGGACTTGCTTGGAGAGATTCTGGACACGCTGAGCACACACAGTTCAGATCAAGGAAAACTCTCAGGAGCAAAGAGCCTGGATTTCTTTAGATCAATGGATGACATTGATTACAAGACTGCGGTGAGTCTCCTGCTTTCATTTGAAAACCAACCCAAGTCGATTTACAGTGGAATCCTGCACTTGTGGAATGCAGCTCAGACACTGCAGCACAGTCCTTAGAATTGCTGATGTGTCTGTCCCAGGGCTGTATCACAGTACACTCATGCTGGCCACTGCATGATGGTTTTTCATCAGCCAAGAAACTGTCCAGGTTTCTAAGTCATCTTGGAACAGTATTTTTCCCTTAAAGCAGTAACCACATAGAGAGCTGTGAACAGTATAATAATTTACTTAATCAAATAGTTTAATGTTACATTTATATAATTTTTTTTTGCCGTTAAATCTGATATGCCTTGAACTGGTTTGGGATTTTTTAATGCAGTTTAGAAAGTATTTTCATTTCCACCTTGTAGACTTGGACTAGTCATAGTGATACGATGATGATAGTGATACATCTTGATTTAAGTCATGGGATCCAGATGGTAATTACGCTTGAAACACTGGCAGAATAGTGCTCCAGAGTTTTCTAAGAGGGCTCCTTGTTCCTGTTTTTGGTAGAGTTGCACTGGTCCTTTAGTGTAAACACACTGCTTGCCTACAGATTTAAAACCCTCACCAAGTCACTGCTGTGGTATTAGCCAAAAAAGCTTAGTGTTTTTGAATTCCAGCACGCATCAGCTGTCCAACACTTACTTTTGCTGAAAGGGATCCTATAGTAGAAGATTTGTTACTGGAGCAGCAAATACCGATGCAAATATTTATAAAGCTTGTAAAACTTCATATTATGAGTGTCACACAGAGGTTAGATTAATAAAATGCCCGGTTTTGTTTGACCAAAAAACTTTAATATTGAAAATTGGTATAAGTAATTACTGAAGCAAAGAGGAAATGCCATCTGGTTTTCGTTTTAGTACCCCCTCCCTCTCATATTATGGGTACAAACGAGAAAAGTGTGTCTTTGTTCACTGTCAAAACTGCTTGTGCCAAGACTGAATGGACAGAGGAGACAGAAATCCTTCCTCTTTGTGGTACCAGAGGCAGTCCTTAGGCTAAGAGGCAGTGTTCTGTGAGGAAATGTAAAAACACTTGGCCTTGCATTGTGTCTGGGATAGTTGCTTTGTAACACGGAGCCCCAAAGGGAATCCATGATTTAGGAACCTGGGAAATCCCTTCCAGTACTTGTGTTTCAAAAATGCCCGTGTCGAGATGTTTCTCGTGACATTAACTATGAATACATGTTTGTTTTTTTTTTTGTTTCAGAAC
Source organism: Cinnycerthia olivascens (assembly GCA_035048155.1). Lineage (NCBI taxonomy): Eukaryota > Metazoa > Chordata > Aves > Passeriformes > Certhiidae > Cinnycerthia > Cinnycerthia olivascens. The sequence continues at coordinate 22,583,380 of JAWWMU010000005.1, forward strand.
AAGTCAAATGCACCCAGTGAGAGCAACCTCACCCTGCTCTGCAGCAGTGCTAATGAGCAGGCAGAGTGGATCCTTGGCCAGGATGACAGCGTCCTCCATGGGAAGCAGCTCCCCCCATCACCAAGGAAGCAACTTTCTTCTGGTGGCCAGAGAGACTCTGTCTCAGGGATGGAAGAAGAAAAGAGTGGCAAAACCTTTACTACTGACAAGATGGACACCGCTAGTTTGGCATCCCTGTCTCCAAGTGCCCAGTTTGCTTCCCTAGAAAGTTTCAAAGCAGGCTTTTCCTCCTGTCAGTGTGCAAAGCCTAGTGAAACACTAAGCAATACCTCAGAAGTTCAACTCCCAGCAGGTCTTGCTCAACAGCCATCCATTCTGGTCCCTTGGCAGAAAGGTGGGAAGGAAGGAGATGAGACTCCAGAAGAAGGTGGACTTCTTCAAGAAGTGGTGTCATTATGTAAACTGAATTCTGCTTTTCACTATGGTTTAAATATTTCAAAGGATAGCTTATCCAGCAGTGGGAATAAAATGTAAGAAAAGTATGAGAAGAGAAACTTGACTCCCATCAGATGTTAAAGGGAGGCTACTCAGGACTCCATGTAACTCCATATAACATGATAACCAAAAAAAAAAAAATGAAAAGGAATAAGAGATCTTCAGTTATAAAAATAATTCTCTTGTTGAGTATGCATTTGCTGCCATTGGACATTCGCTTCTATGTTTACTCAGTTCATTTGTTGGCTGTAGTTAGGTCCACAAAATGGAACTAAATATATGAATGCACTCTCAAATCAGGTACTAGTTAGTCTCTGTGTTAAAAATACAGCAAGTGTATGGTGCTTCCTAGCATTTGCTTCCTCTAAGCAGCAAGGGTGTGAAGGTAGCCAGGTTTTGAAGGTACTGTGTCAATCCCATAAGCACGAAATGAACCAAGCAATCTGATTTGTCTGAAATGTACAAATGTTAATATTTGTGATGAATAATTGCCTTAATCTTTTGAGAAGGGATTTAACTGTCTTAGAAGATGAATGCAAATCTACAAAACAGCAATAATGATTTTTTTTCCGTGGCAGGAATTTGCTTCAGCAAAGGTGGGGGGAGGGAAGGAGACTTTTTTTAGATTAAGGAATTTTTTGTGGCTATAACTTGGAACTTACTCCAAACTAAAACTGTGGCTCTGTCTTCCAGACTTCAAAAAGGTAGCACGTGGTTTTCTCTCTTCTATAAAGTACATGAAGTGCTGAATTATAATGTGACGTTTATTGACTTCTGTTTACAACTAAGACACTTTAAAGACACATTATCAGTTTCCCTAGGTAGACTAATTCACCTAAAAATTCTCAGAAAGGAAAGTGTAAGTGGAATTGATAGATTTCTGTTATTTTTTTATTTTGTGCAGTTTAATAGTTGGAAAACTAATTTGTGCCTAATTTGTAACACTAGAAAGCTACAATTACAGGTTCAGTTTGAGACTGCATATATCCAACTCTCATTTTGGCCAAGTTGGACAACAAAAAACTTCTTTCTCAATTCAGAGAAGGAGAATAAATGGTCCTGATGTATAATGTATTTAGAACAAGCATTTTTCCTCCCTCTGGCAGTGTTCCTGACAAATATTTGGATATTTAAAGTCTGAACATTTTTAATGCTCTGTGGAGCATCTCTTTCATTTTTAAAATTTCCTCCATCTTTTCTTTTTCCACCTCACCATATATACCTTGTCTCCACAACAACTCAAGACAGAAAAGACAATTAATCAGTTTCAGCAGATTGGAATTGTCAGCTTTGAGGGGTATTTGTGGTAAAGTTGGTAGAAACAGCACGTGGGTATAAAATGAACCCTGCCTGAGAAGAATGTTCTGCTGCACTTCTAAAGAATGAGTGATTTCTGTTAATCTCAGCCTAGGCCTGAGGTTCCTGGGGTTGGGATTTGGATCAAATTGTGCTTTGGTACCTTAATAATAGTTTGTAGCAGAGTTTCATATCAGTTGCCTCACTGAGATTTATGAATTCCTTTTCCCTTCTGTAAAGGGTTTTTTTGGCTGCTAAGGGAATTGTTCCATGGCATGGCAGAGGCACTGTTTGGAACCTCCCCAGAGAGGCTCAGCAGAGTGAGACCTGGGGTTTGTGAGTGCAAAATTTCATCTTCTTCCTCGATGAGAAGGGCTGGGCCAGCACTTGGCACTGAGGATGAGCCTCCAGAATTAATTTTTTTTTATAGGGTGCAAAAAAGATAAAGGGTTGTGAAAGTGCAAATCTTGCAGAAATATCTGTGTCTGATCAAGCATCATGAACATTTTGGAAAATCTCAGCATTCCAGAGTTAGCAGTTGTGCATCCAGAGGTCTGTACTCCAAACTGTTTGTCCTTTGGTTTCCTCTTGTGCATAAACGTGATGCATTGTGAACTTTTTTAAATAACAAAAAAAATGTCACTCGGTAAAATATTTTTATTTTAGAAATTGAAAGTATCATAGAAACGATGAAAATCTTCACTCTCAGCTTTCCAAGTGGGTCAGGCTGGGTGGCTCCTGTGCTGCTCAGATGCTCCACAGCAGCCTGATGGTTCCTTGTTTAAAGCTGGCATTAATGACTTGAGGGCATTCTTCTCATTTTGCTGAGAATTGTGTCTGAGAGAAGACAGGCAATCCACAGGTTTTTGTCCTTCTCATTCATCTCCTTGCATTTTGTGATGAGAATTTCAAGGTTCACTGTTTCTTTTCCTCTGCACCTCACATGATGTTTCTATCCATGGTTCAATTGAAGTTGCTTTGTTTCCTTCATTTATTAAAGATAGTAAACAGTATCAATGTTTTAAGGAGGAAAATAGAAAAAAAAAAACTCAGAAATTATGACCGTCATCACTTTCTAAACCATCAAACACCTAAGTCCAGGAATGCTGCCAGAAAATGGTTTTCAAAAATGACTGTCTAGTACAGGCATAAATCTTACTGGCTTTACATGAGGGTTAGACACTGAAGAAATAATCACATACATTGTCCCATTCCCAGCTTTTTGGAATAAATATGGAAGCCATGTGAGACTGCCAGTATTAAGTTTTTATAAGGATCATAAAATTGAAAGTTTGATAGTGCAATCTTACAAAATTGAGGCACTGTAGTAATAATTCACTGCTTCATGGAGTGAAAATGCAGACTGAAAAGAAGTAAACAGATTAAAGAAAAGATGGTAACATTCAACTTAGAATTATTTTAATTTCAGTCAAAATGTTTCTGTGCTTATGCTGCATTGTTTCCTTACTATTTGCAAAGCTCATAGTTTGTTTACAATCGTTAAATAGTATGTATTTTTGGTTTTCAACCTTGTATGGGTTCAGCAATAGCTTAGTCTTATATATACACATTGATTTTAATTGTAGGTACATTTTTTACTCTGTAATATACAGAACCTTTTCCACTTACTATCAGTGATCTTTTAAAAAGGCTAATATTTGTGCCTTATTTGAATAGAATTGCCAGTCACCAAATGATAAGAGTCCAAACTGATATTTCTGGTTCAACACTCTTGTTCTCTGTCCTTGTGGTAATATAAAACTGTTTATTGGCTACGTATGGACTATTTTTAATACCACAGTGGGTTCTATATTAAGATGAATTTTCCAGGTCCAGTACTTTGCAAGTTTTATACTTGTATGCTTTTTATTTGTGGAAGTCCTAGTGTCTTTGAAAATCATCAACATCAATCACCAGCTACTGGTGAGAACTGAATTCTGCTCAGTCAGAGCTCCTGTGGTCTTCTTCAGAGGCATCTCTTTTCTTCAGGATCTCAAAAATCTTCCTGTTTCTCCTGTTTAAGGGAGATACCAGGTTATTTGATTAAGCTTTGTCGTCGGTTACTTACACATAGGAACGAATTTCTGATGTTGAAAGTCAAACCAGGACTTGAAAATAATATTTTTGAGTTTATTTTGCATAGATGTCTGCCTAAAATGAGCCGTATCACTCATCTGGTTTGGGAGGAAAAAGCAAGGGCAGTGGAAGGACTGAGGGATTCCTGGATTGTCCCAGTGTGGTGAAGCAGAGCCTGGAAGTCCACAGGAGAGATAATAACTTTGGAGAAATCCAGATTTCAGTTCTAGCTCAGTTCCAGTGGTTCCAGCTCAGTCATGTGGGTAAAAGTAATGCCTGTGGAGTTAACTCCCTGTGGGATTTGCAGAATGGATAATGTGTTGTCCCTGTCAAAGCCTTCCCATTCACATGTACAGAGATGTAAGGAGGAAAACTGCAGATAGCAGGGAAGGATTGTGGATGCAGAGGTGATCCCTACCCCCCCTCTATGCATGCAGAGGGCACTCTGTGTAGAATAGGCAGTGGTTTGCTCTTCCATCTCACAGATTTGGGCATCACGTAGCTCAGAAAAAATAGACTTTGTTCTGAAGAAAAAATGTAGTTGTAGAAGTTGTCATAGAAGTTGTCGACTGAACCCTTCCTTGTCATTTAGCATTTCAGTGGTGCTGCTGCTGTTGGGGTGGGATCTTCAGAAACTCTCGGCCCTGGCTGAGGTCTCCTCTCAGGCATTGTAACACAGACTTCAGGCAGAGTTTTAGACAAGTGCTGGGTGCTTCTGAAAATCCCACCCAGTCTGTTAGAAGAGTGTTTTAGACCTTAAAATTCTATTTTAGATGTCTTTTTAGGTTTTAGGATGAGCTAGTTTACAACCTCATGTTCATGTAACCAGTGTAAAGTCTAGGCAAATGAACAGTTAAACCAGGCATTTAAAACAGCTTCTCTCTATCCACCTACAGTCAATGATATTCAGTTCTACAGAACAATTTTTCGTTGGTGCAGCTGTCTAATAGGATTGCTAGGAGTATCTAAAATACTTTCTCTATGCATGTAGGTAATCAGAGAAACATTTCATGCAATAATCAAGTGCCAGCATGAGGGCCTTTTGCAAATGCCCCCTGTGAAATCCTGAGTGTACCCTGTCCTGCAGGAAGAACCCCTACCCTTGGAGCTCCCTGACTGCTCAGGGAGAGCCCAAGAGGAGCTTTATTTCCAAGGAGTTGGCATCTTCTCCCTTGGCACCAGCCTCTAGCCCAGGTGCTGTGAGACTCTAGCCAGTGTATTCCCAAGAGCCTGGAATTCCAGGCTAAACAAACGTGGCTAATGCACTTAAAACAGCTCAGGATGGTGAAGGCTGGCTGTTCCCATGGTATTGCAGTAAATCTTTGAAGAGTGAATGTAGAAATAATTGCACCAGCACAAGCAGTGTGAACAGTTCTGTGTCTTGTCTTCAGTAACTTCTTTGCTGCTATCAGGCATGTCTGTCTCTGCCAGGTGTTTATTTATTAGCAGAATCTGGGCTGGCCAGAACGTGTCCTCATCTTCACCCCAGGAGCACAGAGCACAGCTGGCCTAGAATTCTAGAATTCCTGTTCCTTGGGGTGTTGAAAAAGAAAGGAATGGAAAGGGATGATGCAGTTGGTTTGTGCAAAACCTCCCTTGGTCTGTTTTGCAATACCTGTTTTCCACAGTTTCAGTTGAAAGCACTTGACAGGTCTTTCTGAAAGCTGCTTCACTTGTTCTTGCAGAGTTTCCTGGTGATTCCACAGCCACCTCAGTCTAGAGGGCCATTGCCATCCTCTGTTGGGTTGGAGTGTGAAGCAGGTAACACAGTTGGAAGTTACTCCAAGGTGTACTGTAGTAAAGGGTACTCAGTTAAATTTTACTATCACTTAGGTCAATACTAACAGCACTTGTCTTTAGAATCCAGCAACAGTGTTAGCATTTGGAAAATAAGTTGAGTTCAAGTACATTGGCATTTATTGTGATTCTCTGTGAATCTTTCTGTTAAAAATAAGGGAGAAACTTGGTTGGGAGGGGGAAATGTGTTGACTTTCGAATCTTCAGTGAATTTTGTGCAATATTTCTCCTTGTTTCAAAGTAATTTAGTAGTGCACATCTGCTTTTAAGCAGGTCCATGAAATTTTATTTTTCAGAAATGTGTAAAATTACATGTAGCTTTGAAATATGGTTTTACGATAAAAACATGAAGAAATATATTCTAGTGAGGCAAATGTCTATTTCTAGTGGCTGGGAGTGATTATGGATGTCACATTCTGTAGAAATGATAAGGCCTAAGCCAATGTTCACATACCAGTAGTTCCAGGTAACTTCTGAAGGTAAAACCTGGTTGAATTGAAGTAAGGTTAACTATTAGAATTTTTGATGCTTAGTTTATGCTTTGATCACTTGTTTATCATGGGTGAAAAGTTGAGGTGTTAAGCCCTGCTTTTCAGGATCAGCAGTGAGGTGAGAGTTCATAGCAATGACCACAAGAATTCAGTTTGTGACATCCCTAATTATCGTAAGTCATTACTTAAAGCATCTACTAATGTAGCCAGTATCCTTTTAAGTTTTTGTAAATTAATTTCTTTGTATATTGATGTACATTTTCTTTTAACCTTTGTTGTTTTTTTTTTTCCTTGAGACCTTCTTTAAACTAATATACTTGAATGAGGGAGTAAAGCACTGTGGAAGAGCTGATGTTGGTGCAGCTTGCACACAAGCACATCATGTTTGTTACTTCATGGTTTTTGAGGAGGAGGAGCAATTTAAAATGCTTAGACGATTGGCAAACTGTCAGTGTGTGTTTGTTAATTTTAAATCTGTGTTAGATATGATGAGAAATGCCTCGACATGAAACAAAGCAACATTGTGTATCGTGATGCTTCTAATTTATTTTTTTTCTTAAAATTTTTTTGGTGACCCTTGAAAACCATTCCAAATAATGTCCCTTATTGTGAGCCTTTGAGACTTAAAAGAGAGGCATAAAGTACAGGACACGTTGAGATTTTATTGATAATTTTGAGATTTAAAAAACACAACTAAACAACCAGCATTGTCCTTACAGTTTTAAAAATTTAGTTATTGACCTTTTAACAAAACTAAAGCCAAATTAACTCCATGCTTTTGCACCTTCTGGACTACTGTTCAAAGTCATCTCGAGAACTGTAATTCTGACCTTAGACTACTGTTAGTAGTGCACTGTCTAGATGTATTAAGTGAGATGTGATGTGTGGTGTGGTTTGTTTTTTCTTTTTCCTTCCAAAGTTTGTGGCATCAGTAGAAGTTTTCAGTGAATTCCACGTTACCGTAAAGTGCCCAACACTGTACTATAAAATAAAATTTAACAATATCAAAATTCCTTGGGTGATGCAGGTTCTTGTTTCGTGGGTTGGTCTGAGCAGTATTTTCGTGCTTATCAGGCATAAAGATTAAAATGATTCTGTATTACTATGGGAGTTTTTCTCCATTGTATGAACATTCCATTTTCTCAAATACAGAGAAAGCAGAATGTGTTTGCTTGAATTCAATAATGAATTGTTTAGTGCAAATGTTAAATGTTGATGTCCTTTGAAATTCCAGTGGTATTGTAGATCTTTTAAAAATCTTAACTATTCATTCCTTTTTGTTAAACAGCTTTTCATGGGCTCTAGATCTTCAAATTACTGCCAAAAAAGTAGGTATGTCATCTTTCTTCATAGAAATCAACATTTTAAGGAGAAACAAGCAAGAAGAAGGTACAGTAATAATTGATGGGTGCTATGGTTTGAACCTTCCACCTTAGAGGTTAAAAAAAGCAATAATTGTGATCCCACCAAGCATTTTTGTACTGTTCAGCCAAGTGTTGTCAGAGAGCTCTTGGGGATCCTGAGGGGTGCCCAGCCTGTGATAGCTGTGATGGGATCTGAGTGCTCAGAGGTGTTGGAACCTCCCCTTTGTGCACACCTGGGCCCCCCCTGCTCCTGCTGCCCTGGTGTGACCCTCTGGCCCAGCTGTGAGCTGCCTGCATCCCCCCTGCTCGCTGCCCTGCTGGGGAGAGCTGCTGCACAAAGCTCCTCTGGGCTCGGGGGGACGTTGGGAGTAAGATCAAGGTGGGTTCTGTCTGTGACCAAGGTGGGCTGAGGTGACCCTGGCTGCTCTCTGCTGCTCCATCCTTCTCAGGGGAGGGCTCCTGACTCTTCCCAGCTGGAGCAGGGAGGAGCTGTGGGTGGATCTGTGCCCCATGGACCTGCCTGGCTGCAGGGGCACAGCTGCCTCACCTTGGGCTGCACCTTGGGCTGCACCAGGGCAATCTCTGCTCAGGAGCCTGCAGCACCTCCTGCCCCTCCTTCCTCACTGACCTGGGTGTCTCAGAGCTGCTGCTTTCCCTTATTCTCTCTCCTCTCTCTCAGCTGCTCTTGCACAGGGTGTTTTCCCCCCTTGACTGTGTTGTCCCAGAACTGGTGCCACTTGGCCTGCCATGGATCCATCCTGGTTGGCATTGACTCCACCAGACATGGGGGAAGCTTCTCACAGAAGCTTTTTAATGCAGTTGCAGGTGTATGACTCTAATTCAGCCAGAATTTTCCATTGAATGGCCACGCAGTATAATCTGATCTGTTATTCACTTTTCTATGTTAAAAGCATTTTGATACCTTATGCAGACAAACCTTAGAGACTATGATTTCAATATTTATATAGTCAACCCACAGCTGATGAGAAAACTACAGATTATCTTGATACAGAACAATGAGAGTGTGATTTTAACACTTGCTGTTAGACCTGTGCTAGCTTGCTGCAGCCAGCAGAATGATACCAGCTGTGAAGTGTGGTGGCAAAGGGATCCTCACTGCTAGATTACATCTTGTAGTCATTCCTTTGATTTTCCAGTAGATATGCCCACATTTTTTCACCTGTTAAAATGATAGCCGTGAAAATGAACTTTTTGTCTTAGCTCCAGATTATGAGACAACTGAGGATGTTATAAAAGCCATCTTTGCAGGAGTGGAGAGAATGAAGTCTTTCAGGTAAAGTTCACCTGCTTTCCTTATTTTTTTTTATCTCAGAGCACTGAGAGTATGGTTACAACTTGCCTTCTGTGGATGTTTGAGTTAAATTCTTTCTAACCTAAGAAGGAAAAAAGACTGAAAAGGAGGAGGTAATAAGAAAAGGCAGTCTGAGTTAAGTTGGCAGATTTTACACAGATGGTACAGCAGGACTCTTCCTGTCGATACAATACCAAGTGTCTGTGAAAAACTCAGAGGGGTTTGGTGTACCAGGCACGTGGTGCCACCCTGGCTACAAAAGCTGGCTTGTGTATAAGGAGTTGTGTCATTTGAGGGAAAAATGCAGCTCAAAGCATTGATTTACTGGGGACTTATTTAGAAGGAGAAATCAGAAGCTCTCCTATTCATTAGTAACAACTTGGTTGTGCTTCAAAAGCAGCAAGAAGATGAGAATTACTTTTGCAACTCACTTTTACTTTCACACAGTGCAGCCGCAGCCAATCCTGAATGATGGGCAAAGCATTTCATTTTCATTCCAGGGCTCGCTGTGTGTTAACCTCATGTGCACAAAATGAAAAATAACTTTATCAAATTCAGGGATTTGGATTTTTATTTGATGTGACAAGCAATAACAACAACAACAACAACAACAAAAAGCTAAGCAATGCCTGGAGTGGTGTTGTGGGTTTTCTGGTATTCAGATAAAGCAGAGTAGAGTCTGTCTGCAGATTTTCACCAGTCAGAAAAAAATGCTAACGGCTTCTTGCACTTCAAAAGCCCAGAGGCAGTCAATCCTGTTGGAAATTCTGTATGAAATATAAACAAGTACTAGTTCTAAAAGCAAAGTTTGGGAAGCACATTTGGAATATGCAATGGGCTGTGTATTATTTCCTTTCTGTGATTGCCTGTTTCACATCTCCTGAAAGTCAAAGGGCTGGGCTCCTGATGATGTACTGCTCCATTAATTTTTTTTATTTTTGTGTCCACTTCTTTCAAATAATGGTCACTGAAAGACTGGGAACAAAGCAGCAACAAACCCCACCATACAATTCTGAAAAACAAAGGTACAGTGTGGCCTACAAAGAATCTACTGAACTTGGTTGCAAGGCTTTTCCTCTTAGGTCTGTTATCTGTTTTTAATTGTTAAGTCCTAAACTGCTTAGTTTCATGGATGAGATGCACTCTGCCATGTACAGCTTACACAATACTCGTTTGCCTACAAAAATTGGTTTTCCAGCTGTGTAGAACTCTGTGAATAACTCAACTAAATTGTGGCAATCTGCCTTGAAATGTGCTTTACAAGTTGTAGTTAGAGCAGAAAGTTCTGTGCTGCCCACAGACCTCAGCTCAGCTCCATCCTTGCCTTGGCTCCACATTCAGTAATACACCTCTGTATGGAGTCAGCAGTTTCTGTCCACTGTTCCTTTTGAGAAAATAACCTGTTAATATAGTACCACCTGTTCAGCAATGAGGAGGATTATGTACTTAAAATGTTCAGCTGAATAATACATACAAACATCTGACATTTGGCCTGCTCTGAGAATAGGCGACATGCTTATTTAACGATTTCAAAAATGTTAAAACGGTGAGGTAGAAATTAAAATGTCATTTTAAAATATTTGTATTTAACTTATCTGATTCAATCCTAGTCTACATTTCCCCTTGGCATATTCGTACTGGGGGTCACTGTAGCAGTCTGACACCACAGATACTTTGAACAATATACTGAACATTGTTGGCATTTCAGCCTAATTAGTTGCATCCTATTTTGCGATTTGTCTTTGGTCCTTTGGGTTGCTGGCCCGAGAATTTTTTCTTTTTAATCTTTTTTTTTTTTTATGCTCATCATTGTCTCATTTTAAATGTCAACAGACCAGTATTTGTGTAATTGGTTTTTCCCCCCCTTCGTTCTTTTCTCCCCAATGTCAGAAAATTTGACAAGCAATTTCTACATCTCAGGCAGGCTACACAAGAAAAATACATCCCAGGACTGAGTGACAAACACAAACTAATCTCTGCAGGTCCTGAGTGCAGCCACATATTTTTCTGGTCAGTGGTCACCGTTACCCATAGTTCTGAACCAGAATGATCTTCTCTGGGTCTGGTTTAATCATTTGTGCTAGCACTGGGCTGCCCCAAAAGGCAGATCTGCTCTTGGGCTCATTTCTCATGCGAAAACCTGCTGGAGCTTCCTTCTCCCTGGGGTCAGGTTTATCACGGTTGTGATCCCATTGGAAGAAAATGCTTGGCACTGGGCCTGTTCAACTGGGCACTGAGATTTTACACATTCCAGAAGGGAAGTCTCAAACTGCTGGTTTGCTTTAAACAGCTCTCCCTTGTGCCCACGGGAATATTTAAATCTCTGGGAGAGCTGCAGTCCCTGACACCTGAGGATGCAGTGCCAGGAACTGAGGGACAGGAGCAGTGTGCCTGTTGCTTTTCTGGTTTGCTTTTCCCCCTGTTTGTTACTGGAATTTAGGTCAAGGCTGCTCCTTTTGTGGGTGTTTCAGGGTCGTTGTAGCCAAGGTTTGAGGCACTGTTCCCACAGTGGTGCTGCAGGCAGCCAGGAAGGGGAGCCTGATGCTTTTTCCTCCAAAATATGCCTGAGCTCCTGGTTGGTCCTAAAGTGGCCGTGGTACAGGCAGGGTGCCCTGTCCCACTGGATGCCCACAGCTTGTTATATGGGCATCCTCTCCCTGCTTGCTGGGGAGGCATCAGGAGCAGTTAAGGCTGCATTTATTTATTTAAATTGTTCTGTCCTTCGAGCAAAAGTTTGTGGAAACACTCCTCACATCTTCCCTGAAGACATAGACTTCCCGAATCTGCCTGACAATCGTGCAGTTACCTTGGAGCTGCTGTTCTCTGTGTGCCAGCTGTGTGGGAGATGCTCCGTTGTTTATTTTGTGGGGCAGAGAGCAGCTCTGTAACCCGGGCCTGCCCCGTGCCCTGGCTGCCTGGGCACTGCAAACACCTTGGCACAGGTGACAAGGGCCACAGCCAGCGTGGTCACATTGCCTTAGGGTGGCCCTGCACAGCCCTTTCCTCCCTCTGCTCCCCTGCTGCTGCTCCTGCCAAATCTCTGCTGCCAAAGAAGGGTTAGTGCAGGTGCCAAGTGAAGCTGAGTGGGTTTAAATTGGAAACACACATTTTTGTCAGGGCTGGTTATTACAGAACGTGCCAGTGGAAATTGCGCTTTTGCTGGAGCTACAGGTGGAACCTGAAAGGTCACACTCAATATTGAGCTGAGGAGAATGGCATGCTTCAAACGGTGCCACGAGGAGCGTGGAACCAGATGAAGGCCTGTGTGGCTTTTCTCTGATCAAAAAAAAGATGATTTAAAGCCATGGTTTGGACATGCCCACCTCTGTGGTGCTTGACAATGTTTAGATGGATTGCTGGGGAAGGAATTGCTTTGTCAAATGCCTCTGGGGAAAGAAAAATCATGGCTTGATAAAATCAGAAATTAAAAGCAACATTTGTGAAACCAAGTCAAAAACCAGCAAAGTCGCTCAAATTGGTTGCAATATAAAAATCTTCCAATTCATTTTTATCCAATAAATATAATTTAAAAGAATGTAAACTCAGACAAATCACGACTGAATTCAGACCTCTGCCTGGCCTTCAGTGCTTCACCTGTGCCTTGATTCATAATTTATGCTCTGGCTTTTCGCTGTGCAAGAGGTCTTCACACCTCATGGCATGCATTATAGATGGAGGAGTTTAGGTTAAAACATGCTTTTACTGTGAGGCTTGGGATCCCGCCCGCTCTCCACATCAAATTCATGTGTGCAATTTAAACAAGACCTCACTCTGCTCCCAATAAATGCACACCAGATGTATCTTTTATAAATGTTAGGTTTTTGCAGTGTCTTGACACATGCCAGTAGTTTGAAGGCTGTGCATGCTTCAGTGGGGCATGAAAGCCCCATCCATTCATTCAACTGTGACATCTTGCAATAGGCAAAATTCTGGTGGTGTCAGCTATTCGCTGCTCAACTTTATTGAGTTACAATGCCTAATCTGATCCTCTTTGTTTTTGGATTGTTTTCAGAGGTGTCAGGGTTTGTTTTTTCTAGCTGAGAGGTGATTGAATAGCACAGGAAAAGGAACTTGGCCAAAATCCTCTGATCCGTGATTCCTGATGTTATGTGACATTACACATGTAAGGTTTGTCCTGCAGTGAGACTTGGGGCTTATGCTAGATAAAACATAGCACAGATGTTTGGGGCTGGGAAAAAGACTTTGCTGTCTCTTATCTAGAGACAAGATTTCTCCTGCAGGACGGTGTTTATTATGGACATTTAAAAAACTGTGTCAGTTATTTCCTTTGATACTGTAAATTAGATGAAGTTTATTATTAATTAGCATCTGTGGGAACAATAATCACTAGCCAGATGTAAATGACAAAAAATTGTGGCTTAGGTAATCCCTGGCCAAAAACCTGGATGGGCCTGATGCTTCCCTGTATCCTCTAGGAGCTGGAGGTGTGGGAAGGGAGAGGATTCCTTACCTGAGAAGGGCTGGCTGCAGCTGGAAAGCAGCCTGATATCATGGCTGTAAGGCTGTGAAATGTACTCTGAAAGTCTCAGATCACTCAGTTGTACTCAATAGAAGGATAATTCTGTTTTGTTGGAATGAGTAAGAATTTTTGTGCGTCCTGGAGGCGTGGTGAAGCAAATCCATGGTGGTGGTGGTGCTCATCTTTCAGAGAACACAGAAAGCAGTGTTTTCTGTTTAAACCCCACAAGGTCAGATCATCATCATCTTTGGAGGGTGAGGTCTTGACAACATTCAGTTACTAAAATGTTGGCAAACGTGAGTTTCATGGTTTTGGAGCTGTTCCTTGTGTTCAGGCTTAAGAGATGCTATTGATTCAGGCAGTGAAATACTCTTACCCAGAAATCACTTTGACACACTTGGATGCTCCTACTGTAACTTGTGCTTTTGAAGAATATACAAACTTTTATTTAGATGTCCAGAAAACAAAAGGATTGGACAGTTATTTTTAAAGAAACACCTCATGATGCTTAACATAGCCCCTGGCACAGAGTTCCTCGTGGGGAACCTGTGACATGGAAATAGTGGCTGACACACTTATCAAAGGAGGAGATAAGAGTAATTCCTCAATGGATTTGGATTCACCAAAGTAGCCTGTGATATCTGGCAGTGCTGGAAGTGCCCTGGCTGCACAGTGGCTGCTCTGGCTCCAGCACAGGATGCTGCTGCTGCTGCTGCTGCTTGAGTTTGGTTGGTTACATGCCAACATAGGAAAAAAAAAAAAGTTCTCACAGAAGTTCACATTCCCCTTCTCTCCTGAATGTATTATTTTTGCAAAATGAGCTGTTGTTGCCAAGAGAGTTTTTAGCAACCTCTTTGCCTTCCTGACAGGCGTTTAGAGGGCTGGGGTGGGTGCAGATGCCTCTTCCAAGAGGATCAGAGGACAGAGGTGTGAATGGCAGCCCTCAGCTGGGAAAGAGTGTGCAGAGGATGGAAAGGACAAGAAGTGAGAGGCAGAGTTGGGGCCATGGCCTCAGAGGCATCTTTCCACTGTTGGGAGTGGTTTCTGTAGGTGCTGCCTCCTCAGTTTCTGCTGTTTGGGAAGCCAGCTGCTCCCAGGGCATTGGGGCAGGGCTGGGCACTGCTCAGAGGGAAAGAATTGTGTCTTACCTGGAGGGATCCTGTTCTGTACCAGGCTGCAGAGGAGCTGAACTGCTCCCAAGGCACCCTGATGCTTTTGAGGCAATAGGGCGCTTGGTTTCTTAGGTCATTGATCTTTTTTGAAAGTATCAGAGAGGCTTTTGAAGAGAGCAGAAAATGGGGTTTACATTAAATGCAGAAAATCCTTACAGCTCTGCTGCTTTTCTGCCTGTGCTTATCCACAGTTAAGGACAGCAGTAATTTCAAAAAAGAGCATGTGCTCCTCAGCCTATCTAAATTAGCATCTGTGGGGCTGTCTTGGTTTGTGTCACCTTGGGACCTGGCACAAACACATCCTTTTGATGGTCAGTGTGGCTGCAGCAGAGGATGGGACAGATTGCAGTGCTGAGCCTGGCAGCCCCCACTGATCATCTCATTCCCAAGCGTGGAAAATGTTTCTTGATCACTTGATTTCTAATGGCAAACTTGACTTCTAAAACTGTAAATATGGCTCTGTTCTGGGGATCATTGCCTTTGTAATTGCATGATGAAAGAATCCCATAAAGCAAAAATAATACAGGCTTCCATATAATCCTTATTTATTGGTCATTTTGATCCTGTACAGAGCAAAACGGTAATATGAATACAACACCTAAACTATGAACATATTATGTACATACAGAGAAGAAGCAGTTAATTTTACATAAAGCAGAGAAGGCACACAATGCAAGGTAACACTGTTTCACAGGTTGGATGTCACCTTTTTCCAAGGAAAAGGGAATGGACCATGAAAGGGGGTGGTGGGTTCCTTCATCCTTCCCTTACTCTGAGTATCTTTGGAGGGGTTTGGTGCAGAGCAGACTGTGTGTTCTAACCTCTCTTTCTTTATAGAAGGCTATTAGACATGAAGAGAAGGTTAAATATGTAAGGCTTGGGAGTATATTGAGCATTTTTTTTTTTCTTTAATGGATAGGTTGCAAGTGATCATGAATAATATATTATACTTCAAGCTTTTGAGTCAAATAGTGAGAGAGATTAAACAAATGGAATTTTGAAACACTCTAAGTCTTTTGTGTGGAGATCCCACCACAGTAGTAGAAGTTACCAGTGCTTTTTTGGGAATGAGAAATCAATTTCAGTGTTTTTTCCTTATAGCAACACACATGCTCTCCACAACTCCTAGATGTTATTGCTCCTCCCTGAATGTTTGTGCTTCTATACATTCTATTAAACCCCTGGACTGAGAAGCAGAAAATACCTTGGCATCTGCTATCTCAGTCTTAATCTGTGGGTTAGATTTCATCAGGATGTTATTAGACACTCTTTAGAATGTATTCTCTTTTGGTTTAGCTGTTGTTCCCTGGTTGAGACGTGGCCCAGAAGGGTCAGTCTTCCTGACCATGTATATTGTGGTCGTCACGAAGCAACAGCTTTGAGACTTTTTGTGCTTCTCCAGGCTGCCATTGAGCGTTTCCTGCTGCAGCATCTACCTCCCTTCTGCCTTTGGATGTTGCTTTGTTAATTCAGATTTTCAGGACGTGTGTTTGGAAATGACATCTGTTGCCTTCTGGGCCTTTTTTTGTTTCTTGCTTATAAGATCATAGAGTTTTGAATATTTCCCATTTTAATCCCTATTTGAAGTGAAACATGCTCCCTGTGAGTTACCCTGCATAGATCTGTTTGAGCAGGTAATTCTCATTCCTGCCTCACCGTCGTCCTCCCACTGTTTCCTTTGGCCTCACTGCTGTGAAAGTCCAGCTTCACCCTTGCTGCGATCCAGCATTTGCCTCCACCTCCCTCAAGTGCCATTTACTTTCATTTCCTTTTCTTCTCTCAATTTTCTGTGAATTTCCACCACTCTTACTTTTATCACTTCCTCTTCACCGAGGCTGACAGCAATCACAACTTACTCTAATCTTAGTTTAAAGGTTTTTCCCCTGCCTTCTGTCTCCTTGACTTACTTTCTACACACCACACTCGTATTTCACTGTGAGATTTTTCTCTTTGTTGTGCTTTTATGGGTGTCTTTTTAATTCTCTAGGAGCATATTCCTCCTGAACTCTCTTTGGTCTGTATGAAAAGTCTTCAGGCTTTCATCTTCTCTGCCTCTTCCTTCCTCTGTACACGCTCCTGGGTATCTTGCTCAGCCCTAAAGATTCTCTCTGTGGCAACACTTTCTGGAATATTTTATTACATCTCTACAGATTGTTTTTCAGCTGTCTCCCAAATTTCATCCAGAAAGTCAAACCACAGAGAAGAGCAGATTTACTCTTCAGCTACTTCCTTATTCTTGTTCTGTCTTTCCTTGTGCTTTCCTTCAAGTTGGTTCTCCTTGCAAACTGCCTCCATCTTCAGCTGCTTTCTCCCTTTTGTCCTTTTTCTTTGGATAAGGTGATAATTATGCCTGGAAGGGACCTGCTGATGTCATCTAGTTCAACCTCCTGCCCAAATAAGGGCAGACTTCAAAACTAGATCTTTATTATAACCATTCTACTGCTATTGAAAATATATAATATGGTATGAGCTAATTTCTCTTTTTCTTTTTCCATCTCTGCTATTCCCTGAGATCTCTATCAATTCTCTCAGTCAACCAGAAAACCAAGAGCATAAACCAGGTGTGTGGAAGCATCTTCTTTGCATCCACTTTGTTAGTCCAGTGCTGCTTCTGGTGCTTGGGCCCAATTCATTCTTCCAGATTTGCCCTGGTGTTCAGAGCTTGCTGTCTCCAAGCTTTTTCCAGCCTCCTCTTCCTCCCTCACTCACTGTCTGCCCCCTTGTTATCACAGCCTCCCCTGTCTGTGTATTCTGTCATGCAACTCCTGGAATACTCATCTGGGGGTTGATGTGGGCACAGGTAAGCTGAAGAGCAGAAAGAAATGCCTTCATGGACTTTACACTCTGTTGCCTCCTTGTTGTAGGTTCAGTTTGTGTGGGAGCAATGTTTTGTGATTTAATTACTTGACTACATCTGAAAATTGGCTGTGTAAGCTACAGTTAAATTTTGCCTCTACATCCCAAAAACCCCTTTGACCTGGGACCATTTTTGGCACATAGAATCATACAACCGTTAAGGCTGGAAAATACCTTTAAGATTGTTGACTCTATTTTCAAATGTCTATTTCATTGCAAGATTTCTTTGTAGCAAATGTTTGTTTCATTACATTACGTGTCAATGTGATTTTTATTACATCTATGAAGTTGTCTGTTTCATTACAATATTTCTTCCAAGCTTCTCCATTACATATCATGCATTTGTTTCTTTTTTGACAGAGCAACTCTTTTGCTGCTGAGGTTTATGAGGTGGTTAAATAGGATTATCCCTGTTTTAAAAGAGGAAAATTGAGGCATAAAAATTTATTTGCCCATGATCTTATAAGAAGTCTGAGCTCCAGGAGAAGCACCAAGTTTGTCCTAATTATTTTCAAGCCAATGTTCTACCTGTACGCTGCTTCTGCCTCTTTCCTGGTATTTTCCATGAGCTTTAGGAAACATTTCTGAGCATGCTTTTTGGCAGCCAATGTGTGTTTGCAATGTGAGAAGCAATAATTTTCTGAAAGGGACCATTGGGTAATATTGTAATAGGAAAAAGGCAGTAGTGTGGATGCACACAATTTGTTTAGGATATTTAGATTTCATGTCTCCTAACAGATCAGGTTGTGCCCACTGGGTATTTTAAGCCACAGTCTTTATCCTAAGAGAAATATGTGCTTTTGAAATTAAATTCATTTCACCTTCATTTTAGTAGAAGGTGGAGGAGCAGCAAGTGAAATGAAAGAACCAGAAGGAAGAAAAACAAATTTGAAGCATTTATTTTGGGGAGTTTTCACACAGCTTCTTTTTAATCCCTGATTAACAGATGAAAGAAGATACACTGAGACACGGCTCTAGTACTAAACCCTTTGATAAGAGAAATACAATGTCTTTATTGTACAGGCTTAGTTGATTTGTCTGCATCACCTTCTGCCAGGCAGCCAAAGGAGAAGCTGTTATCCGTGTGGTGTCCAGTTATATTTATCCCAGGAACCATTACTGTCCATAATGCCTACTGCTGATTACCAAGGCTGCAGTTTCCAGCGAAAATAAAAATTGTCCTTGGATGGGCTGGTCCAAAGCAATGATAAATGTCATCGGTTCACTATTGAACTCAGAAGGCAAGCAGTGAAAAAAATCATTGTCATGTTAACCAGAATGACACCGAGTACATTGAACACATGTACAGCGTCCGCTTTCAGCCACGCCTGAGCGCTGGGGAATGGCTGTGCTCTCTTCTAGATCAGCCTTTCCATGGGCGGTGGCTGCACCATGTCCCACATCTCCACGCGGGCCCCGTCCTTCTCCTGCCGGCTGGGGCTGTAGGTGCCCTGCGCGGCGCGTTGGCTGGAGGTGACGGCCGACACCGCCACGGCCAGGGACAGCAGCACCAGCAGGGCCAGCGCCGCCAAGCCCAGCGCCGTGAACGTGCTGGAGAGCACATCAGCTGCCAGCTGCAAGGGGGAAACGATTGCAATGTCACTGAGACACGCGTGGGAGGGAAACAGAAACCGAGCTCTGCGCGGGGCAGCGTCAGTGGGTGAGTGACTGCTGGAGCACACTAACCCCTTGTTTTGGGTTGACGCTAAATTGTATTTCTGTTCGTCTGTTTAGCTCAGAAATAAGTGTTGTACTTGAAAAACTAGATTTGAGAGTGAAGGAGACGCGGTGGAATGTCTCAAGTAGTTGTTTTCTAAAGGTACAGATCAGAGTTTGCAGCTTTCCCTCACACACGGCCTGTGCTGGCTGCAGTGCGGATGGTGGGACAGAGCTCTCCTTTGCTTTTTGTCAGTTTTTGGCCAGCTGAAGCAGAAAAGTTCTCTAGACTGTACTTTTTTTTCCTTTTTCTTAGAACTATTTAAACCTGCTCTAGACTAAACACCCAAAAAAGTACCAAAAGCTCCCACCTGTGTCCCACCGGGCCTGGCCTGGGCCCGGCCTTTCCCAGCCCTGAGGGACCGACAGCAACTGAGCT
>JAWWMU010000005.1:22602913-22640070 GCA_035048155.1 Cinnycerthia olivascens
GAGACTTTCTGAATTTGGCATCTCTGCGGGGCACACAGAGGGTTTGTTGTTCAGTGTTGTTCATTTGTTGTGCTGGGCACTGCTTTGACTGTTAAGTAATCAACTTTTTTCCACTTTCCTCCAAAGAATTTTTTCTGTCCCGAACCAGCTAGGAAAGGAAACAGTTCAGATTTGCTTTCTAGAAAGACTCCATCGAAAAGTTTTTTCCCCAAATTTACCCTAAACCAAAACAAATCCACCCCTCCACCTCGTTCTCTGGGCTCTTCTGAATATGGCTGGATGCTTAGTGTTCAAGGCAGAATTTTGTGTAAGGAGCCATTTCTTTTGACAGCTTCCTTACCTTGAAAATAACCTGTGAGTTGATATGAAAATAACCTGCAAGCTGATCTGTCTGTGGGCTGCAGTGATAATCTGGCAATTACTTAATCACTTAATAAAAATTCATTACTCCTGGTTTGCTCGTGAGCACGCCATTGCTGGTCATTGCTACTGCAAGTTAAACATGAGCAGTAAAATGTTAAATTTGAACATATATTGAGTTACATTTCTGTTTATCTTACTGGAAGAGTGAAATTTATATTAATATTTATATATATATATATGTTTACATATATAGAGTTACATTTCTGTTTATCTTACTGGAGGAGTGAAATTTATATGAATATTTATATATATATATATATGCTTATATAGAGAGAGATTTTGCATACATTAAATATTGTAAAATGTAGTATTTCTACAGATATTCCTACCAGTAAACTTTTCTACCAGCATGTTTGCATGAAATAAGCATGTAGAGGCTGCCCAAGAGTACATAATCAGTATATTTTCACAAGTAAGTTTTAAAATATTCATGCAGCTCTTCCACACACAGACTTCTTACATTCATCTACAGAAACATAAGCAGTACAGTGCAGGATGAATGTAAGATTTTTTTTGGGTTTTTCCAGTTTTCATGTGGCAGTGGGAAATGTAATAATGTCAGAAGGCAGAGTGCACATAAACCAATCTGTCAGCTGGAAAGCTTCAGACCAGAGAAATTTTATAGTTGCTAGATGAACGTTTTGTACACGTCTGTGTATGCACTTTCATGTGTAAAAAATGCTTATGAGGAGAGCAATGGAGTGATGTGGTTAGTGTGGAAAAGTGAGCACTATGGGCAGAATGACCCTAGCAGGAATTGAACTTCTGGGCAGATTCTGCCATCCATCATCTCTTGATTTGTATTACAAGTGACAGCTGAACTGCCTGAGATGAGTGCGCGCTTGAGGCTGAACTTTCCGATCCCCAAATATTTAGAAAGGGAAAACAGCAGGTCAGAGCCTGTTTCCCAGTTAGATGCTCCATGTTGCAGGATATTTTGGTGACCTGCTTACTCGTCACTCCTGAGGAAGGGCAATCACAGGCACGGGGATGATTTTGCACTCAGGATGGAGGCGCTGGGAACGGATGCTCTGTGTGTGCACGTCCTGGACTCGTGCCTTTGCCACAGAGCAACAATGCCAGAGGGAAAATGTTAAAACAATCCTGCCTCTTTTTCTTCCTCTCTCCAATTCCACACTGATGTAAAAGGTCCTGCTATAATAGTAAAAGCAAATTTGGCTCAGGGGTTCTCTCCAGGGGATAAATGATCGACTAGGATATTTTCCTGTGTCCTTGATGGCTGAATACATGGTCTCTGTGATTTTAAATACATTTTTTCCCAATAGAAATAATATAATGCAGGTGTCAGACCAAATGACTGCTACTATAAAACAAGGTGGCATGAAGCATGTTGGTCTATCAAATTGTATTGGATTGGGAAGGTTATTTCATCTTTGGGTGGTGTTACAGACATATTTGAGATCCTAGTTTTGCTCTGTACTCTGTTGGACTGTATGACCCTTGTTCCTCCCGTCTCAGAGAGGCAGCAAACTTTTAATGGAATTTTTGTTCTCAGAATCTCTCTATTTTCACTGCCTGCTCTAGGAAAGTGAGGATTGAGATAGTCCAGGTTAACTCTGACCCTGGGGTTGAACAGGGCATTTGCAAGAGAAATTCACTACCACAGGCAAATGGATGTTATGGCCTCGCCTCTGGTATGTGAAATTTCTGAATTCAGTCTCCAGTTTTCCAGTCCATATTTTTTCCATTCCTGTTGCAGCTATATCTCTCTGTATCTTTTCATTTATGATAACATTCAAATTAATTTGATTTCTTAAAGAAGAACTTTTTGCAAAGAATTGAGGTGAAGAAAAAGCTTGTAACTTGCTAAAATGAAGTCACACATCTAAATGTCATTCTCAAATTTAAATCATCGTAACAGGGATTTTTTTTCATTTTGCAGTTAAAGAAACCTTACCCATCCTGAGCCAATATGTAAGAGAAATTACCCCACTGATTAATATCTAGAGAGCTGGGGGTTTACCATGATCAGGTACATAACCTAACTTTATTTCTATGTCTATATTGCTTCTAATTTCTAAATGTGAAAAAAAAGGCATTTGCTTCATCTTTTAAGGTGGATTCTATTGATGAAAACCCCCTGATTTTCCAGTGCTGAACTCCAGTTAATCAGCCCACAGCTCCCTGCCAAAGTTTCCAAGGTACCCCCTTAGCAGTTGCACTGAACTCGTAACAAGAGTTGCCAGAAGGCTCTGCAGTCTGGTCCCATCAAAATCAACTGCTTCTTTAGTAATTAATGGCTGAATTGTTAAATTAATTTGGAAAATCAGCTGGCTGGTCTGGAAAAAATTATCTGAAAAGCTCTGTCCCCTGTCATCTCAGAGTCTGTTCACTGCGTGTTTGGTGATGATGATAGACTGAAATAATTGTAACTAGTGATTCCAAAAAAAAAAAGGATTGAGCAGCATTTTTAGTAACGTTAGTGCTGCTGAAACAGTGGAAAAGAGGTTTTCTGTCACTGACCATACTGTGTGCTTTGCACAATGGAAGGGAGTGGTCACTGAAAATGCAGTTTGAAATTAAAGGTCCCTGTGTCAGTGCTTCAGTCTTTTCTGGCAAGTCCTTGCTGCTGCTCCCACCATGGATGGGGCTTGGATGAACCCCTGGGATGTGAAAAGTGCCCTGGGGCTGCTCATCTCAGTGCTCCACCCGTGTCTCAGATCCCCTGGCTGTGGGTCTGGGGCATCCTAAGTGAGAATATCTAATATCACTTCTCAGCTTCCTATCACAATTCCCATCCCCACGTTGACTGGGTGAGACCTGGCTGCTGAGCTGAGTGCCTGGGAAAGGGCAACACCCCAAGGTGGCATCACTGCTGTTTTCCTCCTCATCTCAGGAACTTCTCCTGCTGACCCCATGTTCACTGGGAAGATCCTATCCTGTTGTCTCTCACCTCCCTCTGTAGCCCTCTGAAAATATCTCTGAATTACATTAAGGGCTGTGGATCATCTTGAATTCCCAGCATTGCTGTTTCTGTTTCTGCCATCAGCCTCTGAGTTGTTTTCCTGATAGCTGCTGGGAAATATAATCCCACTGCCAGGAGGGCCTGAATTGAGACTCTGAGTCCTGTACCTGCCCCTGTGGACATTGCTGGAGAAAAAACTTAAGTGGCTAATTCTGATGTGTGCAGAATATGCACAGTATTTAGTCAATTCATCTTCAAGAAGAAAGATTTTAAGTGATCTTTTAGATTTCATTCTTTGTTATTGTCTGAACATTTTCTTGAGATGTCTCTGAAAAAATTATGTTCACTACAACCTCTTTATAGTAGATGTTTTCTCTATAATGTAGTTTGAATAGTTTGTCTTAGTTGACACCTGACAGTTTTAATTGATTCCTTCCTGAAAAATGTCAACTTTTAGTTTTCTGGAAGTTCTTGAAATCAGAGAAAATGCATAGCAAGAGAGAATTCATGTTAGCTGCTATAATGATAAAATGGTCATCTGGCTTGACCAGTTATAGATCAGAGAAATGCAATCTTTATTATGAAGGGAGAATTATGTCTGTGGCAGTCTGTGAGAAAATGAAGAAGATGAAGATGATTGAAGCCTCGGATTTAGCTGGGCTTACAGTGAGAGCACCTCATTAAGAAATTCTGACAGCCTCCCTCCTGGCACGTGAAGTTGCACTGTTGTGACACTACAGAAGTTAATGAGGAAGTTTGTTCTAATTATAGCAGAGCAAGAAATTGGAGATTGGAGATGGAGCTCTCGGAAGCATTGCAACTAAATTGTAAAGCAGCCTCCAGTGAAACAAGGGTGCTGTTCACATTAGTCTTGGTCTCCCAGTCAGATCAGCTTCCCCCGACCACCTCCTCCCCACACTGGGCTGCAGGGCCATTCCCAGACCACTTTCAACAGTGCTGTGTTGAAATCAGAACAATTTTCCCCCTCCTCTGTGCCGGTACATGCAGCAGTACGTGGCTGAGGTGGCCTTAGGTCAGCCTTTTGGCCAAGAAGCTTTTCCAGCTCAGAAGGCTCACTTTTAGGAATTCACCTTTAAAGGTTACCTACAGTAACTATAATTTCATTAACTACTTGTGGTATTGATATCTGGTTTATATTAATGCAAGCAGTCCAGCCATGAAAAAAAGGAGTTCAGTACCTCTGGGATGGTCTGTCTCAGGCAGAAGGAACAATGGTCCTGGTTTTGGCCACCATGCTGTGCATGAGCTCAGCCATGGACCCAAAAGAGCCAGAAGTACACAAGCAGCCCCTCAAAATCTGCATCAGATGTTTTGCTGGATCAGTATCTCACAGATTGCTGAATGCCTTTTAGGCAGCAGAGTGTTGGTTGCACAGAGAGAAGTGATTTGGGTGGCAGTTTGGGAGGGCAGCTCTCATTAAGCTGTGGGCTTTGGGAAGGCTCCTTGATAGCGCTCCTGCAGCAACTGCCAGTGCTAATTTTGTCAGTGCTCCAGCTCTTTTTAAGATCATCCGAGTGGTGCAGCACAGATTAAATGTGCAGTTCCAATGTGTTGTTATGAGATGCCTTTTAAAATTCTATCGACAGCCTCTGGTGTAGCAACTTCACCATCTGCTGCAATCTGAAAGGATAAGAGGGAAAAATCTATGGCTGGTGCAAATCCAGGCAAACCATGCTGAGGGGGAGTTTGTCCCATAGCTGCTATATCGCAGACTAGACAAATGTTTTAGTAAAGGTGTCAGTCTCTGGGGTGCAACATCCTTTTCCAGTTTGGGAAATGCTTTGGGGCATCACACAGAATTATTTTTGTGCGTGGCTGCCAGCACAGTGTATCAGGTGGTGTTTCTTCACAGGGCATAACTGCTTTGCAGCTTTGAGACAGCAGATTCTGTATGAGTACATCTTGCTGGTGGATAAAAGCCTCATCAGGCAAGAGTCTTGCAGGAAGAAATGAGAGCTATTTAAACTCAAGGCTATCACTGAAAACACTGACTTTCTGGTTTTCTCTGCATGTGGCCAGGTTGAGTATACTGCATCCCTGTAGCAGCCACAGTGGAAACAGCACCTGAAGAGGAATTTGGAAGAACACACAGACCTTTTGAGGAAGTCTGCTGTCATGGGAGAGTGAAGTGGGTGTGAAGGGGTCAGTGGGTTAAACCCCCAAACAGAAGAAAAATAAGAAAAGATGCCACAGAAGAGGAGGGCAGGGCAGTTTCCAAGGAAAAGAGGGAGAGGTTCAGTAGACAGAGTGAAATAGTTAAAATGATGAGAAAGAAGAAAGGATTTCAAAACTGCTTTCTTCATTGATAGCACAGGTGTTGGTCAGACCAGCACGTGCAGGATGATGTTGTGACACTCGAGATGGGGCTTGGAGAAGAGAATGGGGCAGGAAAGGGTAATGTAGGCTATCAAAAGCTAAGTCAAGGAAGCAATTAAACCATTCCTACTGCAAAACTCCACTTTTCCGATTTTTTTCCGTGTCTATTTTATCTGTCATGCTAGATTCCAATCTCTTCTGTACAGGGGGGAAAAAAAAACCAAGAGAGATTGTGCTGAGGTATTTGCAATGTGGAAGTACTGTCTGAGTGAAAACCTGCTTGTTGTTTCTCCTCACTAACATGTTTCCTTGCACATTGTTTTCACCAGACATGATTTGCCTGTATTAGGAATTATCAGTCTCAATTAACTTCAGTGGAGTTGCACAATCTGACTTGTGCACGAGGTGGAGTTGCTCAAAACTCCACTTTTCAGCACGTGACAGTTGGGTTTAAAGATCTCTTTCTTAATCAGCCATGTTAGTGGTAAGTGTTCTTTATTTTTTTTGTAATTGGGTCTTTGAGGAAAGCCCCAAGGACCCATCAAAGCCCAGCATCACAAAGGGTGCAGCCACCTCCTGTGGGCTGTGGTCCCTGCCCGTGACTGTGGGCAGCAGGCTCTGGTTCTCCTGCCCCCAGGTCCTGGTTCTCTTACACAGGTACAACCTGTGCTGAATCTCTCTGCTGGGATTGAGAGCCCTGCCTCTGGCTGCTTTCTGTGGGAGTAAGAAACTGCTCTGTCCAGGGATGCCCAACAAACAGGTGGGTCAGCTCTGTGTGGCACAGCACAGACTGTTGCAATTGCTGTCCTATTTTGGAGCTGCCAGACAATTTCCACCCCTGCTTCTCTGCTAATAAGCGAAGCCAAGGATCTCAAAACTGTTCCATGAGATTCTCCTCTGTTCTTGGTGCTGAGCTCCTGCAAACCAGCCATGTGTTGGTACCTAGCATTGACGGGATGCTGTCAAGTGGTGATGCAGGGAGGAGCGCTGTGCCTGTTTCACACTGTCACACAGCAAGGTATCGAGTCAGCAGCCAGCCTTTGCTGGGAGCAGCACTTCGATTGCAGCCATCTCCTGCTTCCAACTGTAAATATTAATAGTAAAAGATAGACCTTTATTGGCTACATAATACTTGCCTTAGCACGCTGCGTGACACTGTCACGTTACTTCGCTAATTATATTCCTCGATAAAAACTTTCAGTGTGTTCCCATCCTACTGACTGCTTTTTTTTTCTAGTAGAAAGTTGATTTGAGACAACAAAAATCATTATGGTTTAGCTTCAGGGGAGACTTTGAAAGAGGTGCATGTAGGTGAAGTGTAAATTAAATAAAATCTAAAGCCTGCTAAATTAATAATTATTCAGACTTGGTTTAGACCTTTCATTTGTTAGCAGAGTTAATTTTTATATATTTTTTTTAAATGTGCTTTTATCTTGATAGAATTGTGTGTGTGTCTGTCTCTGAATCTCACCACTGTCCTCAGGGATTCTTGGATCAAGTACTGCATGCCTAACACAGGATCTATCACTGTTTCAGTGTATTAATATCATTGTGTTAATATTGCTGGCATTCAACAGGTTTGCATCTGAGTGTGGACTGGATGAAGCCAACTCTAATAATTACTTTCTGGGTATATGCTGAAGATGCAAATGTTTTAGAAAGTCTCTTTCTGTGCTATTGCCAGCACAGCACATGGGAGAAAGGTCTCTGAAAATGCAATAGAAATTTCTTATGACTTCCTACTCCATGCTTTTACCTTACTGCCACCTAAAGATAGCTAACAGAAAATACATTGTACTTCAGATTAGAGAGTTTTACCCTGGGAAGGAATGGCAACTCTATCAATGCCTTTCTTTTAAAAAGGATTCCTACACGTTCAGATTTTTCTGAAGGTCATACTTGGAAAGAAATCTGCTGACTCAGCTCACTGAATTTACCTCTGGTCCTCCAAGGCAAGGTGAGAGGAGACTCTGAGGTCTGTTTAACTCAGATGATTGACTCAGATCTCCTCAATACAGGCTGAAAGTAGCATTTTCTACAGTGCATGGGGTCACCTTTATCTGTAGGTGTGAGGTATTTCTGCTACAGCCCCTCTCTGATTCCACCTGTCTCAGATATAAGCGTGCCTGCTGCAGGACAGGCAGCCTGAGTGGTTCCTCCCTCTCAGTGCCATCCTCGATGCCTTATTTCTTACACAGCAGTTCTCAGTTTGGAGAAGGCCTTTAAAGCAGCCTTTGGTCAGAGAAAGGAACTGAGGCACGAAATAGAAACACAACTAGGCCATGACCAGTCAGGGAAACCATGGTGGAAACAGTGATTGAATTTAATCCCTTCCCACTGTCAGTCCCACCAGGGCAGCTCAGCCCTGCCCAGCTCTGGCTCAGGGTGTGCCCTCCAGGCAGGATTAAAGAAACAATAAAATCAGAAAGGACCAAGTGCAATTTTCCTTGAGACACGGCACACTGTCCTGCCTGATTCTTGTGTGCAATATTCTGATTAGTTCACAAAATGATTGTAGCATTTGGGATCAAAAAAGGCAACAGTGACATCCCTGTACAAACTCTGTGCCTGTGCTGCCGTTTCACTGAGGGATTGGAGTGAGCCTGGATGAAACCAGACACGTGCATTAGCATTGGTGAATACAAAGTGAAATTAGCCTTGCAGAAGAGGTGGTGTTGCCAGGTCCTCCCAGAGCTTAGTCTCTAGTTTGTCATTGATTTTAATTGGGAGCAGGTTTGGGTTTTTCTTTGGAGTTTCTTTTGGCTTGGATTGGGGTTTTTTTTTTGGGGTGTTCATTTTTTGTGTGTGTGTACTTTTGTTTTATGCTGATGGGGGTTTGTTGGCTCGTTTTGGGTTTTCATGGTGGTTTTTTTGGTTGATGGTGGTGTTCCAAGGTTTTCAGCCCCCAGGTGTCAGCCAGGCTGTGTTCACACATCCTGTTCCTCCTGCATAACTGATAAAAGTTGACAGGAGAGAAGAGGACTCCTTACAGGATGCTCAGGGAAGTGACTGCACCTTGAATTCACCCACAAATGGTTTCTGCTCAGAGAAGAGGGAACAGAGGATCCTGTCCCTTTGGAGGTAAGGGGACAGCTTGTGCTGTTACCAGTGCTTCCCCAGACAGAAAGTGAAATATTTCCATTTATTTCTGTAATGGATAAATTAGACCCCAAAGCATGCATGTGTTTGAGAATCCCCAGAATCCCTACCCTACCATTTTGCAGGGGTCACCAACAACCAAAGCTGTCTCCACTGGTTCAAAATCTGTTCCCTCTAAATAATTACAAAGATTTGTAAAGCTGCTGATTTCCTTGTCCTTTGAATTACAGCAGTATCACATTTTTTACTTGAGTGCTCTTATTTTTTTGGAAAACCGAATAATTTGTTCTACCAAATATGATTTGAATAAATTTAAGGGCTGTTGTGTTTGCTGCACATTTAGATTGGTAGAATATTCAGATATTTGTGTAACAAGCTCTGCCTCTCATTTAAAAGGTTCTCTGTATCAAAATAGATAAATGTCCTTGATCATTTGAAACCAAAATATTTTTCAGATTCTTAGGAACTGGAATTATTTTTTATTCCTTTGCAGTGGAGGAATATTCCATAAGCCTAGTAAAGTGTGTAATTTTTTTCAGATATTATCAGGAATGGAGTTCCATATCAAGAACTGAAAAATAAAAGAGAACATAAGGTCTCGTGAAGCATATAAGAAAACAAAAAGACATAAAATTTAGTATCTGAACAATGCGGGCAGGGAGTGCATGAATGTGTTATAAAGTGAGCAATGACTGAAGTAAATACCCATGTGATGTGGATGTGGGTCCACAGGGAAAACATCAGAAGGTGAGAAGAGGGAAGACAATGCCATTGCAAGAGAGAGGATGGTGCACAGACAACGTGTGTTAGTGTGAATACTAAAGTGTTATGTGAACACTGTACTTGAGCTGATTCCTGTGCTGCACAGTGTTATTCTGTCATGTGTCATCTGGGCTCCCTTTTCTGCTTGTATTTACCATGCACATTAAATATTCAGCTGCTTTTCACTGATGCGTGCAGGAATCCTGGCCTCGTGAAGAGCTTCCTTGTCTTTCCCAGCTAGGACACATTAGATAATCTTATTGTCTTTGCATCCCAATGTGTTTGTACCTTTTGTTGTGACACGCATGAAATGTGTTTCATGCAATATCCTTTTAGAAGTTTTAGTTAAATCCTGTGTTTTGAATGCAGACTAATACAAAATAGCAAAGGGTATTAAGGCGTTGTTCTGCTCTGAAAAACAACTGCAAAAATGGCATTGTAACATTTCCAACTTCCAGAGTAGAGCTGTTCATTTTATAAATCTAAAGATGTTTCTTCTTACCCCACATTCGACTTGGCACTGGAATAAAGTTGAGCCCTCTCTGGCTCCTACCATCAATGGTAACGATACTGCCGTGGTGGGTGATCTGCAACCACACAAATGATGTGAAATCAAATAAACTCCAGCTTTTTCCCAGCTCAGTTACGCTGATTCTGCCAGGCTAATAAAAGCAAAAATTTACTTCAGTCATTGAAATAATCTTATTTCAATAGCCTACCATCAGACTGTAACAAGTTTACCTGTGCTGTACAAACAGTTGCCTTGATGAGGGTGTTCTCAAACCTAGTAAGGCACTGCAGAGGGGAAATCAGAAGTGCCACGAAATGCCCTTTTTGCTTCCAGCAGCAGCCTTGCAGGATGCAAGCTGCATAGCCCAGAGTGTTTATTCCCTTCCCACAGCCTGCTCCCTGCCTAGGGAGCCTCAGGAAAGCTGGCAGGTCAGGGTTGGCTTCTGCTCTTTGGTAGTTCTGCTGTCCCAGGTCCTGCTCCCTGCTCGTGCAGGAGTGCCAGCAGGATTGTCATGGCACCGTGGGTGCTGCAAGCTGAGGGCATCTGCTTTCAGCAGGGGTTCAGTCCTCTCCCCACTGCTCCTCAGGCACTGCTGTGTCCAGCAGGATGTTAGAACATTCTAGTGAGGGGTTTTAAAGCCCTCTGATTCCCTGAGGTTGGATCATTTGGGACACCTCACCCACAGTGGAAACAAGACAGGGCTCTTCAGAGAGTGGTGTCATTCTGAAAATGTGACACTGTCCACACCAGTCTGTTTCAGGAGGCTGCAGGAGGAGACAAAAGTCCCAGCAGGTACAAGGTGCTCCTCATCAGAGCATCCCCAGGAGCTTGGGCTGACCTGGCTGCCTGGAGGGGCTGTTCTACCATCCCAGGAGAGCCTGGAGCTGAAAGGTGTATAGGAGCAGAAATACCAGATAGGGCAGAATTTTTCAGTTTGAGGGTGATTCAAATAGAGCTAGCCTAATTTTCCTCTTTTGACCAATATTTCTACCCTAATCTCACAAATGAAAAAGTTCTAAAGTATGAAAGTGTCCTAACCACTTGTAGTTGGAAAGAGCATAAATTCTGGACAAGAACAAATCTATACTGACGATGAAGAGAACAAAGTGTTTTCCAGATTTTGCAATCTCAAGACAGAAGCTGATGGGAATACTGGCTTAGAACTGGTGCAGAGTGGAAACTTAACCTGCATGGGCTGTAATTGCCATTAGATCACTCTATAGGCCTTAAAACCAAAATACTGTTGATATTTCTGTGTACAAGGTAGAGATGTTTCCTAATGTCCATGTCTTTTAGTCAAATGATAATTATCCAGTAATAGCCTCATAAGTATGAATGTGCAAATAGCTGTGGAATGCATTATTCATGAATCACCAGGCATTAATTATTGTAATTAAATATCATTTGCTACGTTCATATTACTAACCCTTCCAGTTAATGAATACATTAGCTAATCACTGTAGAGCAGATACAATCAAAATTCCCTGTGTCTGTGCTATGGAAGCCTGAGAGAGTTTTATTGAATTTAGATTCAATATTGAACATATCCAACATGCTTATCAGTGTATTTTTAATGACACTAAGTGTGACTGATAACCTCCAGTGCATGATGCTTGTCCTTGTGCCCAGGAGGATGGAACGGTACCAGCTGGAAGAGAACGTGGAAGCAGCAGTGGTGCAGAATACAGCAGCAGCTCTGTGACCCAAGGAGAACTTTAATTCTGGGACATGAAATCCACCTCCAATTTCAAGTCTCACGTATATTCACACGTACAATAGGAGAGGGGGAGTGTTTTGTGAGGGAGTGCTGTCCCAAAGGTGCTGCTGGTGACAATGCTCAAGCAACAATTTGCTCGAGCAAATTTCCGAGCTCAGCTGGAGCTGTTTGCCAGGCAGTGCCCTTTGCCAGCACCAGCAGGACACAGTCCTGGCAGGATGTGCTCCCACTCTAGTGGGGCTCAGGGCATTCCTGAAGCACGAAGGAAAATGAACAACCCAGCCCTGGCTTTTGCCTTTACTCCCTGGAGATCCATTTCAACTAACAGTAATCTCAGTAACACAGAAAGAAGATTTGCTGCAGCTTTTATTTCATTGCCTTTTTAGGGTTATAGTTCTTAGAACCAGGCATTGTGGGTTTTGAAGTAGAAATTTTGAATAATTTATTGCAAACAAGAGTTTCATTATTTTCAGGGAGAATCACTAACTCAAGATATAAATATGTAAGTTTAAGTGCTGAAAGTTAATAGAAACAAGTAAAATACCCTCTTGGCTGAACTTCTGCCTGTCAGGATAGAAAAAATATTTGCAAAGAAAGAATGAAATCCTTTTTCATCACTGTTAGTTTGAAGCAGATTTTTTCCTATTTTTAGGTTCACCAATGTGCTGTAGTCCTGTGCAGTGAGTAAATGATTATTGGATCTAATTTCCTCAGTAATCTGGGAGTAAGAAAATCTAAATAAGCATACACCAAGGATGTTTTCAAGTTCACAAACACATGGGTTCTTTGTAGTTAAAATTGTCATAAGACATGGCTGCAGAGAGGGCTCAGTTTTTGCAGGGCCAGAAGAAAGAACAGTGGTCAGTAAAGACAATCTGCCATTCCCTGTAGGCACCTGCTCAGTGAAATTCCCCTCGTGTATTTTCCAGACACACTGAGGAATGAATATGCTTTCATTCATCCCACAGCTGATGCAAATCCCTTTGCTCTCCCTTCCATTGTATCCATCGCTGCTGTCTTCCCCCTCTTTTCAGAAATCTTCATTCTGCCTCAAGCCCAAACACTGCTACTTCTCATTTCCAGCTTTCTGAATGACAGCCACTGGCATGTGAAAAACAGCTTGAGTCACAGAGGGATCCACTGCAGATATTACCAACACGGAGCATCACAAGCCATACCTCCAAAAACCATGGCCTTGCTTTTTGGCTTTCTTTCATTTGCATGTCTTGTACCCCTCCTCTAATTCTGAGTATATTGAGATGATGATTTCCCAGTCTCTTCTCAATGCCCAAATTAGTAGGAGTGTGTTTTAGTGTGTTTTGCTATTTCTTTTTTTTTTTTTTTTTTTAATATAAACACTGATTTTCCACGAAAACATGAACTTGGCTGGGAGTTTGTGTTCTTAATCAAAAAAAAAGAAAACAAACTATCAAGAGATTTGAAGTACAATTGAAACACTGGAGACGTATGAAGATCTTGCTATTGTATCTTAATATTAAACATGAAAAATGGCCTTTTCAGCCCCTTGAATTCTAAACAATCTTAGCAATTGGATGTTTTTACAAAAAGGTTAGTACTCAGTGTCATTATTCATCCAGCTATTTTTTCGTGTTTGCTTCTATACCTGTTCCCCTTTATTTGTCTGACACCTGCAGCTCTTTAAAACCATATAGAATTTTTTTAAACTTAATCTGGCATTTGTTTATTTATTTTTTGGCTTTTAAAACTAGAAATATCAAGTCTGCAGGACTGCAGTGGGAGTGGCTGAAGAGCTTTGAGTGGGAAGCATCTGCCTGACCCTGCCCTTCCAGAACTCCTGGAAAAGCCCGGGATGGAGCGTGGTGTTGGTGTGAGGTGTTCAGAAAACATGGCACACTGAAAGCAAATGAACAGAGCCACTAGCAGGAAATGAGGAGCAGACATAAAGAGACAAAGGCAGAAGGTTTATTTTGTGTATAAAGGTAGGAAATTTATGTACACGTGCACAATGCAGTTGAGGATACAGAAGTACAAAGAGGGAGAGAGCAGCATTTCGGAGGCCAGGGGATGTTTCATGGTGACAAGGCATTATAGGAAGGAAAGAATTCAATTACAGGTGAGTGTTTCCAGTAAAAGAAAAAGTGAACTGATGCCCTGCTAATAGAGTTTAGATTAATAACTTGCATATTGCTGTAAATTCATATAAAACCTGTGTTTAATGTTGCATAAACACTCATCTCAAGTGTCTAGTACTGAATAGAAAGAGAATGGGAATCTCTGCAAATGGATTCTCTTTGTTTTCACATTTTGCATATGGGTCTGATGTCAGAAATACTGGTATTACATTTATTGCTTTCTACCTTTCTTCAGCATTAAGACCATGATGGAATTTTTGCCTAATGTAGTGTGTCCTGTAGTGCATGTTCTATAAAGTTCACAATGCTTCAATTTAGTTATTTGGAAACTGAACTAAACACAGGGAGAAAATAAAACCAAACCAGACTTCATTATTTTCTTAATTATAATTATTTAAGAAAAAAATAAATGGTTTTAGCTTTGATTAGTAGCAACACCTTTTATTATTTAAATTTTCAAAATTTCTTATTTCTTTGCCTTAGCATTCTGAAATAGGATAATTATTTCAAATTATTTCTGATTAATTTTTCATTTTTCATTTCAATAACACTGAACTGAGTAATGTTTTTAGCTACTATTAAATAAAAGCTACAGTTGAGAATAAAATTCCCAATATAAGATGTTATCATTTTAAATTTCCCCACATGAAAGCAATTTTGCAAAATTGTATTTTCGTTAGAATATTAAAAAAAGTCCAAAATGCTGGATTTTTTTGGATCCAAAAGTCTGGTTTTGTTTTCTTCTCTTTGCCCGTGTTCTATAATTCCCAGTATTACATGTGATTGCCAGTAAGAGAATTAAACCTATAGCTGACAGTATATATAGTTCTGTCTCTGACACTGCTACATTAATTTCCTCTCCAGTGCATTCCCATCTAGGGTTTATTGATTGCTTATGAAGAGAAAAGGAATTTTTTGCTAAAAAAAAAAAAATAAAAATATATATAATTATTTTTAAGAAGAGTTAAAAAAAAAAAATTTCCCTAATCACTTTTCAGGTATGATAAAGCCAGCAAAGAAATTATCCTTGTGTGCAATTCTCATGAGTAAATACACTGTGCTTAATTTTCATACTGAGGCAGACTCTAGGAACAGGGATGAATTATAACGTTTTTCCCACAGATGTGAAAGTTAGTTTGGTGTTCTTCCTCCCCCCTAAGATAGGAGTAGTGTTTTTAACAGCATGAATGTTGCTGTGTTTGTGTGCTGAATTGTACTCAGAAAAATAACAGACTTGGGGGTATTTATTGAAGATGGAAAATAAAAAATAGTTTTGATCCACTGTCTGATCCGTATCCTGCTGAGGCAAAACAAACCTTAACTTCTCCCTGAGACACATTTCAGGATGTCCCAATGTCACTGGAATTTTAGAGGGGGGTTTTGCTTTTCCTGGATGCTCCAGCTCCAACCCGCAGAGAGTTAGGGAGGAGTGATGAGGGAACACGATCAGGTTTGGAGTGGGGGAAACTGATATCAATGATTTCAAGGACTTCTCCAAAAGATCAATTGTTCCCTCTGGAGTCAGAAAACCTCTCAGTATGGTTTTAGTCTTCCCTATAACTCTGCTACCTGCCACGGAGCTGAATAACAAAACACAACCCTATACACGGTTATTCTTTCAAATCCTCTCTCAAGGACACTACTCAAATGACTAAAAAGGGATAGAGAATCTATGCAAATATAATAATGAATGTCCAAATAAGTTATTTCACCATTCATAAATGGGGTTTTTGTCTTAAAGAATGGTTAAAAAATAAACTCCTCACTTTTTACAAATTTTCTGCATTTAACAGTTTCAGTTGTGTCTGCACTCTCAAAGGCAGCTACAAAGATATTTTGCTATAGTATATTTGTTAAATCTCCTGGCGCTCATAATTTTCAGGTCCCTTTTTTTCATTCTTTTAAGAACCCATGGCCAGCCAACCCAATTACCTTGCCTCTTAAGAGGGAAAAATCCCATCTTTGCTTTTGTCTGATGACACTGACCTACTAATAAATAAAACAGATTTACCTGAGTTCTAGAAATCTTTAAACAAACAACAAATCTGTGGTTTTCAAGTCAGAGATACTTACCAGGCCTTTCCTGAAGGGGAAATATTGAAAGGGGAAATATTAGTAAAGATGAAGATGGTTGTATTTTATCTCAGTATAGAATGTTGGAGGTGTAGAGGCTACTGGAGCAGAGGATCAGGATTAGTGACATCAGTTCAGGATTGACACTAATTCTAATGGATGTGGGAGCCTCCTCAGCATGTTGCCAATTGCTAATCCAAACCATTACCTAATTATCCAAAAATATCCCTCATGATTTCTCAGGTGTGAGGCCTAACTGCCAAAGGAACAGCAATAAATACGTGGGGGGTGATGTAAGGATGGGGACCACCTGGAAGGTTTAATTTAAGATTAGAATTATTGGGTCTTTGCCACTCATTGCAGTAGGGTTTGAATGCCACCCTGTCAAAATGTGACAGCTGTGCCACTGTCACCCACTGGCAGTGTTCATGTGGCGAAATGCTCTGGTGAAGGTGGGGTGAACTCTTAAACATCTGCTAGCACTTGTTCTGAAACTAAACTGATTAACTAAACCAGACCTGAAGTGATTCATAGAAAACCCATCCAAAGAAATATAAAACAAGTTTTAAAACTGATATTTGTATTGCTTTGCTAAGCTGGTTAGTCAAGGCATCTTCTGCTGCAGTGAAACACAAAAGTTTAAAGACTGCTCAATAGTCTTCCTGATCACCCCACTCGACTGCTGGCTCATCATCCATTCGTAGAATGAGATAGGAGAGGAGCTGAAAGAGATTCTGCCACAAGAGCAAAGAGACAAAAAAGGAGAGGTCGCTTACATCGATCTCACAGCGGTCGCCAGCAAAGTTCACATCGCACAGGCAGTGGAATTTGTTGAGCAGGTTCTGGCAGAGGCCCCCGTTCAGACACGGGTCGGAGCTGCACTCATCAATGTCCTTCTCACACCTGCAGGAGAGACTGCAGACAGTCATTCTCTGACACCAGGCACGGGGTGCAGCCCTCAGGCACAGTCTGAATTCGGGGGCTCTGGGGGTGAGGGACAGCAAGATGCTCTGGGGTGTATTTCCACCCCTGTTTATGGTTTGATGAACTAGCTGGTCAGCCCTGCTCAAATCCTGACCTTCCTGTATGATTTTCAAACAGAGAGTTGAGCAGGGAATTTCATCTCTGTGAAGCACTTCGGGGTTCATGGTGCTCAGCAAGGTACAATGAAAGTTCCTGTATGATTTCAGAGCCAGCTCTGCTGACAGCTTGCTTCTCCTTTTAGTTGTTTCAGGAAGCTGAGGGCACAGTTTCCTTCTCAGTAATCTGGATAGAAGTCAAACAAACATGTGCTTTTCCCAGCTGAGTGCTCCTGGAAATATTCACCTGCTTTTTTGGTTGTTTTTATTTTTTTTAACCTTTTCCGTTCTTCCCTCAATTTGGAATGCCAAGAGATCACAGCACAGTTTCCTATCCAGTCTCTCTGAGATGGGCCCCCAAAAAGGTAAGAATGGTGCAGGACAGGTTTCATAAGCCTTAATATGTACCATTAAATGTTTTTGAGCTAATTCTGGTATTACAGGAAATTTGAGTTATAATTTCTCAAGGCAGCCAAGGGAAGAATAATGAGGGATGTGTAAGATTGTCTGAAAACTACTGATTTGGTGATTTTCTGCTCTGCAAATGTTCCCTTTTAATGCCCTGCTCCTTTATCAAATAATGCTAACAGTTAATCCTATTTTTTCCAGGTAATAATGCGGGTTTATACTTGAAGAAGAATGTGAGCAATTTCCTCTGAATTATAAGGAATTGCTTGTTCAATAATTTTCATAAAAAAGCAATAAAATTTAATCTTACATCAGAGAAGACCATTTTTGTATTAAACACTTTATTTCTCTAAACTTCTTTTAATAGATTCCTTAAATAGCAAATCATATTCATATAATTCAAAGAGCTAAGTTATTTATCCAATGTATAAAATTGTATAGCTATGAAATTACCTATGCAAATTAAAAAAAGCCAACAACCTCTCTAATCTTCCAGGGAATCAGGTACCTGAATCCAGCTGAGTTTCAGGAACACCTAAAACCCTGACTCACTTTATGTAATTTTGAAAGTTCCTGCCTGAATTAAATGACAAATTAGTTTTTGAGAGAGAATTATATCTTATTTTATGGAGATTAATCTTTAATCTTCCACTTGCTAGTAAATTTATTGGGATTTTTTTTAATGTGATCCCAGGTCAGGTGATTGGCATAGAATTTATAATGTGCACCAGTGGCTTTCTGAGGGCTGAAATACTGTCTTACAGGAAAAGGCCTGCTTTACCAGTCTAAAAAAAGGGGCATGGTTTTAATTTTCTTATTAACACATATATTTAAATTTATTCTGAGAAAAATAAAAAGAAAAAAAAAAAAGGAAAAAAAGAAGAAGGGATGGAATGTTGTCATTGATCTAGTGGGACCTCCAAGCAGGGGAGTACTGCTGGTTTATGGTTTGTCAGTCTGGAGGAACAGAGGCCAAATGTTGCATTTCAGAGCCTGGAGAAGAGTGCCTGGCTGGGCACAGGGCTGCTGCTCAGCACAAGGACCTGGGGAGCTGTAAAACAGAGATTATTGCCAACCAGTGGGATGCATGGAAGGAAAGCTCATTCCCAAAGCTGCAGTTAGCAAGTAGGCTGGCAGGGGAAGGGAAAAGGGAAAAGTGCTTTCCTGCTGCCTTGAATACACAGTGCAGAAGTGGCTATGAATATGCTTTTACTTCTTAAAATTTTATTTTATTGTATGCTTTCCCCCTTGTTGAGTATTGTGAGGTGGTACACAGGCGACCTGGCTGTTAACAGTGCAATTCAAGTGTGTCTGCCAACCACACTGTGCATTGAGTGGGTGGAAATCTTCATTTCATGTCTTTTATAGCCTACTGTACTCTTTCCAAAAAATCAGTGGGCTCATAAGTTTTTGAGAGAATGAAAACATTTTGTTGGAAACTTCTCTGTGTTACAGCTTGGTCCTGTTGAACTTTTGGACATTATGCTTTGATATAATCATAGTTTCACCAGGAGTATGTACAGCTTTTCCTGTCTCTCTATCCAAAATTCCTTTACCTGTTCAGGCTATGGTAGGAACAATGCCTTCCTAGGTTTCTGCAGCACCTGAGGCTCTCAGCCCTCCCTGCTCCAGAGCTCTTTAAGGCCAGTATTAAGTGTGAATTGTGCTCCAGGTTTCACTGTGAGGAAGGTATCTCTGTTCCAGGCTAAACAAGAACCTGTGCAAAGTACTCCTTAATCTCTTCTAAAAGTGATCATTCTGTTTTCACACTTGAGCATTCAGTAAGAAAGCTGGTACACCATGCCACCAGGTATGCCACCTCTTACCACCCCTGTGATAGAACAGATTGTATATTCACAACACAGACATGTGAAAATGAAACAGCTTTGCATATTCATGTGCCAGAGTGTGTAGCTGGTTGATGAACATGAGCAGGAGATGTCTTTGTGGCCCCACCTACGGAAAGGCAACATTCTAACTTGTCCTATGAAAATTTGGCACAGAAGCAAAAAAAAAAAAAAATGCACAGAGAAGCAAGAGTGCAGTGCTGTTTAAGAAATAGTGTCTTGGGCTGGATTACTGTTGCTGTATTTAACTAAACCTTGCTGCATTTATTTGTGATTTTTGTCTAAAACCACAATACTTCAGACCCTCAGAGTCACTCTAGCAAGGAGCTGCTGTGCCTAACCAGCTGCTTTGTCTGTATTTCTGCCATAGGGCTGTCTGATACCCTCTGGACTCTTTTGGGCCAGCTTTTGGAAGAGGTGCTCCCCAGAGATGTGCAGGACAAAGCCTCTCACCGTTCTCCCACAAAGCCCGGCAGGCACACGCAGGTCAGCTCGCCGCCAAGGTCGGTGCAGTTGCCGTAGTTGAAACACGTGAGGTTCCTCTCTTCATTCCCACAAACTGTGTAAGGTAATCTTCGATATCTGGGTGAACAAGAAGGCAGCAGCAGTTATTTGCACCGTCCTTGTTTGTGGATGTCTCGTGCTCTCTCAGCTGAAGCAGGGGAGCAGGGTATTGCCCAAAGGAATGGCAGCTGGAAATCAGATTTAAGATTTACAGAACATGTTTTGCCTGACTTTCTTAATTTGATGAATTTAATTTTTCTTTTCCAAATATTTACTGGCAAATTTCTCATTAACAAAAAAAATGGACATCACTCCACTTACGTTACTAGTGTGGTTCTGTGTGATACCTGGACAGCTTAGTATAAGAATTCAAAAGAGACAGACTTACCATACAAGGTAAAAAAATATTAAGCCACCATAAGGCATCTTCAAATCTGAAAGTGGCCTCACTACTCAGAAAAAGTCAACAAAATCTGTCAATTTTAATAATTGTGGAGTTGGGGAGCACGAAGATGATTGTCTGTCTGCATCCTTTGGGCTGCAGCAGACTGGATTTGTTAGAGTCCTCTGAAGGGAGGAGAAGGATTTTGCCTTCTTGGAGAGGAATTGGATGTGCTTAGAGGGGAAAATTTTATGAGTATGCAGAGAAAGGCAATTAAAGGGAAAAGCCTGCAGCCTTTTTAGAGGAGTCTGGGAAGAATAGGAAAGAGCATGTGAGCAGTGTCAGAAGCAATGGCAAAAGTGGTCTGTGTGGTGTTTGCAGCCACCAGGGCTGAGAGTAAGCTGGGTGTAAAAGACCAACCCTGAAAAAATGCTGTGGGTAACTTTTCCTAATGTTATTTTCACTTACCAACTCTGAATTCCCATATTTATAGGTCTAGAGCTATATTACACTAATAAAATATTGGTTTAGAGATTTAAAAACTTTAAGATTTGTTTTTTTTTTCTGAAAAGAAGATGTAGCACATGTATTTTCAAGCTCTGGAGGACTTGTAATCTTGTCATCAGAGAGCTCACAGGACCAATGTTGGCAGCAGAACAGGGCAGCAGAGCTGTGCCTTGTTCCTTCAATCCTTGCCCCATCAGTCTCTGCCTGAGCTGGCAGCTCTCCACTGTCTCAGTCCACGTCTAATTGATCTCTACAACTTTCTGAATTCTTCATACATCGACTCTGCATCCATGGTTAATATAGAGACAGATGGAAAACATCTGTGTTTAAAACAAAGCCATCAGTGATAAGAAAGCCCTTCAGAAGAGACATGACAAAATCCTAGGGATCAGCCTCGTTTACAGTACCTGCAAAACCTCCCCGTGAAGTTGGCAGCACACAGGCAGGAGTATCCATTAATGCCATCAACACAAGTGGCCCCATTCACGCACTGGTGACCACGGCACTCATCAATGTCCTCCTCACAGTTGTCCCCAGTGTAGCCAGGCTCACAGCTGCACTCATAGGAGCCAATCCCATCGGTGCAGTTCCCGTGGATGCAGGGATTTGAGGAGCACTCATCAATGTTGGCTTCACAGTAGGTGCCAGTCCATCCATCGGGGCACACACAGCGGTAGGAAGTGTACAAATCTTCACAAATCCCCCCGTGCATACAGGGCTCAGAGCTGCAGAAACCAGCCTGCAAACAGCCAGTAAGAGCAGGGTTTGCAGATATTTTGAGAAATTGCTCCTCTTGAGGTTTTTTAGTTGGCATGTCAGCATTTTCAAAGTACGAGAGATAAATGCCACTGATTTCTATGGTGCTCATGCAGCCTCGCAGGCCATCCAGGCTGTCGAAGGCCCGGTCAGCCACATAGATGTCTGTCTCTTCTCTTAAAAAATTGAGGCTTCCTGCAGCAGCTGTGCTCATTACCGTGTCTTTCTTGTCTATATCCATGTGCCACCTGGAGGACTGGGACAGGGGCTCCACCATGGACACCATCACTCGGTGCCATTTGCCGTCACTCACGGGCACCGAGCTCTCCAGGGTCAGCCTGTAGAAGCTGTTGCCACTTTGCAGTTGAAACAGGAGTTTGGAGTTGTGGATACTGATGATGACAAACTCAGGCGCCCTCTCTGCATACAGCAGGATCACGTTGGTGTCCCTGGTTCGGAAGCCAAAGGTGATGTTGGTGAGGTCTCTGCTGATTTTCCCGTTGCTCCTGTAAAATATCGCGCTGCTCCGGCCGCTGAACACGGCGTTAGCGAGACCTGTGCAAAGACAGCAATTGAGAAACCTGGCCAGTTCTGCTCCAATGTCTGTCCAGTGCACGTGCCATAGAGCTTTTGGGTTTGCTGACAGACAAATCCCACCAGTGTTTCAGTTATCCTGGTCTGCCCCTCATGGCTGTGGAAATTACAGGGCAGTGCCAGCACCAGCTATAATGATATCCAAAGTGTACTGCTTTGCATCATCTCAGCTTTCCACTCTAACATATAATTCTACATTACTATAATCTCTCTATTTCAGAAAAAAATAAGACATACATTTGTCACTTTATGATTGTTTCCTAAGTACAGGCAGCTAGTTATTCCTCGTGACAGGTCCGGATGGGGTGAAGATTTCTTCCCAACTCCTTTTATCTTAGGTGTGTCTTAAGATGTTTTATGAAATGTTTGATTGGATCCCAATTTCATCTGACCGATGCAAAAGGATGAATTTAATGGAAGTCAATTGGTGGAAAGCCCCTTTGAAATCCCTGTGAGCAGAGCTGTGCCTGTCACATTCAAAGCCAGCTTCTCCTGGTGGGCAGGCACTGCCACAGCCCAGTGCTGGTGGAACTGGGAGGGCAGCAGAGCTCAGCTCACACTGCTGTGAGTGAAAATTGATGGGCAACGTTGTGGCAGCTTTGTGGACATCTTCACAAAGGTGTTTGACACCTTTCATTAGCATGGTTTCTACTAAAATGCACTTACTCACTGGGCTGTAAATTTAAATGTTCTGAGGTTTCTGAGGATTATAGACAGGGAGGAATGTCTTCTGTCTGTACTTCAGAAAAGAATAGCTTTGAAAGAACTGAGATAAGACGGGTTTCTGAACTATCTCTGGGCTTAGTAAATCTTGAGGGAAAAAAACCCTGTGAGTCCCAGTATGAATTTATTGACTTCATGTCCTGATGCCAGGGCAACAGAGGTGTAACTGCATTTCTTGGTGCATCAAATGTGGTGTCTTTCTCATAGGAAAACTTTCCTCAGAGGAAATCATACTAAAAGGAAAGTCTGAGTTTTTCAAGATTATTCCTGTTTTTTTCAAATATCTCACAAACCTGTGGAGGTTTTTTTAGCAGAAAACACAAGGCAGAGAAGTCACTGCCCAGGAAAGCTTTTATTTTATTATCCTGTGTTGAACAAGAAGTTTATCCTGTAGCTAAGAATACAACTAGTTAAGAATGCAGTTCTGTAGTGCAGAAATTTTTGAATATCTATTAGGGAAACTCCCTAATGTGCTCAGACCAGAAATATAAAGGGGATGACCTTGAGTCATTAAAAGTGTAAATGAACTTCAGTTTAACAGAAGGAAACAGTTCAGGTACTTTTCACTTCACTGTCTCTGAGTGTTTCTGTTTTACCTTGATATGCAATAGTAAATTTTATGTGACAGAGTATTTTGATGTTATCATTAAAGACATCTCTGAGAGAAGGAGCAATTATTTTAATTTCAGTTACAATTTTATGCCATCCTGCAATGCAGATCCTAACAATCTGCATACAAATAGTATAATATTGGTCTGTCTATGATAGAGATCTTTTGTTGACCAGCCTTCCCATTCGCCATTCTGCCAGCTTCCATCAGACTGAGGGGGTATTTGCCTTCTCTCACAGCTTTTTGTTAGGGCTTTCTTCAATAGCAAAACAAAAAAAATATTTATTAAAAATCCTTACTTGCTCTTTTCAATTCCATTCCAGGGTGCGAAGGAGAAGGAAAGAGATGTGCAGGGTGGCTAATGATTCTAAGGCAGCTAATGGTCAGTTAATCAAGTTTTCAAATCAATTTTTAAATGGACTGCTTGGCACACAGGGGCTTCTTACAGAGACTGCTTGAACAACTGTACTGCAGGTATGGTTTCTCCAAAGCTAGTCAAGATTTGAGGAAATCAAATGATGCAATGTAAGTTATGCAGCTTGTCATTTCTGGAGGATGGAGAACACTCTAAGGTTAATCCAACACTGGATATCCTTTGCAGTGGAAGTGTGAGGACAAAGTACTGATCTGTTGGACAGCCTTGACTAGTTGGGCTGAGGAAGTCAAAATCAAAGAAGTTCCTGTAAACATCAGTGTCTGAGTCAGGGAGTCTGGGGGAGAATTTCTGGGTTTGGTAGGACAGACCCTTCCCATTAACATTAAAACTGACATAACTATTATTTTGATACAGAAATAACATTTGAATGAACTCTAAAGGCAGTGAATACTTCGTTTCAAAGGAAATGCTGAAAATGTCTGTTGCTGCTGATCTCCAAAAGGTTGGAACAACTGGACTGTACCTACATTCAAATCCTTGGTGCACCAGCTGGCATTGTGCTTCATGAGGACAGGGCCCAAGCTCACACCACTTAACTTCCTCACAGGCCTTCCCCACTGTGTTAGGGGGGCACGTGCAAGTGAAATCATCCCAGATTGAGT
The DNA here is from genome assembly GCA_035048155.1 of Cinnycerthia olivascens. NCBI lineage: Eukaryota > Metazoa > Chordata > Aves > Passeriformes > Certhiidae > Cinnycerthia > Cinnycerthia olivascens. Next base: position 22,627,324 of record JAWWMU010000005.1, read on the forward strand.
AGCACACACCACCGTTGTGGCAAGGGTTGGACTATGGGGAAAGAGAAAAGAGAATTTTAATATCAATCAAGGACACCCAACTCTAGGCATGGGGGGACTGTTTGGCAAAAATTTTCTTTTTATTTCAGATGGAAAATTATAAAGACCAGTATTATGACAGTATAGCATGTTCACTAATTAGTGAAAAACAGTATTTCAATCTCAAAATAGTTTCATTCTCCCCTATGCAAATACATTTTTCTTCCGATATTCATCATATGTAGCACAGCTTATCAAAACCTGCTTTTCTAGTATTTTGTATGTTTTCCTAAACTGTCATTATAATCAAACAATGTGTGGGAACATACTAAAAACATAAAATAAATTCCCCATTATAAGCACGTGAAAATGCTCTGAAAAACATCATTCTTACCTTGCAGAGGTTGTCACCAGTGCAGCCTTGGGAGACATTGACCAGAGTTGGGTTGATGAGAGAACTTGGTGGATTGGGGATGGGGAAGAATTCCAGGGGCTGGTTATTCACTCTTACATCTTGGATACAGCCTTTGAAGTACCTTCCATTTCTCTCAGTGTCTTTGTTATCTGGTAGGCCTCCAATGTAAAGAATATCCTTACTTTGGATGGTTAGTGCTGGAGTAGAAATAAAGCCTTGGTAGTGAGAGGACTGGAACAACTCCACCTTATTTGGTTCTATTTTTAATGTTATTAGGTGAAAGTTTCCATCGTTCACGGAGTGTTTCCCTAATAGCTTCATGGAATTTAGAGCTAGCACGGTGAGTTTCCCACCTTCCAAAAAGACTCTTAGGTAGAGGTAAGTGCTATTTCTCAGAGCCAGTAACAAGCCAGAAGGTTTGCGTGTTCGGACAAACATTGATATGATGAAGTTCTCATTCTGTGGGGAATCAAGAGGAAAAGCAGCATAGCCTGAGGAGTCCTCAGATCCAAACCGGCCTGGAATGTACTCTGGAAGTCAGAGATAAGGGAAGAGGTAAAAAAAAAAACAAACCAAAACAAACCAAAAAAAAACAATGAAGAGAAGGGAGAAAAACAATAGTTAGGGTTAAATGACAAGGGAGCCCATGCAATGATTAAATTACTGCTTCTGGTGATATTTGTGTATGGTAGTAAGATGTGCTTGTATTTATGGATGAATAAAGACTTGATCCAGCTGTAAACAGCTTCTGCTTCAAAATTCCTGTTGGCTTCCATGCTGTAGCATTAAGCCCCAGTGCAGGAGCAGATGTTATATAATTGGGCACATTTTACCACTTTATCATGCTCTGGGTATAAATGCTGTGTTTTCAAGGAGTTAAACAAGGACAGACTTCTACATTTTCCTGCACTGGTCCTCAGAAAGCTCATTTTGGAAAGAACCTACTTGCTTTGATCCTCTGATGACCATGGAAGTTAATGCAGTTCTGGGATTTTTGTGGTATTTTTTGCACAGATTCAATCACAGAAAGGTGCAGGGCAAAGCCCTCTTGTGTGAATAGGTTGCCTGTGTGGTGCTGCATGGGCTCCCCCAGTTCTCTGACAGATTTTTTTGTTACTGAAGCTCAGCATATTCTCACCTACATCAACTTGTACCCAGCCATGAATCCTGCTCAGTTCCTCAGTGCCCACAGTGCTGTGGGAGGAACATGATCCAGGATTTAGGAAGTTTTTTGTTTTTTTTTTTCTTTGTGCTTATCAATTAAAATGGTTAAACCAAAACCATCTGTCTGTCCTTTATCCCTTATTTTTGGTAATGATTTTCAGTCTTTTAAAAATATAAAATATGTAGCCAAAACTGTATTTTATTCCAATGAATCATCTCTTTAAAGAAAAACAAAGTGTTTCTATTTTTACACTCTAAGTTTTATGATCTTGTCCTCAAAATTACAGACTTCCTGCCTAAATAGTTTCAGGAGCTATTTTTCATATAGCAAATTCCTAGAAAAAACAAACCAAGATTTTTTTAAATGCTCACATAGCTAAAGATTCAGTCACCTGTTGTGCAGTAAAACTCCTGGAGCAGGATGTCACAGGCCAACTTTCTGCCTTTTTTTATGACTGCATTAAAAAAAATGATGAAAATAGGGGACTGACCATGAAGCCCCAATAGACCCTTAATAACCCCACTGCTTTGCTATGGGTTATGGTCATATTATTTAGCAACAGGTATAAATCTCATACTTGTTCCTAAACAGAAAATTTCTTAGTTTAATTTGAAATAGTTTATTTCTATGAATAAGATTGTCTATATATTTATACCTACTTGCCTCAAAACACCAATTTCAACAAATAATTATTTCTGCATACAAGGTTTTAAAGTTATATTTTCTCTTAAGGTGGTACTGGAGACTGAGACACTTTTCTCATGAGGGTGAAAAGAAAAATTCTGCTGAACTGAGGATTCCACAACTGCAGTATTAGAAAAGAAGCCTTGATCTCCAGAAAGGTATTTAATGTTTACAATTACCTTGTCACATTTCTCTCTGTTTATAAGTATACACATACATCATCAGCCTGATCTGTTTGATGAGATGACTGGCATCACCTTGGTCAATATTAACCTCTTGGGTCACAGCATCTGGATGTTGATCAAAATGAGTCAACATCTGTTTGTTATTTTGTATATGTAGAGAAAATATTGCCTCTTGTCAATTAAATACTTGGCAGCAACTTTTCTTCAGAAAGACACCAGCATTTCTTATGTTATCCTTTACCACGAGTCTCCCCCACTCTGCCTCTTTAGAAACCTGCCACAGCCTTTCACATGTGACATAAATCTAGAACCTCTGTACCAAAATGGCATGGTGCCATGATTAGCAAGGAATATTGTGGTCAGCAGGAAGAAAAAAAAGCATGCTTTCTAATCATTCTCAACAGTTCTAATGCCACTATAAGCTGCTCCTGGCCCTGAATGGTTTTAATTTTGCTTCATATAAGGAGGCAAACATATTTCCCAGATGTTGTCCTATATTCAAAAGTTGCCTTCCAAATCTTTGGATAAATTACAGCTACACTTCAAAGAAGTCTGTTACAATTACCTCTCAGACTTTGTCATTTTGCAATAAAACCAAAAGGAAAAACTATTGAAAGGTATTGATAAGTATTAGGTAGAGCATGCAAAATGAAGTTGTATTCAAACATTTGAAATGTATTTGAAGGCCCAGCTTTCTGCAGCAATGCATTCAATAACCCCTGGGGCCAGTTGTTCAGCTGATGTGAATCAATGCAGCTTCACTGGCAGCACTGCAGCCACGCCAGTTTACACCAGTTTAGGATCTGTCCATTCCAATCTGACCATGCCTCTGCTGTTGTGTTTAGTTTTTTCCAGTCCACTTGGCAAAAATATCTACATAAATATACTTATGTATGTATACATGTATGTACATATGTATTTCTTGCTCCCTAAACGTTGCTCTGTGTGGATGAGGGAGGCAAGGGTGAAGACTTAGTCCTGTGCAATTTTCTTAAAACTTGTTTGAAATCCCTAAAACTTTGCCTGTGGAAGGGTTACAGAGCTCACCCTAAGGCGTTGCTGAGGGTTGCTGTAGGACTGCTCTGGGGGGCTTCACCCAGCAGATGCAGCAGGGAGCTGGACAGGGACCTTCTGCTGCCCTTCCACTTTTCCCCAGCCTGCACTGCAAAGATCTGTTTGTAGCAGGGGAAATGCTACAGACATCTGCAGCTCTTGTGCTCCTGCTCAGCACTGCCACGGGAGCTGATCCAGCTCTTCTGCTCACCCACACAGGGACATTTTATCCCTCTGGTCCCCACGCAGCTCTCTGGGCACAGCAGCCTGCACTGGGGGCTACCCAGCCTCTGAGGGATGAATGGACCCTGTTTCCAGCTGCTGCAGCCCTGCCTGCTCCTTGGGCTAATCAGATTAAGCTAAGAGTATAATCTCATTCATTTTTTATAAATTGGAATCTGTCTTTTTTTTAACTTGCAGTACTTTTGCTTGCCTTTCATTGCCTTAAATGAATCTCTTTATAAAAGCCTGGAGAGGTCGAGGATAAAATTTTCAAAGAATGCTTTGAAACTAAGTCTTAAACTCCAAGTGACTTGCTTGCTTTCTAAATTTTACTCAGCATGGATAACCTACAGTGAACTACAATTTTTCAGAGTTTATGGAGCGCTAAGAGCAGTGAGAAGATTTTAAAACAAGAGGAGTGGAATCCACCAGTTTAGCCTGACTTTTTTTTTGTCAGGTTGAAAAGCAGCCTTCCTGGGGAACCAACTAGAAAATAACAAAGGTGTGCCACTACTAACCTCTTGCACTGGGTTACCACTTGACATTAAGCTCCAGAGATCCTAAGGGTCACGCTGTTTCAGCGCCGGGTGAACGGGATTGTTTATGGCCATGTTTTCAGCAGAAACACAAAAACCACAAATGCCAGCAGCACTCCCTTACCTGTAGCACAGTCTGGGCCCGTGTAGGGCCGGTAGCAGTCACACTGGTAGCTCAGCCACAGGTTGATGCAGCGTCCCCTGTTCTGGCACGGGTGAGGGTCACACCAGTCCTTTTTAGCACATCCTGTCCTGACATTTAAAGATGAGCCAGATGATACATTCTCTGGAGTAATAACATTCAAGTCTATCTCAATATCCTGAAGACAGCCTACAAATGAAGGTGCAGAATGTGTATTAAAGGTGTTCTGTAGAGAGTTGCTGTTCCCCACTGGTAAGCCGCCCAAAAATGTGCTCTGAAACGCGAACATCACCGGCTCGTTATCTATCTTAGCAGATGTTTTATTGAGACAGGATTCTACACAAGAGCTGTCAAGCAAATTAAGAATAACAGCTCTTGCCAAGGTTACCTCCACTGAATGCCATTCTCCATCACTGACATTATGTGGAATATGCAAAAGAGCCTGTGGCTGATTATTGACTTGCACGGTTAAGTGCAGGTAGCCGTTCAGTAATTCCAACTTTGCAAAGGTGTTTTTCTCCCCTCGGTGAAACAGAAAAGCTGTGGGTTGCACAGTTTGAAACCTCAGGTTCATATTATAGAAAAAATCCTTTTTATGGGTCTGGGGATTCTTCAACAAAAGGAAACTGTTTCCTTGAAAAGAAAATGTGGTTACGGTTTCACAGCGTGTTCCAGTATACCCAGGTGAACATATGCAGCTGAATCCGTGTTGGCCATTTTTTAAATGTGGGATACATATTCCATTGTTTTGGCATTGATGGTCAGTACAGCCATGCAGAACTTCTGTACAGTTCCAGCCACCATAAAAAATCCCTTCTTTGTCTGCGGGTGGGCAATGGCAAGTGTAATTTCCAGGAAAATTCTCGCAGATCCCACCGTTTTGGCAAGGGTTCATGTAACATTCGTTGATGTCTTCATCACAGTGAGTACCTGAAGAATAAACAAATAATTAGGCATTCTGGTTTGAATAACTGGAGCTCAAAATAACACTTTTAACAATGTGTTTTATTAAATTAACTTTTATTAGAGGGGAATGCCTTGATAAATAGATGATGGATAAAAAAAGATATTTTAAATATAAAAAGACCCTTTATTGACATGGTTTCCTTGTGCAATGTACTATGCAAACACCTAAGTGTTACCCATATTTTGGAGAAAAGAACCAAACAAATGGACAATTTTGAATGGATAATGTAATGAAATTACGATAAACATCATCAGATGGGATCAAGAAATTATTTCCTGCATATCCTGTGGTAGAAATTCAGAATGCTTTGTAAGAAATGGAATTGTTTATCACATACAAAAACCCCAAGAGTTGTTGCTTAATTCCTATCCATAATACAGTATAGGGATGATCTGCTGGTCATTCCATCTTTTTCGTGTTCAATCAGTGAAAGAGCTACAAACTATTATTCCTGGTCCCACCTGAAACATCTCAGAGCAACACTCTTCAAGTGAGAGTCACAGGACTTGTAAGTGGTACCTGACATGGTGGGTCAGACTGACAAGTGGGTGAACATGCCTGTAAAATCTAGGTACTGCATAAAGTGTGTACTGCAGGAGAACTTTTTTACCTCTCCTCTATACAAAAATATCAAGCAAGAAAAGATGAAAGGAATATTCTCTCGAACATCTCAGAGGTTGATTGGTGATGAGAACACTTCTGCAGGAGATTGTCAATACAGTCTCATATTTCCTCTTCTTCCATGTAATGCTTGGCTTCTGATACATCTGGTAAAAGAAGAACCCCTCATCTCAACTCCATTGTAACTGGATAGATGTGGCCTGAGTGGGTTGGCTGGATCACACTTTACAAAGAAAAACAAATCTGTTCCTCTTGTAAAAGTAATCTGTTTATCTCTCTGCACTGTTCATCTATAAAGTGGTAACTACAGTAACTTCTCCCTTGAGTAAGCAAGTGATTGATATGCATGCACTGGATCAGGGAAAATCTGTTTCTCATCTCCCTTGGAAGCAGTCAAAATATCCAAATACTTTTTTGATAACTCATGTTAAGTGCAACTCATAACATTTCCACTTCCCTTCACAGCTATCTTAGAGAAAAATGAGAAACACTTTGCAGATAGTTTTCAAACTAGCATCACCAGCACAAATTAAATAGGTAACTTGATACTTAATAGATATCCTAGTTGATAACTTTTCATTCATCCCCACAGCAAAACTGCTGCCTGTAAATCAATGGGGAGTGGCAGCTGGCACCAGGCACCACACCTAGCTTCATGTACAAATTCACAGCAAGCTTTATTTCTACAACAGAACACAGCCATTCCTAATGGAGAATTACAGAGCAGCATTCAGCCACAACGAGTTGCTTCAAATAGCAGTAGGTGAGTGTAGTTAGGCTAATTCCTTGCCTGTCCATTTTATTCAATCACAGTTGTAGCTGGATCTGTTTGGGAGAGTGGTAAGTACAGGAGAGCCAGGAGGGAACTGAGAATTGGGAGAGACTTGTTTAAAAGCTTAGCCAGAGTGAAGTGGTGATAGCAGGTACACAAAGGACTCTGCAGGGATCCAACTCACTCATCAGTCCCCAACTAAAGCACACCCTGATTTTCCCCTTGAGGCTTCAGGCTGTTGGGCACAGCTAGTGCCACCTCCCTGGCCTGGCAGTGGGGTTTTGCTGCAGCACTCTCTCTCTGTTTTCCAGCCAGGCTCATCTTTATTCCCATGAGAGGTGTCTGTGTATCCCTTAATGTGCAGTGGCACCTGGCAGGAATGTGACTCATTTGGGCTGACTTTCTCCAAGTGAAATGCAATTCCCAAACTGTTCCTGACTGCAGGCCAGGGCCATGTCTGCTTTGTCCAGCTTGTGGCAATTACAGTGCTAGCAACCTGTCCTGCTTTTGCTATTCCTGTGTATGAAAAGTGAGGTTACTGTGAGCTGTTTGCTGTTTTGGTCAATGTTTCAGTACATCTCCTGCTCTGACATCAAGAACAGTGTCACCTCGGGTCTTTTATACAACTCAGTTTTAATATGATGGCTGTAGAGATGCAGGTCTCTTTGGGTTTTTTTTTGTGTCAAAGATAAAAACTAGTCCAGCCCACAAGCACTTGGATCAGGTTGTGCTTAGCCTTGTCACAGGGCTTCAGAGTGGACAGACTGTGCTTAAGGATTTAGAGACTGGGAGCCCCTGTGAAACCTTTCATTAAAAAATCAGCACTGTGAATGGCTAGGTCCTTAGCTCTTGCATTTTCAGTAACGTGTGGTGACTCTCTGTGTGTTATTTTATTATCCTACAGCACCTGCCAGACATTGCCTTTGCCTTGCAACTTGTGGTCCAAATCACACTTTGCAACAGTGGAAAGGATGGTACAGATGCATTTACCTCTACAATAGTCTTTAGTGTCTATGTTGTTCTCTACTTCATCAGATAAGACATAAAATTAACAAAATTATTGAATGAGATTCCTAAAATTTTTTTGGAAATCATATATATTTCTATCTTAAAATTTAGATAAGACACTTGAGAAAAGAAATCATCAATGTCCAACAAAGAAATAAAATTAGTTTTAGGAGGAGGTACATATTTTATTATTATTATTATTATTATTATTATTATTATTATTATTATCATTATCATTATCATTATCATTATCATTATCATTATTATTATTATTGTGTGTTCTTTGCCAATAGAAAATGAGTAGTATCAGTTATTAAATGAAATAAATAGAGCCACTTAAATACATAGATTTCATAGTCATTTCAGCATCTCAATACAATACTTATTTTTTAAGTAATGATATTAAAAATACATTGCAAAATAATTATTTTATCAGGCTGTACATATAGATACACACACGTGTATGCACTTACATGTACAGGCCTACTACTTCATAGTAAGATTAGCACAAGCACAAATATGGGTCACACCAAAAGACAAATAATAAGTCGCTTTTTTCATATCAGGAATAAATAAATCAGCTGTTTTTGCAAGTGGTGTTGATACTGCTCGTTATCTGCTGATTGCTGTGCAAGCAAAGACCACTGTCAGTCAAGATAAAAGCACTCTAGATAAAAGGATTAGTCAATATTTATAGAACTGTATAAGCAGTTCAAATAGCTCAGGTTGGAGATGTTAGCATGCAAAAAAAGTATTCTCCAAAGATGTAAAACATACCAAAACAAGTACAAAGGCAACCATTTTCTTTCAGTGGTTACATGCATTAACTCAGCTAAGCATATTCGTGTTTTTAAGGGAAAAGGTAAAATAGAATCATACAGGATTTTCTCTTCTAAATATATTACACACTGACATAAAATTTCAGATAATGTGAATATTATTTAAGATGATTACTTTTCCCACCTGTGAAGTTTTTTTTTTCAAAACAGAGACAAAACAGTTCCTTTGATTCAGTTTGATAACATCACTCATCTGTCTCCTTTTTTCACTTACACATTATTTTTATATGGTGGCTATTTTTTAACTGTTAACCTCTTAATTAAATTCTCTCAAATTTAGCAGCAAAGATTTCCTGCAGAAGCAAAATGACAAAAGCAATCATTCTGCTGAATGCCACTGATTTTCATTTTGATTAAGGAATTATAGAAGTATTGTCCAAATGACACCTTTGGTTAGAAATCTGCTTCCAGCCTTTTGCCTTTCCAGTCCCCTGACACTAAATAAATATCAAGAAACTACAAGCAAGCAATCTGGATAGGTGCTACACATTCAGTACAGTCTAAGTGCACACTCAAATTCACAAAAAGGAAATATTTACCTGTAAACATTGTCATTAAAATGATGTAAACTTGTATCCTAGTTGCAACCATCTTTTTCCGCAGGAAAATTTCCAAAAGAAAAAGATCGTTTAGCACTTAGGCAGGGTGAATTTGTGTAAAATCCACGACAGTTCTCAGTATAAAGGCTTCCTTTGCAGGATTAGCTTGCTCCACTTCTGTACCTGCTGATGTAGTCTGGTGGTGTATTTTGCCCAAGCCAGATCAACAAGGCTTAAAGTAAGACCCATTAAACTGCTTATACAATAGATATGTATCCTATTTCAATTCTTTTTTCTCCAAATTCAGGCTCACACTGAATGTTGTTTGTGTTTCACAGAAATGTAAATTATTAGGATCCATTCAAAACTGATTGGTCACTTTTATTTTGTTTTGTAAGGCGTTGTTTTCTAAGACTTTTTTTTCCTTTCAAGAGGTTTGTTAATCCAGATCAACCCTGTCATGGTCACTGTAATTCAGAGAAACTCTACATCTCAATAAGCAGATAGAAAAGATCTAAAATTTGATTATGTTTCTTTATTTATAAAGTATTTTTGTTCCATTTCATCTCTCTACTTAATAGAAGTCTGTGTCTCTAGATTTTTGAGTGTGCTAAAGACATAAAAATTATCTACTACACCATTTTATTTTTTCTTCAGCTTTTGAGCAACACATTTTGGTTCAGACCAAATTTAAGGAGCGGAAAATCGAGTTCAGGACTTTTAACTACTTATTTGTGCCTCCCTTGAATGAAATAATTCCCAGCAATTGAGCCGTGGAGTGTCAAACAATACAAACTACACCCAAGCACATGCAGGTATCTCTACACATACATGTATCAAATGCAAGCAGGAGTAAACCTTGGAGAAACTCAGATTGTAGCATCTCCCTCAGAATATACTTTAGAATATCTATGGAAGACAAAGAGTTTGCAATAGCACTTCCTCCACCTGTATTTTAGAGTTTTGGAACTGTCTGTTATAAAATCCTACCCCAGGTGCAAACAACTCTCTCTTCAAGGGACTCATTAATCCTGAGGCCAGCAGAAAGATCTGGCAGAGCACATTTTCTTTAGGGCCCCAGGTTTTAGCAGACAATCAGGAAAATTTTAACTTCGCCACATCTGTGCAGATAATTGCAAAGAGATAATTACTTTTTGCTGGAAGGAGGAAATGCACATTCATGAGTGAGTAAGCGCAAGGAAATAAATTGACCATCTCTGTGTCATCATAATTAAACCCCATGCTCGTGGGTACAAATCAGTCACCATGCAAGTCAGGAAGGAAGTTTTACTCTTGTGTACATCACTGTAGAGCAAGTGAAGGGTGTCTAGATGGATTTTTTTTTTTTCACTTATTTTTCTTCAGTAAAGAACTGACTTACATTTGATACAGAACTTATGTGACCAGTGCTCTGATCTTGCATGGCAATTTCTGTTGCTCTCCTGGCAGGAAAAGCTTGTGTAAAATGAAGGACAGAACACAGAGCAGAGCTGGAGCACATGGAAAACAGGATTCTTTAAAATAGTTGGATAATAAGCATTTGTTAACATTGGGCTAATTTGCACATGATACCTTTCACACAGAGCTCTAATTTCGTGAAGTTGTAGGACCTTGCTAGTTATTCCTTTATTGCAGACAAATTCACTATTCTGCTATTTTTCCTCTTGCCATTTGAAATGTATGTATAAAGTTAATACTGGCTAGGAAAAAAAATTAAAATAGAAATAGAGTGGCTTGGCTTAACCATTAAATATGTCACTCTAGCTGAGGGATATGGAATTCATAATGTGCTACATTCAGAATGGCATGCTGTAATTCAATCTTTTTAAATGTTGCTGGCCCCGAAGCTTCATAGACTAGTTAGAATTTTCAGGAAAAATGGATTTTCTTTAAAGTTGTAAAAACCCCCAATCCCTTAATCTCTTCAATCAGTAAAGGTTTTCTGAGAGCAAAAGCACTTGGAAATATTTTTCCACTTGTTCCACATGTTTTGTCACACCTAAAATAGTATTTTATTCGAAACGAAAAACAAAAAATAGAGAAGAAGAAAATCATGTACATGCCATCGGTGATTAGTTGTTTAGTGAGATCTGGTGTGTTTATTTTATTTTAGAAATATTGAAACCAGTCGTCTGGGCTGAGCCGGGCTGGATTGGGGCGCAGCCGCGCGCGGCACGGCCGGGGCCGGGGGACACTGCCAGGCAAGGGCCAGGGCTGTGCCCTGCCAGGGCAGCACAGCAACGCTGCTGCTCATAGCCTGCACCTCCAGCCCCTTTTTCAATTTGCACAGCCAGACATGTGGATCCAATTGTGGGATTAGGGTCTGGATCTGGAGTAACAGAAAAACGCGCGGAAGAAATACGTCCCCGCGTGGCACCCGCTTTGACTGATGGAGGAAAGGAAGAAAATCAAATGGTTGGCAGCCCAATTTTCACAGGCAGCATCCTTCTGGAGTGGGTTTTTGGGCTGCACAAATGTGCTGTAGCTATGGCCATGCTGATGGTATGAGACAGAGAGAGCACAACTACAGGGTGTGACAGGTTAAAGTAGAGAAAGGTGATGGGGGAAAAAAGAGTAGGTAAGAATTTGGAGACTAAAGAGATGGAAAAGTAGTGAAAGGTGTGACTGGGGAAAAGGAAATAAAAGTATGGGAATCAATGGTACTCCCGAAGATACTTGTGTTGGCATTTGAGACAGAATTCTTGTTGGACACGTGGGCATTTGGGGGTAGTAAGAGAGCAGAGTACGTGTGTGTGGCCATCAATCCATACAGGGTGTGTGAGGGATGCTGAGAAAGACTGCAGATCACAGAAAAGGTCTACACAGAGATCTGGGCTAAAATTCACAGTGGGAAAAGGAGACCATGGGAGCAAAACCAGAGACAAAAAATTTAAAAAAAAAGACCATAGATTTTTTTTTTTTTTTTGTAATCAGCCATGTGCACTGGAGCAGACAAGTCAATTCACAAACCACAGAGAATTAGGACAGAACTATAGAAAAATTTACTTTGAAAGGGACCTTCAAAAGTCATCATCTGGTGCAGTGCTCTACTCAAAGGGTCAGGACATCACCCAGAGAAGAAATTTTAGTAACCGGTTTTAGAGAATTTGTTATTTTATACCTGATTCTGGACCAGATCCTTAGAAGCCAAAGAAAGCTATTTGGTGTTCTGCTTTCCAGTATGGGGTTTTTTGGCATGCTCTGTAATTTGGAAAAAAGGGTATGTGTAATTCAGGAATTTTACCTTTTAGAAAATAGTAGCAAGACTGTCAAATTCAAAGCATTAATTATCTTATTTGCATTTTCAGTAGATTTATGAGCTTGTACATTTAGATGATGTGTGTGCACTTGAAATATATCCAGAGGGATCTTAAAACAACCAATACCTTTGAATTGTTTAATTAGATCATACAAGGTCATTGACTTAAAACTTAAAAATCTATTTGGAGTATATAATTCACTTTGGAATTAGGAAAAAAATTAATTTTCCATCCTACTGATGCCTTAGGAGGCTGATCTGGAACAGAGACTAGCCAGAGCAAAAGGATAAAGTAGGGATTTATTAAAAGGTCTCAATAGAT
>JAWWMU010000005.1:22651644-22676272 GCA_035048155.1 Cinnycerthia olivascens
TGGCATCTCTGCGGGGCACACAGAGGGTTTGTTGTTCAGTGTTCATTTGTTGTGCTGGGCAGTGCTTTGCCTGTTAAGCATTTTTTCCACTTTCCTCCAAGGAAATTTTTCTGTCCCGAACCAGTTGGGGGAAGGCACCATTCGAATTTGCTTTCTAGAGGGACCCCATCTGAAGGCTTCTTCCAAAATTTCCCCTAAACCAGGACAGGGCTGAACCTGAAATATGAATTATGATGGTTGCACACAACCCAAAGGCACAGTTGCTTTGATGGGGCTCACCTGTGTACCCAGGGGGACAGACGCAGCCGTAGTGCCCGACGCGGTTGAGGCACGTTGCCCCGTTGAGGCACGGCTCCGAGGCGCACTCGTTCACCTCCAGGTCACAGTGCTTGCCCTGGTAGCCCGGCACACAGTAGCAGGAATACTGACCCACGCCATCCCTGCACAGGGCCCCGTTCCGGCACGGCCCCGAGCTGCACTCGTCCAGCTCCCGCTCGCAGAGCGCCCCGGCGTAGCCGGCGCTGCACAGGCAGGTGAGCCCCGCCAGCCCGCTCTGGCAGGTGCCCCCGTGCTGGCACGGGTTGCTGGCACAGTCACCCACTGCCCTTCCGCAGGCAGGGCACTGGCAGCTCGAGCTGAGGTTTGCAGCAGAGCCCAGGCAGGTGGCGTTTTGGGGGCAAGGGTCAGAGGAGCAAGGGTTGGAGGTTTTGTTGCAGAGTTCCTCCGCTGGTGCGTTGGCGCAAAGGCAAGGGTCGTCGTCGCGGCCGGCGACACACGTGGAGTTCTTTTGGCAAGAGTTTGGCAGGCACCTGGAATCGTTCCTCGTGCAAAGTGATTCTAGGAAAGAAACACAAAAAATCCTGGGAGTAACCAACAGTGGAAGAGGTGTAGTTCTTAACGCACTAATTCTCAGAGGCGCTGCTGCTCCTCTGGACGCCTCAAGTCTGAAAGCACAACAGTCATGCACAGATAATTTTTCAGACTTTCCATTTATTATCTTAGTGTCAAATCGTCACAAACAGTTTTTCCTAAGCTAGTTAAGCCTGTGCTTCAAAACCAACAGCTCCAGTTGCTGGCAATTGAGAAAAGAGCAGGACTGGCAGCTATGTGATGCATTAGTGGATTAATGAATGTAAAATAATAACAATTATGAAAACTTGATTAATTTGTAATTTCCTGTTCCCACCTCTTTCAACAGCCATGGTCTGGAGTGTCAGGATTGTTTACCACTATTAATATAGTGTGTAGAGCACAGTTGAGATGATATTGATTGTTGTTAACAGACATCCAACACTATGCAACATATTTAGGTGTATTTCAGATTTTTTTTTTCTTTTTTTGTTGCTACAGAAAGGAGATAAACCACTTTTTTTAGTTCATGGTGGTACCATTCTTTTGTGGTGGATGTTTTTTTTGCCTTGGGTTTCACAAACCAAATTACTCAGATGCAGTTATAGCTCAAATAAACAGTTCAAACCATCAGGCACCTTGATTTTGATTTGCTGATTATAAATAGTAATTTCACAGGTGTACACCAAACACCTGAGATGCAAAACAGCCCTGTGAGAGCCTTCCAGCCTCCGAGGCTGGTGAACATGGTGTAAAGATGTTCCTTACTTCCTTACCCTCTGGGAACTGAGCTTCTGTCAGTAATTAAAGGCCACTCGGGGTTGCCTTGCAGCTGTAAAGAATAAACAATACAAGAGCTACTTCTCACTTCCCAGTCAAGGAGAGTGAGCTGTTGCCAGCACTGTTCAGAATCCACCTCTGGGATACACTGAAGCAGCAGTGTCTGGGTCAAGACTCTCTGAAATGAAGCTCAATGTTCCTTTAGGAGAGAAGGCAATTTGTAAGAGAAAGTCTCATGAGCTGGAGCACAAAAGATGCATTAAATGATCTGTATGTAAGTCCTGTAAACATATTTTTTTATTATTATTTGTTTTATACTATTAATCTGGAGTTTTGTTTGGATATTTGAAAGTTGTGTGTCTTCTACAGCAGCAGAATAGTGTGTGTTTGTGCAAACAGGGTGTTGTGGATGAGCTGAACTTCTCAGAGGAATTCAGACCCATCTACCAGCAATCTCTAATTACTTCCTAGTTCTTGAACTGAGATTTGGGAGGGCAGACACAGTAGAGATGGAAATGGGGCACTGAAAGAGAAGTGGTGAGCAGAGATGGAGGCTCTAATAGCTGGAGTTAGACCAGTGTTGGTAAAGGCCTGGACAGATCCCTGGAAAAGGGAGAGGCTAGGGTTGGTCACCAACCAAACAAAACAACCACGGGGGAATGTCAGAGAATACAAGATGACTGCTCGTGGTGTGCATTTTAATATACAATACTATTTAATCTGTCTTTCCCCTAGAAGGGGGAAGTGGAAGAAGAAGGTATCAGAAGGCTTAACTAGCTTAGGAAAGACTGCTTGTGTCGATTTGACACTAAGATAATAAATGGAAAGGCTGAAAAATCATCTGTCCATGACTGTTGTGCTTTTGGACTTGAGGTGTCCACAGGAGCAGCAGTGCCTCTGAGAATTGGAAGCACCAGTCTGAATGAACTTGATGTTCATGAATAGGTACATTTACTGAGCCAAATAACTAATTAAGACTTGTTTGAACAGGAGGAATAGAGATTTATGTAGTAACATTGATAGCAACAGTGGTACCATAATTTAAAACCAACAGTGGTCTTAGGGATTACACAGAAAGCAAGCTAAACATTGTTTAGCAGGAGAACTGGAGAGTTACCTCATGTTCTCTGAAGGAAAAGAGACAAAAATAGTACTTTTGGATTAGCCTTCCTTTAAAGTGACCATCCCCAAACCTGTTAATAATCAGTTTTGAGAGCAGGTATTTCATCTTGATGTGGCGTTGGTTGTACTTGCTCCAGCTCAGACCTCTCACTGAATGCAAAAATTCAAGACATTGGTCACGTGTTCTGACCTGCACCACTGTCAGCAGTAATTCAGACCCTTCTTTTGTCATTATTTTGTGCTTTGGTTTACATAATTTTGTGCTTTAGCCATGCATTTAGGTTTTTTCTTTAGCCTAGATAATACAGAGCTTACTGCAATGTAATAATTACAGTTAAAATGAGCAAAGCTGTGTTCCTTAGGAGCTTCTGCATCCTGCATATTCCTTGCACAACTTTAGAGAGCTTTCCTTTCAATCTGTGTACCTACTTAAAATTCATTTAAGTGCATGTTTGGAGAAACATTGTAAATTTGAAGAAATTAATTATTATCAAGTTATGGTGTTGTCTAACTGCTTTACTGTGTAAGCTACAAGAGGGTGAGGTCAGTGCTTTCTTACACAGGACCGGGGTGACATGAGAAACAATTTTGTTAATTATTACTGCTTTCCCAGAGATAATTTGCATGCAACAGGCTCAGATTGTTATAATGACTGTGTGAGGACATGACACGTTTGCCAATCTGCAGTTTTGATAGCAAGAATAGCTGTGAGCACTGGTTAAAAAGCTTCAGAGCTCTCTGAGGCAGTAAGAGAGGAGGGAAAATGAGGGAAGGGGAAAGCCCTAAAAGCACTGCCTGTATGTAGTGAAGGCAACCAATTTGTCTCCAGAGTGGGAAAAACACGAAACAGAAAACCTTTCCTGGATTTTTTTTTTAAGCAGTATTTTAATTTCAACTTTTGTAGTTTTTATAAAATTAATTTCTCATGCAGAAATTTCCAACAGACTATTCAATAAATCCAATGCTCCCTAGAGGATTCTCTTGTTTGATAGTTTATAGTGAAAGTTTATAGTGAATATAGTGATAGTTTATAGTGAAAGAGCAACAATTTTGGCATTCTGTCTTTATTCTAATGCACTGTGCCACGGTTTTTATTATTTGTGTAGTTTTTGAGAAGCACAGGAGTTCTGAAGGTCTTAGCAGAGATGTAACAATGCTGAGTTTTAGCTAAGTTTTGGTTTAAAGGCTGGGACAAGACTTTAAGGGGTACTCCATAGCAGTTTGTCCCAGCAGCAAAACTACACCTCAAAAAGGTGATTATCAAAGGTGTTCATTTATCACACCATGGTTATCAAATGTAGGCAGTTCACCTGGACATTTTCATGACTTTTTTTAGAAAAAATCACGTTCCTGAATGATGTGAGTGCTTCAGCTAATCCTTGGGTTCTGGACTGCTAGTTCAAACACCATTTTCCACCTGTTTCAGGTAAGTTATTTGCACTACCTTGCTGCCCCGTGGAAACTGAATTTTTCTGCTGCTCTGAAGTGGAAGGATGGATTTGGGAACCCCCTGAGCTGAGAGCTGCAGGGAAGGAGGATGAAGGGTCTGGCGGGTGGAAGCTCCTGCATGGCCTGTGATGCAATGTGATGATTGAACAGATGCCCAAAGAATGTTCTCTTCTGCATCCACAGAAAGAGCTGCAAAGGGACAGAAATGTTTCAGTGGAGCTTGGTTTTTGGCCAGGTTGCCGAAGGATAACCAGGAAAAGCCTCATGTTCTACCTCAGATGTGCAGAGGAGTCGTGTTTCATTCCTAAGCAATTAAGATCACTTCAGCAGTGAACTCGCTCTGACAGAGTCTTAAAACTTGTACAGAACGTTAGAAAAAATGGAAACAAAATGCTGATTGCTTTGGGTTTACACTGACTGACACTCGAGGTAATTATCAGTCTCTTTATAAACAGTGGTACTTTAATCTAATTACGGGAGGGTTTAGTGCCAAGCGTTTTGCCCCATGGTTAAATCCTTGGGAAGCAGATGAAGTGGTTGGCAGGGAAATTCTTTGCAGTAAAGCTTGCCATCTACTGGCACATCATCCATACTGCCAGAAACACGGCCATACCTGCAGGTCTTACAGCAACTGGCACAAATCACTTAAGAAATGCCAAGAAAAAAACAGTTTTAGCTTTAGGGTTTTGCTCTTGGATAAGATTATCTAAATTCATTTAAGTGATCTTGTTAGTGTACGAATAATTGAGCTTATACAGCTAATCAGCACTAAAAATGCATTATTTTGGCTGGTAAAGGCTTCTGAATGATCAGAAACTGCTGTAGTGGTACAAAACAATTTTTATGATTTTAGAAATGCATGCCAGTGAGGACAGGCCAAAATTGAATGAGGGAAAAATTATTACAAACGGGAGGGATTTTGAAATGGCCAAAGCATTTTGGCAGAGATAATCTGAGTGTTAAACTATTGTTCCTCAGTAAAGCAGGTAATTTTGAAAAGCTCATCTGCATATCTTTCCTGACAATTCCAAGGGGTTTTTTTCTAGTTTCTAGATTCTGTTTGAATCAGAAATTTACTGAGTTCATGTCCAGTTTTCAAAATAGATATAAGGTTGATAAGATGAAAAGTAAAGCAAATTGATGACCCCAGATTCTGACAATTAGCAATCTCAGCCACTCAAAGCCCCCAGCTAAATCATCCTTTGCAATCTGTTTTGAGTTCTTTGTGTCAGAAATGTCTTTCAGCAAAGACTTGTTCTTTCAGGACACGACTCTTCCTACGAGTTGGTGAAATACCATAATCAGTGGCGGCGTTTAAATTTAAATTTCAATCACTGCTAATGACGCTGTTATGAACCAGAGTTCACTTTGCTGTGGCTATGCCTGCACTTTGCTAATCATCTCATTGTGCCTGAAGGCTGCTCGTAATTTGCAGTGCTTCAAATGTGCCTTCTGCCCCTGCAGGAGGACTCTGAGCTTCACAGAAGCTCTCAACACCAACAACTTTGGAATCTTTTACATATGCTGCAAGATTTTCTGACCTTCTTAATGGAGCCAGTCTATTTTCTAGGGGGGAAAAAAATCCATTATAAGATAGAGAACTTCTTGATACCCACATAGTCATCATCACTGATGATTTTGCTGTGATTTGAGGACTTTTTTCCTTTTTTTTTCTAGCAAAGAGTTATGACTTTACACATTTGAACTAAAACTAGGAAGCTACACCAGTCAGTGCAGATAAAGCTGTTCACAGCAAAACCTGACTTCTTCCTAAGTCATGCATTTTGGGAAAAAAATGGATAGGAAGAAAACTGGTCTATGGGTTCAGAGATTAAATTCTAACAAATATTTTTAAGGAAAGAAGGATTGAATTGCAATAGCAAGATGTGTTACCTGTGAGTTTGGGGTGAGGTGTTTATTATTTGGGGAGTTTTTTATTTGTTTGGTTTGGTTTTGCTTTCTTAATTTGTTGGAATGGCATATATAATTGACATCTTGGTGACGGTCAGTCACTTGAAAGAAAATTAGATCACAAATGAAGCAACCACTGCTTCTCTTAGTGCTGTTACTTCAGTCTGGATTCTGTTGAATCAAAACCAGCACACAGCTTTTGTTCACAGCTGAAGGCTTACGCTGTGATCAAATCAGCTCACCAAAAAAGTCACGGGATAACCTGATGGTGGCAAAGGTTTAGGTGTTGCTCCATTGGCTGGAGTGAGAAACATGAGCCTTTAATGCTCCTGCTCATTACTTGTTTGAAACCTGCCCTTGGGATTTTAAAACAAGTGTATGAATCTGTGTCACTGAAATATCAAACTCTGTTACTATACTGAGATCCTGAAATAATTATCACTTAACTGGAAATATTAAAATATTGCCCAAGGCATTTACTGCTGCATTGAGGAGCTGTGGCTTTGGTGTAACTAATCCTGTCTCCATTTATCTGCAGTGCACCGTGACACAAAAAATACAGTTCATCACTGTGATGATAACTGCCCTGCAAAGACAGCCTTAGAAAGTTGTGGGTGTGCAGGTGGATGTTCAATCTTGATCTGTCATGGAGAACTGGGGAGGAGATAAGCACAGCTGGATAATCAGAGACTGGGATCAGGCACCTTTACCTTGGACTGAAAGGCAGAGGTGTCACTCCTGCACCAGCGTTTGGCAGATGGGGAAGGACAGGAAACCGTGTTCTGGATAAAACAGAACCAGGTAAGGGGCAATCTTAGCCCTCAAAATAGCTTTTCCATCCAAACAAATAATTCTGTTTTTTCCACACAGTCTCAAACTTTCTAAATATTGCACTGATACAATTTTACCCCTTCCCATCTCCCATTATTACCATCTTAAATATTCACTGTGATGAGCAGCTTGTAGTTACTGTGGTGCCATTTGTCCTTTGCAAGCTTCCCCTGTGAGGAAGTCAGCAGCCCCCAGCCCCTACCTGGAATCACTATTACTCAATCTGCTCAAAGAAAAATCCTCCTGTGGGAAGGGATGATCAAACTTTTGCCAAAAAAGCAAGCATTTGTTGTGTCTGCAAATACTGTGGTCATGAAGAGTTAATCCTGAATCTTTAACTTCAATCGTGTGTCCAAAACATCCTAGCATGTTGTTATAGAAACCACTTTCAGGTTTTAAATCTTGAGTCACGTTTATTACCATAGTAACCAGCACCACACACAGGCAGCAAAGAAAAAGGGTGGTTACACAAATATTCCATTGCCATCCAAAAAGCTGAATTTGGTTTTAGGTACATTTGTATCAGCAAAATCAAGGAAAGTAAATTAACTTGTTTTCTGAAGAAAAAGTATGGTATATTAGTGTAAGTATCCAGCAAGCCTTTATCAAAATTAATTTTTACCGGTAAAATGATGAAAAATTTTAAAATGAACAAATGTTTATTCACCAGTAGCAATCAGTAAGTAGAGTAATTCCTTAAAGGCTTTTTTTAATTTCTATTTCCCCATTAATGGTCTCCTTTATTCTCTCTATCTCTTTAATGTATGGAAGAGGCAGCTCTAACTCCTCTCATTGCTTTCCCAGTTCTCCCTTCCCTGCCTTAGACTTTTTTTCCGTGCATTCTCCTTTTCTCCCTCTGAGGCCTGATCCAGAGCAGATTTGGCTTTCCAGGGCAGGGATGGGAAGCTGCAGTGAGTGACCTGCAGTAAGTGCAGCCCCAGGACACGATGCCAGGCGTGGCACCAGCTCCAGGGGGTGACAGGGGTGCCTCTGTGCCCTGCTGCAGTGCTCACCCTCAGCAGGATGATCCAGAGCACAGTGATGCTGCTCTGGCCTGCTCTTTCCCTGCATGGAAGGTTTTGCCACCCTCTTGCAGTGGCAGGGGGGTTTTGTTTCACACAAATCTGCTCTAAAGGTGCAGGGAGAGCTCTGGGTGCTGGTGGTGGAAAATAAGATCAGCAAGCAGGAGCAGGGAGCTAAAGCCTCCACAGCTTGACATCCAGGTGCTTACTCTAGCTCAAGAAACTTTGGTGCCATACAATGATAAAAAACAAAAGGAATGCCCTGTTTTGGGGGAAGGAACCTTCCTCACAGTACCAGTATAGGGTACATTGTAGGGCAGCACCCTGCCCTGCTTTATATTAAATTATAACTAAATAAAGAAGATCTGTGTGCCAGTGAAGGTCTGGCCAGGAAAAAAAAATAAGAAAGATTTCATGGCAATAATGAATAAGTGATGAATTTCTAGTGACTATCTTGCTGAGAGCATTTTTTTTTTTTCCAGAGAGATCTATGATGGGGCTTGTTTTATGATCCCAAAGGGCATCACACATCATAGTGTGCTGAGAGGCTGCAGAACAGATTGAGAAGCAATTCTCAGTACTTAATACCTAGGGATCCTCCAAAGCTATTTCCTCTCAGGATCACATTTCCTTTGATCATTGAGGTTATTAATTATAGATACCTTGAACAGAACAAGGCCCTGTTCCTGTACTCCTCAAACAGTGTCTCATTTAAAAGGAACAAAATATTGTATTTAATTCGGGGTTCAGCCCTGGTGTCTTTTCAAGGCACTTTGGTGTTGATTTGACCATCATAGCCTACTGAAGCAAATATTATGCCATTAATAATAAAGGGAGCTTGTAGACATAAAAGTGTAAGAAGGAAGCCAGTGTGTTTGTCATTCAGCTTGCCAGAGCAGTTGGAGTATAACCATCCAATATAGCATTTGTTCTAAATAAATAAATATTCTAAATGTTCTATGGTTCAGAAGGTTCTGCACTTATGGGGAGACCTTTCTTTTGTGCCGTTTTCTTAATTGTACCAAGACCATGCTTCATCAAGTGAATTCAGCCAGAAGCATTTGGAGCTTCATTTTCTCTCTGAATAAACAGAAGCATCTTCTTTCTGCCTTGACTTTTTAGGCTAATTTTGCCTCTGTTCTGTTTTTGTCTTCCCTGTGCTTTGGTCATCACATAAACATATGAAATCAGCCATAAAATTAACCAGGTGAGCATCAATCTGCATACGTACATGTTCACTTTACTCTTGGCATGTGTTGTTTCATCCTTGTCATCGAAAAATTGTATTAATTAACCAAGAGAGGTTTATTTCTGTAAGTTCTGGTCTCACAAAAAGCTTTCACTGTCATTTTCTTCACGCTGCGAGCTCAGAGAGGGGTGGCAGAGATCTAGTCAGGATTTACTGAGCTGCATTCATGGGTTAACCCTCAGAAACCAGAGGGTTTTGCTCCCCAGCCGTGTGGGTCACGTTCCTGTTGGGGTGGATATGCAGAGGTTACAAATTGGCACCTCCTGCTCCTCCTGGCTCAGGGGGGATTGGGCCAAGGTCCCACGGAGCCCTGGTGGTCCACGGTGCCACCTCATGTGGCTGCTGGATGCAGTTTGGGAGCTGTTGGGGAGCAGAGGGACAGTGCCTGGCCTCCAGCCCTGCTGTCCCCAGGGGCTCTGAGGCAAAGGCTACAAGCTTCAGGTGGCTTCCCTCCCCAATTTATTCAGGGAGAAGGCAGCAATCTGTGGGAATGGAAGAGGAAAAGGGGAAAGATGCTCCTCCTGGAGAAGTGTGACCTGCAGGGAACACCACAGTGCCCTACAGAGCAGTGTTGGTGAGCTTCAACTGCACTGTTCAGGTAAGATGTGGACTGTATGCATGCCAAGATAGTTTTTTCAGGTATTTTTTTTTTATTACCTAGGTGTTCTTGTAACTACTAAGAATTTGAACTGGTATCAAAACTATATATGCAGGGATTTCTTTTCTAAAAAAGTCAAATTAAAAAAACACAAAATAAAATCCGTTAACCCTCCCCACATGGTTCCTGGTGATCAGAATTCCTACTCAAATCAACAGTAATTTTGTCAAATTGTTGAATCACAAAGCTTCACTGGTCAAGTACAGCACTTTAGTGTGTCCATGCTATAGTTAAGGAGTTGCTCAGAGGTTTAATTCAAGCAGAGAAATAGATAATAAACTTACTCCACTTGTGCTGGGTTTTTTACCTGTTACCACAACATTTGGCATTTGTCAGACTGATTGTCATGCTTTACTTCTAGGATCCTCTCTTCTAATTTGTGAGCCAACAAAACAAAATTCTGTTTTATTATTAGCATAGGGAACTAAAGCTCCAGCAAACCTGATTTCTTTTTTTCTGTGGCCATCTTTCCTTTCTGGTTTTTATGAAAAGGGATCTCAGTTTGAATGGTGTACTTGGGAGAAAGTGTAGCTGGAGAGTTCCAAGGCAGCATTTCACATAATTCAGTAATTCAGCATCCCTGCTCCCCAGGAGATGGGCTGGAGTATCTCCATTAATGTACCTGAACTCATGGCAGGTAGAGGGTTTGTTATCTAGGAAAATCTGAATTTCAGGTACAGAATCCATGACTGCCAATCACCTTTGAGACAACTTTTGCCAGCTCTGGCTGAAGACTTTCTTAAATCAGCTTTTTTTTAAAAAAACTCACTAGGAATTGGTTTAGGAAAAGCAAGATCTTGTTTCCACTAGCCTGTAAACGTTCACAGTTCCTCAGCAATTTTCATAACACTTTTCCTTTTTCTTCTCCACATTGCCATGGCTGTTTGCTGCAGTGATTGAGTTTTCTTAACTGTCAGAACAATGTCAAGACAATGTGAAGACAGTGTCAAGGCAAATAGAGAAGGGTGACAGTGTGAAGGAGGGAAAGAGAAAAGAGCTGTCAGTACTCAGAGTGCTCTCTAGAGAAAATATTTCCATGATGAAACCATTGTCACCATGAGCTGAGCAAGAGAGAATAAAGTGCAGGGGATTAAGTTACTGCACTAGGAACATGTCTGGCTGACAACTTGGAGGTAAAGAAGAACTTAGAAAAGCAGTTTGTGAGGATATCTTTTGTCCCATATCATCTCCCTAATACTTTTTTCTCTTTCTGAGCTGTGTACCTCAGGGAGCAGAGGTATTGCACTGCCCATGGAGGAGAAGGTGCAGGGTTTTCCCACTTGCTGTGATTGCCAGACACTTTATTAAGTGTCATGAGACAAGACCTCTGCTTCTGGATAGTCAGCACCGAAAGATGTTGGGTGTCCTGCTCCAAAATCAGTTCAGAGCTAAGGCAAAATTTACCTCCACATTTATGTATTTTTTTTCTGAAACATCTTTGGGAAGGTGACACATTGTCACAAGGAGGAGCAAGACACAGAAGTGCAGCTCATGTGGGGCTAAATTCTGGTACCAAAGCCTTGTACTCCAGTACAGCTCTACTGAAGGCTTGTGCAGAGTGAGGTGCTGACCTTCAGAACAGTTTGCAGGTTTTAAAATTAGGCACTGGTCTTGCAGAAAATCTGTGAATTTGGTCGTTGTGCATGTGCTGTTCCTTCCTCCTCAGCCTTAGAAATGGGGAGAATGAAAGGGCTTTTTACTATTTCTATCCCTTTTCTGGACATCAGAAAATTAATATATTTGGATATAAGAGGGTTTAGATAGACATTTGTCAATATATTACAGTTCTGGAAAAACACACACTCTGTTGTCAATGATTTCTAAATAATATTATAAATCCCACTGGAGAGGCTTAAAAAAAATTGAATCAAAAATATTTCCATAAACTCCACCAAATACTTCAGGGATTGTATTTTCAGATACAAGAATTAAGTGTTAACTATTCAAAACTGAAAAGGCCAAATATTTTCCATGTATTGCGTTTACATATTTATTATAATTCATTTTAAGGAGGTAGGTTGGTTTGTTAAGAGATTTCCTTACTTGTTGCGTATGAAATAACTGAACCATTAAAATGCTTGATTTTCTACTATTATCCTTTTGCTGGGTTATGCTTATTTGAAATTCATGACAGCATTAAGCATAAAAACATCGAGCCTGAGTGACCCGTTTAGATGTACTGCAAATTGTATCCCCAGCTGCAGCAGCGACGCTCAAAGGAAGCTGCTTAAACTGATTGTTGAATATCACTGAAATCTGACTTTCCCCCATGCCCAGTGAAGGTTTTTTTAACCTGAGAATTCTCTGCCGTTTTGGATTGGGCATCAGCTGGAGCAGAGAGTGTTTCTAGCCTGGGGCTCAGATGCCTCCTCCCATTAATGTTCACACCTCAGCCCGTCCTGTGCCTCCAGTAATCGCTGGATCTCTCCCAAGGAAGGGCTGGGGGATGGCGAGTGGGTGACCCGATCCCTTCAAAAGAGGCAGCTAAATGAGAGAATTGATATGTAAATTCTTACGGCCAGCAATGGAAATTGCACGTGCAAAAAGTGCCTCCGTTTGTTATAAGAGTGAGTGAACAATAATGCCGTTTTTAAAAAAGAAATGCCTGCCATGTTACAGATGTCTCAGGCACAAGAAGAATCTGGAAAACTGTCTGTGTGTCCTCCTGCTAACACATATCTATATTAATGTGTGTGTATAGCACATGAAGGGAGAAACACAAGATGTAAATTTAGTGCTTTGAACAGGGAGATCACTTGGATTGTGTTCACAGCTCTCACTGCAAGCAAGGTATTCACCTTGCCCATCTCAGCTCAGCACTCTCACCTGTAAAAGTGTCCTTGCAGGCTCTGAGGCCCAATCTGCTCACGTGCTGTAAAACATGCAAAATACCTCACAGGGAAAAAGCTGAAATTATTTTCATGGGAGAACTTTTCTCTGCATATTCGCAAGGAAGAGAAAGAATCTAAAAGAAGTCTGTTCCTCCACACTTGTGTTACTCTAATGGGCACGACCACACCTTTGAGGATAACTTCAAAGTCAGCAAATGTCTTTGAGAGAGTCTAAACTGATGTCTAAATCAAACTCAAGGTACAAGTGTAAGAGCAGGGAGGACAAAGGAGTTTTACAAGGTGAAATGCTGGACTGACCTTGAACATGAAAGCAGAGCCCTCGGTATTAGCCCAGGAAAATGTTAGATTCTAAGACTTCACTTGAGAAGCAGAACTAATTAGAGAAGATTAACAGAAATGAGGCATATAATAGCTGGAATAGGGCAGGAGTGCAGTTTGAAAGGCTGAATCACTGGACCTCTCATCGAGGTCAAGATTTTAAAAACACTAGACCTTTTTAAAGGCAAGTGACAAGTTTTACAGCTGTCCCTGTGGTAGCTGAACTTCCATTATAGAATTCAAACCCTGTTGTGCACATAGGAGTTCCCTGTGTGTTAAGACTTCTCATCCTTGGTATCTGGATACATTTCTGAGCACGGGGTCTTATTCAGGGCCACATTCACATTCCTGCTGCTTTGCAAGGGGTCCTGAAGAGATGGTAACTGAGTCTGCACTACAGTGGTAGCACAGTGGAGGCTTTTTCTTTGTTTTGTTTTGGTTTTTTTTTTCAATTAATCTAGTAACTGATTTTTTGTTTGGTTGTTTTGTTTTTTTTTTCAAAAGGGGTCTGAAATATGCATTGCAGTCTCTTCCCTCATACTTCCCACTTCACATTTTTTCCTGACACTGACCAGCTTCCAACAAACTCTAAAGACCTTTTATTGCTGAATGGTAAAAAATGTGTCAGAATTGGTGAGACAGCACTTCTGATACACTCCCTGAAGTGACCAGCATTATAATAATGGGCTCAGCTAAAACCCAAGTGTTTCACATGGAACAGAAAGTGTTGGGGGGGACTATTGATGATCATCTAGTCCAAGCCATTGCATCAACTAGAGCAGAAAGCTCAGCACCCATTGCCTGTGATTCTCGGAACTTTCTGCCATGGTTTAGTACAAATTTGTCATTTTTGGGAAGCCAGGTTTACTGTAAGCATGTGTAACCACATGCCTGTGGTTAAGGGAAGTGCTGGTGCTCATCAGGGGTTGCAGAAAAGAAGCAGTCACCCATGAAGACCCAGAATTCTTCAGGCTGATTCAGAGCCCTTCATAAAAGACATGCAGGTTTAAAAGAAAGGAAAATCCAGCTCTCAGCTCTCTGGGTGTTTGCTGCTATGGTAATAAAAGTAAGGAAAGGGTTCCTCTGTCTGTAGAAATGTTGACACAATGTGTCTGAAACTGAAGCACAATTAAATGGCATTGCCAGTTGTTCTGTGACAGTGCCCTCTAGAACACCTTTTTGTGTTAGCCCAAAGAAGAAATTGTGCAATTCAAGATGCAAACACATTTGTGATGCTGCTTCTCTCTTGTACAAAAATCTCAATAAGTGTCATAACAGTTTCCATTTGCTTATAATCGTATTGAAGAATGCAGTTCCCTTAAAGGTTGGTTTAAGAGCTGGAATATAACAAGCAGAGTAATTGTTGCTAGCCAATCAAAGTATCAATCTCAAAATCTCAAATATCTCAAAAGGCTTCATTCTCACTGTCCTTGAAAAGAAACCACCCTTGATTACAACCCCTGACTTCCTGGTTTCACCAGCAAAGCCACGCTGGTCCTCTCTGGACACAACACAGCGTCTTCACTGAAAGGAATGGACTTAGGAAGTTAAACCAGAAAAAACAGAACTGAAATCACCTCTGCTCAAGGCTCCTTGTGGAATAGCAGAATTATGAGCAACGTGTGCCTGTGTGAGGGCAGCAGAACCACTGCCAGCTCGGAGGTGTTGGCTGGGGAGGCAGGAGTGGCACTGTAGGGTATTTTCCTTGGTCCCTGGGCAGTGAGAACACTGACAGAGATCTCTGGGAACACAAAGTAGTGCCTGCGTGAATCTGTGGACAATTCCCCAAACAAAATGAAGAATGGAGTGTTTATGGCTTTAAAGCTGTAATAGGAGCGCTGTAAAAATAGATCTGATTTTGTTCTGCTGTGTGCAGAGAGCTACGTTTCTCCCGTTTTTTTATTCCTTTCTGTCACTTGTCAGATCATTAGGTCAGTCTGTTTGCTGGAAAGATTTTTATATCCAGATCCTTCAAAGGTGTTCAGTGTCAATCCTTCCTTCTCCTGTTTAATTCCATTAGTTTTGCTCCAAACACCTCTCAGTCTTGTCACTTTGCTACTGTGGAAAATGGTGGCAATCCCAAGTTGCCCACTTCTTTTTTAGGAAGCACAATATTCTTTGGAAATAGCCTTTTGAATGTGAAAATGGCAATTGATTTTAGTAACTTTAATCTTTCTTGCACTTTTCCATGAGCTCCAAAATGGGAAGATGTTAGATGAAATTGAATCAGACATTTAAGACATACTCATGAGAAAACAGAACAGATAGTTCTTGTTATATCAAACTGAGGGCATTTTTACATGGATTGAGGCTTGCAAAATGTTCAGTACCATTAGTATTACAATTTGAATTACAAATGTCAGCGGTATTTAATGAGGGAGAAGGGATGGATTTGGTTAGAAAAAGTGAATTGGTGAGTCCTACAAAATGATGGCCAGACATTGGCTTTTTGCAGTTGTATTGCAGAGGCCCCTACTTACATTCTGCTCCAAATATATATTTATATCTAGACAGGGATCAAAAAGGCTGGGATTACCATTCCACAAGCACATTTTTCAAATTTTCCTGCATTTTATGGTAGAAATCAGTGGAGGCTGCCTTTCAGAATTCTTTTAAGATTGAACAGAGAAAAGAAGAGCTTACGAGGACCTTGCATATTTTCATCCCATTTAATAGCTCTGATGCAATCTCTGATACATCAGTGTCATTCCCTGGCTTCTCCTCACTGGCATGGCACATCTCTTTTGTTGTGCAGCCTCTGCTTATTTCACAAGACTGGTGCCTTCTCTCTCTGTATCTTATTTATGAGGTTATCAAAGGAAGTTAAGGGGCTGTTAGAGAAGAGCAGGCACACTTGGGATTTCTTTATCCCGTGTCAGACCTCTGTAGTGTTTTTGCCTTTCTTACAGCCAGCCCAGCTGCACCTTTCCTGCAACAGAGGTGGCTGATGCCCAAGGAGCAGCAAGGTGATGTGTATTTGTTCAGACACTCTCAGGGGCTCTCTTTCCAGCCCTGGGGAGGGTGGTGAGTTATACTGCAGTGCTGAGAACAGAGCCTGATCTCTTCTTTCAGCCCTGTGGACACTCACTGTGTTCAGACTCATGGATGGTTTGCCACACCTGGAGCGGTGCCACAGCTGCTTTTGAAGCACCTACAAATTGCCACAAAGCTTAGCTAAACACCTCTGAAGCTACTGCTGTGTACAGATGCCTTTTCATTATTACAGTGAGAGTTTTGGGTTCCCTACTGTAGTAATCTGTCAATGCAGGTTACTTAAATTGCAGTTGCTTGGATCCTTGCAGACTGATGACTGTCCATCATCCTGAGTCCTTGCTTTGGCCTCCTGTCAAATTGTGTTGTTTTCAAAGTCCTCTAGGTCACATTCAAAGAAGGAAAGAAACGTGTCACAGTGAAATTCAGAGCTGGGGCCCTCCTCGTGGGAGAAAGAGCTGATGAAGTGCTCTGTATCATCCTGCTGGGAGCCCCAACAAGGGAGACTGGGGCTGCCAAGGGCAGAGCGTGGCCAGTGCACGCTGCCTCCAGTCTGAATGGGGATTAGAGCATCTCTGGCCTTCATTTCAGAGAACAGTCAGACTCCTACAGTCAGACTTTGGTAGCACCACAGGATAGGAACATAGCTGTACCTCTGAGAAACCTCAGCAAAGGAACTGTCAGGCCATTGTGTCCACGGCTGAGCTCCAAGGGAGGGCTACAGAGTTTTGTTTGTTTACTCACAGCCTTGATCTCAGTCACGGTGATTGAGGGTGCTTTGAAGGGATGTGTCCTGTCTGCAAAGCCCCTGACTAACGCGGTTAAAGATGCTTTGTCTGCCTCATTATTCAAGGGAAAGTTTAAGGGACTAGGCTGCCAGTACACCCAGCCTTGGGCAGGCAAGCAAGAGCGCTAAAAAGCAGCAAGGAGTTTCTCCCCGTGCCTGCCAGCATCCACCCAGGCAACAATTATTCCAGCCCAGCATTTCCCAGCACAGAAGGATGCACCAGGCGAGTGCCCTGATCCTTAGCTGCTGGACAGGGGACTCTGTAATGAGTTAGCAGCCCCTTTTCTACCCACAGAAATATTTAGCCCTTGAAATATTGTGATTTCTGTCCCCGCTGCTAAGATCCCAGGCAGGCAGCAGCAGCCCTAGCCCTGCAGTTGCAGCAGCCTTGCTTTGTTGATGCCTGGAGAGGGATTTTTGCTGGGCCTGCAGGAGCCCTGCAGAGCTGCAGTGGCAGCTGCGTGGTGCCCGCCTGGAGGCCCTGTCAGCTGCAGTCTGTGTCAAGAGATGGAAGCAGCTTCCTCTTGACCCATTTTATGGGTGAGCAAGGTAATAATCAATATAAAGCAAACATGAGAGTCTCGTCGGGAAAGGGTTTATCTGGGGTTTTTTTTGCTGTTTGCTGGTGTGAGAGGGCTTTCATACCATACAGCAATGGTAAATGGACACAGAGGAGCACAGTGAGAACTGACAAAACATGTCAGTCCCTAAAACCAACAAATTAATCTGTGATATCAATCTGGAAAATAATATTTATCACCTATCTCCTTGCTCCACATGAGTTTTAAAGGCTTCCCTTAGAAAATGTAAATGTCAGGACTTTTTTGCCATTTTTGGGCCACTACAAAGAGCAAAGGGAATACTCAAGGCTGCCTAGAGATCGAGGCATTGTCTAGAAGATTTTCTTAATGCAGGGATGTGAATTATAAAAAAAAATTCCAAAAGTAGAAGTCTTTGGCTGCAAAGCCCTGTAGGCAGGATCAAAGGCACTTAGGTTGCTATTTCTCCCTTATTATTGAGAGAGTCAAGTAACATGGACTAAGAAATATTTCTTTATTGCTTTGTAGCTGGCTGGATATATATGTTTAAACCTTGATATTTCATAAATAAGTGATTTTTGCTGCCCTCAAAATTAAATGTTAAAATCCTCCTGGATGAAGCAGAACTCCTTCTCCAATTTGTTAAGTTGGTGCGCTGTATCCAGAAACAGTTTCCTAGGAATCTACTGCTCTTTGTTTTAGTGCAGTAAGTTCCAGTCTTGCATTGCTTTTTTTATATGAAGTGAGAAGCTGGCAGGTTCAGCAAGCAATCCATGTTTTCCATTCCTTTTCAGGTTTTTGACCGTGGAAGTTTGGATATTGATAATCCATTCATTAATTATATTTTCTTGCATCATACTGTCACTATATCAAGTATACTCAAAATGCAAGTAAAAATATAAGTGATTTCACTCCAAAAGCCAGAAACCAAACTACATGATCTCTGGCACATGGGGGTACTTTCTGTTCTCATTGTAATCAGTGCCAAAATGCTTATTTTAAGTCTAGGGTACCAAAAAATAAGAGTTCTTGATGTCTCGAAGAATGAGAGTAAACTATTTTCTCACCGAAATTTAGGCAACAATTCTGTTTTTGCTGCAACACGGGGGTGGGTTCAGGGCTGCCTTTGTTTTGCACAGCACATAATCCCCAGTTGTGCAGAAGGGAAGGGAACCATCTGCTCACCCTGCCCGTGCCTGAGCTGCCCTGGAGCCTCGGTGCCACCACAGCCCTTGGGGAAGTCCCCACCTGAGCCTCTCCAGGGCTCTGTCCCCTGAGACTGATCCCCCCAGGGTGGTGCTCACTGCCCCTGGTCTGCCCAACACCAGCTGTGAGACAATCTCTGGCAGGTATCTACCTAAACCATTCATTAAAAAGTTCTCATATAGTGTCTTAATTATCCCTCAGTCGGGAAAGCTCACACAGATCTTCCCTGATGTACATGGAATCCATTATTTTCCAGTCTGCCCTTCTAGAGGTGACAGGGAGCAACTGATCTCATCACCATCCTTGATTGCCATTCTCTTTTGTGGAGGTAAGACTGTAATCATGCTTCCCCTCAGGCTTCTCTTCCTGTGACCCTTTCTCAGAGGGCACATCTTTCTAAATGTCTTTCTATTTTCGCTGTCCCTTTCCAGCACTTTCCTGATTGCCTCTCTCTTGCTCACAGCAGCACTCAAAACTGGATACAGCCAGTACTGAACAGTGGTTTGATTGCTCTCCTGTGTCTTACAAGTCATTTTACTGTCAACACACAACAGCAAAATATTTGCCTTTCCCTGTAACTTTTCAGTGGGGAAGTGCCCAATTTGGCCATCAAAATTTGAGCACTCTCTAAACAGCATTGGGTTGGTTTTTTTCTGAGCTTCCTCTGACAGAGAGGAAAAGCTGTAGAGATTTGCACAAGGAAAAGTCTCCCTAGGTGCTTCAGGTTTATCAAAATAACACAGGGAGAACAAAAAACCATGGAGAGATAGATTAGATAGATATGTAAACTTTGTGTAGGGACACCTTGGAAAGGTTTATGTATATATTAAAACATTAGGTTTATATCCTCTGCTTGTATGATATGCTTTAACTTTCCAGCATCAGTTTGTCCAGTGCATTATCACAGATACAGGATAACATACACCAGTGTTTCAAGATCTGCTGGTTAAGCACGAATGATAAAACACCTTTTTGCACATCCTCCCTTCTTGCCCATCAGACTCTCCTGACAGGTCATTAGTTACAAAAAAACTTCCTCACAGAGATTGATCCCTGTCCCTGCTGCAGAATTCCCTTTTTGTCCCATGTCTGTGAATCCACTGAGTGGTTTGTCCTGTACAGCCAAAATCACTGTCACTTGAGGGGTGAATTTTTGAAGAAGCTGATGCCTTGCACTGTAATTTCTGAGTGACGAAATGGGATGTGGGGAAATGTTTAATCTCCAGAGGTTCTCAGAGCACACAGCAGAGAGGGGGTTTGTAACCTGGTATCCTTTCTCTGCTCTTGGAATCGTGGGTGTAGTACCCTAAGAATGCCTTGTAAGAATTTGAACTGAGTGGCTCAAGTACAATTGTGGCTGGGGTGTTCTTAATCTCACTTTTACACATTTATCTTGCAGAAGTTACTGCCTTTTTTTAAAGTTACTGAGCTACTAGTTTTCATTCTTAAGATTTAATTTCATTCCAAAGATGGAGATGTTATTCATAATAGAATACATACATGAAAAGGAAAAAAAAAAAAAAGCCCAATCCAGCACAAGTGGGTGGAGAAGCTGTTGCTTTTAACTTCCAGGAGGTGATGGCAGACATCTGAAGGATGTTTCAATTTTGCTGTGCTCCAGATGCAATGTGTGACAGGCAGGAGGGAGGCAGAGCTGCTGCTGCCTGCCCTCGGAGGCTGCAGAGTGCAGCTCTGACAAGCTCAGCTCCACCGAGGGCTAATGAGGAGCTGCCAAATGAGCTGTGAACTCATCAAACCACCATAACAAGACTTTGTGGGAACTCCTTCCATCATCCAAGTGTGCATGAGGGATGAGCAGTGTGAGCAAAACCACAAATCTCTTTATAAGCAGAGCTTTATTCCTAACGCAGTAATTAAGCAGTAATTAGAAGTTTCGTGAGTGATGGGAATAGCTGTGAGAAATTAAGAGTTCTTGTCCACGGGGAAAAATTGCATAGTGCCAGCTTGGAAAAGGCTGCAAGTAAAGCTCAGATATTTTGCTCGCATTAACAGCAATCCCCAAAGAATTTCCATTCTTAATTTATGAATGTTTGAACAATTTATGAAGCATTTATTTTGAAGTAAATGGTAAGTTTTTTCAGGTCTGCTGAAAGGTCACTAAAATGGAGAAAAATAGAAACACAGAATGGTTTGGGTTGGACAGGGCTTTAAAGATCGTCGAGTTTAAACACCCCTGCTGTGGGCAGGGACAACTTCCACTAGATCAGGCCTTGAACACTTTCAGAGATGGGGCATCCTCAGCTTATATGGGCAATAGTTTTGACCTCAAAATATTATTTTTCTGTATTTTTCCCAAAAGGAAGACAATCCTGCAGTAGTGATAGGTAATCCATTGTAAAACTTGTTTAAAAAATCAGTACTTGAATGTTGAATTAAAAGATTTTGAACTTCAGACAGAGTCACTTCCAAAAGTGATGTGTAAATATACCTGCATTTATCAGAATTTCTCTTCCTCTATTTCATAAGCAACTCTCTGCCCACAGTTTCGTGCTTGTAATTCCTGTTAGACAATAGCACAGCAGCGATGATTATCAGTGTTCTGGATTTGGGATGTGCTTCCTGTCACCTGTTGTACATAATGGTTCATGGTCCCTCCTCACACAGAACTGGGCATCTCTGGGTGCCCCCAGATTAATTTTCTGTGAGTAGTTAATTAATTTGGTATAATTCGCAGAAACAAGTGATGTTCACAAAATGTCATGTAAACCCAACTTGTATTGAATGCTTGCACACAGAGTTCATGGCTTCTAAATACTATTTATTTTCCAAATTGTTTAGAATAAATAGTTATAAGAAACATTCTGCCTCTAAGCAGGACCTAAGATTAGAATCCTTCGGGGGAAGACAAATCCAGTAAATTGATTTTAAAAACATAATGGCGGATAAAACTTCTATAAATATCATCACTCACCTCTGTTCCATTTTATCCTCAGCTTTTCTGTCTTGGTCTTTCTCAGCTTTAATTTTTAAGTAGGGAATTACATGCAGTCAATTCTTCTGCTTCTATTTCTGTCTTATCTGTTCACAGTTATGTTTTTATTAACAGAAACTGTTAGCAGTTTCAAATGAGCTACAAACATTCTAAAAAGAGATGCCTACCAAGTTCATTAAATACAGAGCACTGGGATGTGGTCCTGAGGCTGATTCTGGGTCCTGATGCAGCTGCTCCAGGCTGGTGTATCAGTTTGGATCACACAACAGCCACACTTCCACCTGAGAAAGTTCTCCCAGGCTGGAAAGCCCCTGCTTGAGCGTGGCCACACGGCCCCAACCCAGGGAAAAGCTGTGCCACATCTGAGATGTGATCCCAGTTAAGTGGGCTGAGGAAAAGGCATAAAATGACACACAGTGACTTTCCTCACCTTTGGCATCCTGCATTGAGCACAGCTCACCACAGCTGAAAGCCAAAACTTCTGTTTATCTCCTTTCTTTAAACTGATTGCTGGGGGCTGTTTTCTTCTTTTCATTCTAGGAATGTTTTCTTTGTGCATGATGTTTTTAATGTGGCCTTCTTAATTTATAAGAACTTTTAATTCTCGTTGCCAAAGCTTTAATATTTTGTTCTGATTTGCCTACCTCATAGAAAAATGAAATTTCCTTAATTAATACTACTACTGTTACTTTACTTAGATGTCAGGCTCTGTCTTAGAGACTTTCTTGTTGTTCATCCAGTAGGATGTAGACTTTGAAAATTGTTTTGTGAAAGTTAAAGGTTTCAAGGTCCAGTCTCTTTTCTTTACTTTCTTTCTTTTTTTGGTTTTTGTTTTTTTTTAGGGTATGTCCTGTTGTGAGTTAACTTGGAAAAAGCACTTTTCACATCCTCAAAAAGAAAATTGCTAGCATAAAATGATGCTTCTATGACATTCTCTATTTTTCTTATAATTTCAAATGTGGGATTTTTTTTTTTTTTTTTCCAGTGCTGGTTGATTCAACTGCATCTGTTTGCTTTTTAGTCTTTAATTTATGTTGGGCTGTAAATTGTCCAAGTAATAATTTGAGTGATGCAGCAACAGAAGGTGACCCAGATTACACAACACTGAACGCTAATGCCAAGTCTCCTTGTTTGATGGCAGCTGCTCAAAGCTTTGTGTTATTGCTATTCACACGCAGCAGACACAAATCAAGCAGCCTCCTCAGGCACACACCCCGCAGATCTTCATTTTAAACATGTTCAAGAGCTGCTGCTTTTCTCACACACACTGCAGCCTCACCAGCTGAGGCCATTTAGCCTCCTTGGCTCGGATTTACTCTCAGCCATCTGACACAATTATCAAGGAAACCCATTGTGACTTCCACTCTTTTGTACACTTCTGTTTATGTGGAAGTTTGCTGGGAATATTTTTTTCTCTATAGAAGTAGTTGGACTTTCATGCTTCCTCATAATGAGTGCTCCCTCATAATGAACATATTTTACAACACCAAATACATCACAGTTGTTTAATAACTGCTTTCTCTAGGG
Organism: Cinnycerthia olivascens; assembly: GCA_035048155.1. Lineage (NCBI taxonomy): Eukaryota > Metazoa > Chordata > Aves > Passeriformes > Certhiidae > Cinnycerthia > Cinnycerthia olivascens. The sequence continues at coordinate 22,674,689 of JAWWMU010000005.1, forward strand.
GCTGTAGTTTGAAAAAGTATATGTAATAAAGCAATACTGCTAAAACTCAACATGGATAGTTTAAGCAGAGGGTAAATTAGTCTAGATGTCAATCAGAAAGGTTTAGATTTACTGAGTGAGTGGTATCAAAGAGCAGACTTTAAAGTATAAATACAGTTATAGCAAAATAATTCACTGCTGTACTTTGAATATGCAAAGCAACAAAATGCCTTCTTCATTCCTTATTTAAAAAAAAAGAAGTCAAAGCATGGAGATCAGGAAAACTATCTAGCAATGAGTTCATACAACTTAGCTGCATGGACCAAATTTTTCTGGCATCTCCATCAAATTTTTACTCTTCTGACAACACAAGCTTTCTGCTAACAGCGCACGTCTAACCCTCTCCCCAGAGGACATGTCAGAACAATAAGAAAAAGCGCAAATCTTACTTTTTAAATGGATGAGCAGCAAGACACTGAGGTAGAAGACGAGTAGAGAGTTAATTCTTGAATGAGCCATATTCATCTTGATAGGACATCCTCGGCCGAGCCGCCTGTTGTCCAAAGGGGCTGGTGCTGATCCTCACCGCCTCCTCCCGATGTCTGCGGCCGAGGGCACACGCGGGGCACCCAGCCCCCTGCGAGCCATCTCTGCCCGTGCCCCTCAGCCCCCTGCTCCCTGCACACTCTGATTCGCGTCGCACTCGTGCTCCGTGAGCTTTTACTCCGCCGGGTCCGAGCGCTTTTTCAAACCCGGTGCAGATTCCGTGCGGGAGCTGGACGGGAGCTTTTCCCCGGCCGCGCCGGGGATGCTGCGCTCGGCTGAGCGCGCCCGAGCATCACCCGCTCATCATCCCCCTCCAAATCCCATCCACACTGCAAACACCGCGCGTTTTCTTGCACGGGCAGCTCACAAACACTTGCTGCTTCCTGGATTTTTTTTTTTTTTTTTTTTCTGTCATATTGCACATGAAGTGAAAAGATGAAATATCCACAGTTTCAGCCTTCTTAGTGAGGTGTTAGCCTGCTGTCTTCCTCTGTATTAATTTTTTGTTTTGTTGGTATTGTTTACACTGCAGTGGTTAAAATGCACACTTCTAGGACCTCTGAGCTTCATCAGGTTGTGCCTTGAACTGCTCATGGAGGAACCAGTCACAGAACCAGGAGGTGTCACAGCAGGATCGACAAGAGAAGGGGGTGGCAGCAGGGTATGGATTCCATCTGGTTTTAGCCAGGGCTGGTATTAAACAGCTGGTTCTAAGTGCCATCAACCTGCCTATACTTGGGGAGCCTTCCCCAGCTGCCACTGCTGCCCAGCACGGGCAATGTGCTCTCTGTGCCCATCCATAATTTTGTTCACAGGTAAAATCCTTGTCCTGCTTTAGCAGCAGGGAAGGTGAGGGCAGACAGCAGCAGCCCCAGGAGCTGTGTTCACCCCATGGTGCAGTACAAACCCTGGTGTAGGAAACTGTTGGTGCCCGGGGAATGGGATGGCAGATGGAGACAGAGATCTCTGAAGCTGGGTCCTAGAACTCAGAGTTTATTGCAAAGGGTGTGGGTGCAAGCTGGGACCCTGCTTGGAGCTGCCAGCCACAGCTCAGAGCAG